>OY740778.1:5106698-5571698 GCA_963513935.1 Aphrophora alni | reverse complement strand
AACCATTCGGTTGAAAATTTTATAAAACAGTTGGAGGAAAACAAGACCGAAAAACCGATCGATGTGCATGATCTCTTATCAAAATTATATCAAAATATTATACTGATTTTGTACATCGGTGATTTTACGAAAATTCTCAATCAAAATGTCGACGCGAATAAACGGTTCAATTGTTTGTATTCGTCAAAATTTGAGAAGAACGTATTCTTAGGCTCGGTTTATCCGTGTTGGTTCTCTATGTTTCGTACCAATTTGTTGTCAAAAACTGGTGAATATTTCCGTAAAGTTGTCCGTGATGTGATCGAGTTTAGAGATAATAACGCTTACGCTCGTGAGGATTTGTTGCAAAGCTTCCTCGACGCTAGAGGAGGAGAAAAAGCTCACGCTGAACTGGACGACGATTTTGGTGAGTTGCATAGTTTAGTGCCAATCCCGAGGTATCTAGCTGGATCTACAGCTTTTTTCGTAGAATCTTGAGTTAAATCACTCTCTTTTTTTTCCAAGTCGGTAAAGATCTTTGTATTATTTTTTCTTTTTTTTTTGTTTAAATCGAAAAACTTTTCTGTCATCATCTATTGTGTTTAAGACATCTTGCCCTAGAATAATCTAATAGCCTATGTATCGGAAAAGAACAGTAGTTGGTTAAGATAACCTATATTGTACATCGTGCTCGGATTTGCTATGAAAAATTATGAAATCGTTAACTATTTACCTTATCAAACAATCATATTTTATTTCTGAAGTCATCTGATTTTCCCCCAAAATTGTATGTATTTTAAAAATTTGAAAATTGTTGAGTAAGGAGCAACTTTAGCCCATCTTTTTGGAAAGGGTATCTTCTCATGAATCTAAGATAAAAATTTGTTTAATGTGGGCTCTGTTATGTGGTAACAATAAAACTAACTATAAAACATTACTTTTTTGACGTTTTGGGACACCCTGTACATACGCAGTAAGATAAGTTAAAACTTTTTTTTTCCAAAATGATCAGTGAACAGAGACTTTTAAAATGAGGTATCACTCGACCTACCTTTATATTTGAAAATTTTCCAAAATCGACCCCCCCCCCCAAGCACTTTTGGGGTATTTTTGAGATTTGAAAACATTTTTACTGAATTCTCTAGGGTCGAAATAGGGGGGGTTTAAGTTAAAATGAAGCTGCAGCTCATTTGGTTTAGTAGCTATACATTGCACACGTGTGGTCTGATTCACCCTGTATATGATGCATACACATTTCAGATTAATGAGAATCATGAGAAATAGGTTTGGGCATATAATTATATAGTCACATAGCAAGACCTAATAAAACAAATACTTTTTAACAAGACAAATATAATATGTTTAAATAATAAACATCGAGCCATGGATGATACATTTACTAACTTGACGAACGTAGTCATAAATATTAACGTAAGCAATCGTAACCTAAACTGGATTTGCATTCGTAGTAAACTAACCAGACCTAACCTAACAACAGCTGGATTCCCTTGTTTTAAATGCCTTATTCGACAGTGAAGAAATGTATTTTGTGATTTTAAAAGTATCTTCCGAAATAAAAATATGATCTGATTGTTTGAATATAAGGTAAATGTTAACGATTTAATAATTTTTCATAGCAAATCCGAGCACGATGTACAATAGATATTTACCACACAGGTTACCTTGACCAACTACTGTTCTTTTCCGATACATAGGCTATTAGATTATTCTAGGGCTAGATGTATTAGACACAATAGATGATGACCGAGAACTTTTTGGATTTAAAAAAAAACAAGAAAAAATAATACAAAGTATATTTGAGACGATAGCTACGTAATCATTGCACAACATTTCTCACGCATATACAGCGTGTGTTATTGTCGACATCAGGAATTAGTTTAGGCCACTAAAAATAAAGAAAAGCGTTCCTACATGCATAATACAGATTGATTGAAAATTATACGGCCATATTTCGAGTGCTAATTTTAGATATAAAAATAATTTTTAAAAGTTTATATAAACAAAGATCAGGAAATATTTCGTATTCCGTCTGTCGGCCATTTTGTGTTACAAAAAAAAAAATTTGGAAGTAGATAAAATATTGAATGAAAATTTATTATACGCATTATTTATCTAACCTTTTACCAGTATACCAGAAAATCAAGAAAGTAAGTATTTCGTAAGTTTTCAAAATGGTGAACCTTTAAAATGTAGAATGCCGAATATCTCGTCAACCATTAACATTACAAAAACATAAAAATTTACTCTTTTAACGTAAAACAAAATGAGTTTACTATTTTTTCGGTGAGTGTTTTCGACAAAAAACATAATTTCTAGATAATTATCAACAATTTTCGACAGAAAAACATAATTTCTTGTTAATTGTCAACAATTAACAGTTTCAAAATGGCGACTGGCGATTTATTACTAATTTTAACATTGTATACGTTTTTTGTCAAGAATTCAATTATCATAAAAAATCTTTTGTTTTATGTTAAAATATAATTAATAATGATGATTAGAGATATTGGACATTAAACTTTTAAAACGTTCGATATTTTGAAAATGTAGGAAATAGTTTTCATTTTCTGGTATACTGGTAAAGATTATATATTTTATACAGTATATATTATATACCAAGTGTCCTAAAAGTCCCACCCCCTCTATTATTATTTTTATTAATGAAAATAGACAGATTATCTTCGAGGAAAGTTTAGATAACCAAAGGAGGAGTTTTTTGAAGTATCAAAATTTTCAACCCTTACCCCCAAAATAGGGTAGTTTGGGGGTAAGTCAAGAATTTTAAATAGCAACCCCTATTGAGTGATACCTCATTTTAAAGGTCTTTTAAAAATAAGAATAATGATATAAACTAGAGGTCTCTAAGTTCATCTTACCCAACATAGCGACCAATCGAATTGTAAATGTTAACTTACAAACTCCGGTGTTTTTATTGCATTACAAATTGCTCTATGTTGGTAAAATGATGGTAAGAGCCTTACCTTGTTTTTTTAGCTCAGATTAAGTTCTCGAAATGTCTACCATTTACTTCTTGGCAGAAATATATTCTGGACTCAAAAGCATGTTGTACATTTCGTAACATTTCTGGTGTAATTATTAATGTAAAATTCATAATATGATTGGTTGCTATGTTGGGTAGGATGAACTTAGAGACTTCTAGTTTGCGCCATTATTCTTATTTTTAAAAGACCTTTAAAATGAGGTATCACTCAATAGGGGTTGCTATTTAAAATTCTTAAGTTACCCCCAAACTACCCCATTTCGGGGGTAAGGGTTGAAAATTTTGATGCTTTAAAAAACTCCTCCTTTGGTTATCTAAACTTTCCCCAAAGCAAATCTGTCTATTTCCATTATAAAAAAAAATAATAGGGGGGGGACTTTTAGGACACTTGGTGTATACACATATATATATATCTCAAATCTTCACTCAATAATTTATATAATTTAAAAATTTTAAAATAATTGTAAAAACACAAAATAGCCTTAAAACATGGTTTTCCTTAATTTTAGGTCTAGAAATCAACTCCCGAAATATTGGCATTAAATTATGAACCACTTTGTATATTGGGAAGAGAAAGTTGTTCACAGAACTACTACTGTGAATCATCCCCAGCAACACCCGCCGTACACGTGCTGTCCCTTTTCCTTATTGGCCCCAACCCCCAATGCAAGCCATTGAAAGACGGTGCTTCACTCTAGACTCTTGATGAACGAATTATAGAGACATTTTGAACAATCAGATTTCATTCCAGTCCCATCATCTATACGATACAGCCCTCAACCACTTATCAGAGACAAACATCAGTAGGACTCATCGCTTATACCAACAGTACTTCTTCAGACATGCCAGACACCTAGTAAAAGATATGTTTGTTTTAATTAATTTTTGTGTTAGTGTAAGTGTTATATAATTGTAAACATTTTAATATCCTACGAGCTCTTCAGAATGAACAATTAAACGGATATCTGATGATGGAGTTACGACTCTGAAACATGTCATAATATAGAAATCAGCTTAAGTCACAAGACCGACAATACAAAGTAATTTTTTTATTATAATGCTTAAGGTAGTTTTTGTTTACGTCATTTGGTCTTAACAACTCAATAATAAATACAGTATAGCGATGATAATTTGGCTCAAAGAATGCATAATTTGAGTATTTTATGGATACAGTTTAAGCTGATTGTGCAAACTGTTTTGAATTGCAATACGAGGAATTTTATGTTCTCTTGAACGAGTATGTGTTGATTTATGAAGACTACAAGTAAAACATCAACAGTTTCCTCTGTAATGCTTAAGGCCTACCTAATCATTCCAAGTTACCAACACTTTCAGTCTCCTTGAACTTGTCTACCAATGTTTAATGCCTTAATGTCTGGTGGAGGTCTCACTTCTGAAATTTCTCTAAACTGCAATGGTGATTTGGTTTCATGTAACACACATTAAGCATTTTTCTTGCTTAAAAGCAATTTCAACTGTTTAAGCCACACAATGTTTTGTTGTTACGATAGTGGGCCAAACCAACAAATGTGGTTGCCATTACCAAACTAACCAAATTTAACATCCATATGACATACCATACACATACTCATTTTATGTATAGTTTTAAATAGACCTTTGTGGACATCCTGTATATCGAATATATGATTTTATTTAACCTCTGATTACAATATGTTATCATCTTATCTTACCAGTTACTATTTTTTTGATTACAGTATTTGACAACGATGCAGTGATTGCACAAAGTCTAACAATGATACTTCTAAGTAAAGACATAATGTCAAACACAACAGCTTTCTGTCTGTACGAGTTGGCGCAAAACTCAGACATACAAAACCACCTGAATACAGAATTATCAAATGTTATGGAAAAACATAAAGGATTCAATACTAAATCACTCATGGAAATAGATTATTTAAGGCAGGTTGTTGCAGGTATGTGACCTATCTTTACAGAGCTAATAGTGATTGTATTAATTATTTCTTTATATTATAGTTCTTATTTTTACTACAATTAAAAGTGGTTGGTTGGATCAATTTTGTCCTCCATACCTTAAATGAGAACTAACCACACACAGCCTCTAGAACATATTATGAGTGTTTGTTCAAATTTATATATACCTATACCATGTTCAACACATTTTTCCCCTATCACTCCTCACCCTTATAACCTTAAGTGAGCTTCTTGAGTTCCTATTGACATACGTTTTATTCCTCCTTGAAATCCAATTAACTTTCTTTCCTACCAATATGCGCACCTACCAATATGCATATATACCACCATACAACACTGTCTCTTTGACTACCTCACTCCTACCTTTTGAAGCACCTACCAACTTACAGTTTTATCATCATAAGTCTTCTTCAGTCTTAAAATTTTACGCCCCTGCTGCCTTAGCCTATATCAACTTATACTCCTGCCTCCTAGAACCAAAGTGAAAGTTGAGAGGGGTTTAAAGGAGGCAGGGATGAAAGGTGAAAGGGGCTGAAGGAGATAAGGGCTATATGATAATAGAACTGCATGTTTATAAAGTGTAAAGAAGGCAGGAGTGTTAGATGACAGGAGTTCAAGAAATCAGGCGTTTAACATGATAGGGGCTCAAGAAGGCAGAAACTTAAGATGATATGGGGTTAAAGATGTTAAGGCTGAAATTGGCATGAATGCTAGATGGTATTGGGAGCTATATGGTCCACCTTGAGCCCCTTACATCCCCTGCCTACTTGAGCTCCTGTCATCCTATGTATCCCCACCTCCTTGGGCCCCTTCTATCTTATTCCTTCTCATTCCTTAATCCCCTACCACCTTACATCTCCTTCCTTCTTGAGCTCCTTCATCTTACTCCTCCACCCTCCATTAACCCATATCATATTATACCCCTGCCTCCTTGAACTCCTGTTATCCTACATCATCCCCTGACTCCTTGAGCCCCTACCATCTTATTCCTCTGACACCTTGAGCTCCTGTCACATTGCATTCCTCTCACCTGCTTGAGCTCTTTCATCTTACTCCACCTCCCTCCTTGAACCCATATCACTTAACATCCCTACCTCATTGAGTCCATTTCAACTTACATCCTCTACCTCCTTCAGACCCTATCAACTTACATAAAATACCTCTCTGAATTCCTATTATCTCAGACGCCTACCTCCTTGGCCCCCCTAATAACTTGCACCTCTTTCATCTTACGCCCTTGCCATGTTGCCCTGCTAACTAGATACTTTCTGACTGTCTCTTCTAACATGTGTCTTTGCCGCCCACCTTTATACCCAGTTATAACAAACTCCTACCAACTTGCAGTCAATTATCGTTTATCTCTATAATATTGCTTCTCTTCTCTTCTGTTCCCTTATGATTCTATCTTATTTTACTCCTATCACTTTATAGCCATAGGCAGACATGTCATACAATTTTTAGGTTGTAGTAATCCTTACCACAAGATAGGATTTAACAAAAATAACATTAGAAGGCATTATGTGGTACGACAATATGATGTCATAATCTAACTGAATGTAACATGACAGATCAAATTTTTAAATGTCAAAAGCCAATCATGCATTTTCTACAAACGTCCAACTTGTCATGTTCACCTTTTAAAAACACAATTTGTTGGACACATGTCGCATAACTCTTTTGACATTAAATAAATTGATTTAAAGCTGAGTTTGAAATTTCCTAACCATAAAATGTTGATTACGTTCCTACAGTCATTTTATTTCTTGTTATGGAAATACAGAGTGACTTTTTTATTACACACATAGATACTGAAACAAATTAAAGCCTAACACATCATTTAGCCAACTTACTGGATAATATCCAAGGTTGTTTGACACACAACTTTAATATAATATACAGGTGGTTATTTTATTTTATATGAAGGTGGTAGGGATGTATCAAACAAGATATTCAGAAAATATTAAATAATCCATTTTTACTTATTATTTATATTTGGACTGGTTAGTAATAATACTAACTACATTGGTTGTCCGCAATTCATTAGTTGTAGATGTTACTACAACACTGTATTGCCGGCACAGTATAAACACATATTCAAACACGTAACATAAACACTCAACACTTTAAAATAATCCGAGTCGATGTCTTCAATATACCTATTGTTATCAAAAATGTATGTGGCCACAAATATAAATTGTCTGATCTATCCTGCCACCGGTAGAAGACTGGATAGGTATTTGTGATGATGTTTAGTTTATCGTACTGAAGGTTAAATGTCTATCTTTATTTTAGATTGGCTATTGTGCCGTAGATCGGGTTGTATGAAAAGTTTAGTTAGCCATTAAGTAAATTGTTCGGGACTCTTCTATTCTGTGTAAATCTGGAATTCTTCCCATATACTCATTGAAATGCCCTTTTTAACATTCTGTAATATGTGTAAATTTTGTGTTGATATCAGTGTAGGTGTGATTCTCATTGATTAAATGTTCTGCAAAGTTGGAAGTATGTTTATCTGTTATTGCTTTTCTGTGGTTGGGAGATATTCTTTGAATCATTTTGTAAAAGTACTCCAGTTTGGCATATATATATATTTACTCCAGTCATTTCAGGTGACCTTGTACATTTCACTACTGTATTTGAAAACTTGTTGCTACTTGGTTTATTGTTGAGGAAATTATTCAAGTTTTTTGAGGAGTCATGGGCCACTTCGTAACCATGTCTGCAGAAAATATTGTAATGGTTCGATCAGGAATGTGATTGTATTTTATTGAAACATATTTGGGTTTTTTGTTTGTGAATATAAGTTTGTTATTTTTCTTCTTGCGCTTGTTCAGTAATCTGAGGTGTCATATCCATTAGGTGACGTAATATTTTTTATGGTTAAAGTCTTGGTTCATTGGTATGATAGATCTGTCTCTGAAGACGGTAAGTGTGATGCCGACAGTGTTTGGCGAAACAGAGCTATAATAACGCCTACATCTAATGGACTGCAACAATCAATAAAATATTTATAGTATTAAACAATCGCAAAGATAAGCATGGAAGAAGTCAATACTTTGTACTATTGTTGTTGTTGATTTTTATTTACTACAGTATCAGCAGTATACCAAACACACAGAACACAATTCTCACAAAAAATACGCCTAAGTATCAGACTTAAGTTATAGTTTGATTGGTGTAGCTCGTGTATCACTGAAGAGGACGACCTTGTCGTTGAAACGCGTCTGATACTTAGGCGTATTTTTTTGTGAGAATTGTGTTCTGTGTGTTTGGTATACTGTATAATTTTTCTCATAAGTCAAGCTCAACATTTAATATACAGTATCAGCATTTTACTATTAATTTTGTTTTGTGATACTTCTTATTTATCATTATTAGGTTTTTCTAGTAGGCAGCCTATGCCTAAGCCACAAGGGTACATTACACCTAAATGGAGATTAGATGGTTTGATCCCTCTAGACATATCCAGGAAAACCTCATAAGCTTTATAACCTTCAGAAGCTTTCTGACGTGGTTGTTTGTCCTTTGAAAAAGATCCAAAAGTTTCAGTACTTTCCTGATTGAGGGATTCACATTTGAAGATTAGTTGCTCTGAAATTTCCTCTTGCTAACCACATTTCCTGCACAGAAGCTGCCCAGTGAATACGCTCATCCTATGTATACGTTTTCTCAGGTACGCCATAATGAACCTTACCACCTTCCTTATATTTCTCCTGCCTAACAAAAGAAGGTCAGATGAAATTTTCTTAGAGGAGGTGCAACATGATAGTATACACATCCTTAAATTAGAGCTACTGTTTCATCTACTCTGGTGCTCTTCCTATTTCCCAGTGCTGATAACTTGTATAACAACTTTAATATTATGAGTTTTGCTGTTATTGCTATGTTAACCAGTATGTCTGCACATTTATTTCTTCTAATCCAAGCTTGTCCAGGAACCCAGCAAAACATAACACTGTTAAGCATCTGTGAAATGATTCTGAAACAAATTAATTTTCACCTGACTTCATTAGAACTCATTTCAAAGCCACCTATGTAGGATACTCAAATCCTTATTTTTTGTATTCAAGTCTCAAGTTTTCTCAGAGACATTCCATTAACTCTGTAATTTCTGACTGAAACGCCTTGAAAAATTTCAATCAGCAGGATACCTCAAATTCCAGATTGTTATAGAGCCGTGTATGAACCATTCCAGCTCATGGATTGGTAAAGTCATCCTTCACTCCAGTCATTCCTTCCAGTCAGGTATTACCACTGTAAATGGTTTTGAGAAGTAATACTTCTTATGGTAAGTGATTATTTTGAACGTAAATCTATCATTTTAGTATTTTTCTAAAGTGTCCTCAATGATCATGTGTAGACTTCTATATTCCAGTCTTTACGAACAAATCTAGCAGAAAGGGTATTAAAATAAGAGTCCTCACCAGATACGCTGCTACGATAATAGGTATTGAATTCTGACTAATCTTGCTGTTTATCCCTGGACTCTGAACTTATTAAATAATAAATCGTTAAAGTTAGCGTCTTGCTGCTACCGCATAAACGTCAGCTACAAAATATGTCACTTTTATTTATTTTTCCCAAGTCCAAATTTCTGATTTATCAACCTCACATTGATGTTATCTTAAAATAATTTTCTACCTCTTTCATTCTATACCAAATTATCACCACTCGAAGTTTGCTGTGTACAGACATTCCGTTAGACCATTACAGAGACAGAACTCTAAATGGCACTTTGACGAAATTCTGTTGATAATGTTGTCAAATATCGATTAGTAATATTTCGAGTTAAGTAATAATCTTATTTGGTTGGAAAGACAAAATTCAGGACTTTCTTTTGTTATATTACAGTTTCACAGTGATGTAATAATTTTGTTTGTACTGTACATCCGAAAATCAAATCTCCTTCACTTTGTGAGATTTTCTATCGAAAATTTTCTAAATTGATATATTTTTTTTATACACTTTTATTCACAAATAAATTAAAATAGTTTGTATATCTTGAAAAATTAGAACAATTTTGTTGTAAATGCGTTTTTGTGGTGTTTTGTTTTCAGTTACTGAACGTTTTTTTATTCCTGTCATACTAAAGCCAAAATTTTGTCATACATAAAAAAAAATTGTTTTTTTTTATTACACCTTTCTCTAAAAAATGGTATACAAGTTGGATTGTGGATAAAATAACTATTTATGGTTATAATTTAATGTGACAACAGCCGGTGCTTGATAAAATTCCAATTTTATGGTTAATTAAAAAAACAATTAATTTCAAAATTCACAAAAATGGCCTACCATTCAGGAAAATCCTATACGCCTATTTAAGGGTTAATTGGTGACCAAACATTGAATTGTACTCTGAACATTTTCAGAAACACTCGGGAAATCCTATACACCAATTTTAGGGTTTATTAGTGACCAAATGTTGAATTGTACTGTGAACATTCTCAGAAACACTCACGAAATCATATACGCCAATTCTAGGGTTAATTGGTGACCAAACAATGAATTGTACTCTGAACATTTTCAGAAACACTCAGGAAATACCCATCAGTACCAGTGTTCACTCGTGCATGTACAAAGGACTATGTAGAAAATGATGGCTTATTACGATTGCAACCTGGGGATGTGATAGTGGTACCAGTTTACTCCATACAGAATGATCCTCAGCACTTTCCACTACCACAGATATTCATGCCGGAGAGGTTTAGTGCAGATAATAAAAGCAAGATAGAATTTGGGACGTATCTGCCGTTTGGACATGGACAAAAGCAGTGTATAGGTGAGTAAAATTATTAATATTTTGTGAAGATATATTACAATTGAAATGTTGCTGTTTTACAATTATACATACATTTATTAGCATATAAGAGTGTACCTGATACTTATTTAGTTATACTAGTTTAATAATTAACCATTTTTTGTTATCAGATAAACTAAAATGTACACAGGGATTTATTTTACAATAGGCAGACTAGGTATCTGCCTAGAGCAGCAAAATTTAAAAAAATAAATAAATAAAATAAAAAGCAGGAAATTAAAAATATTTTAAAACATATATTTACCTAATTTTAGTAATAAATATAAAATGGGGGAAAATGGGATATTAAAACATTAAAAAAAAGGTTACAATAAAAACTTGAATTTAAAAACAATTTTTGTTGAGAGTAGAATAAATGATTAAGCATTTAATAGTGGCATTTATGTTATGTTAATATTAATTTTAAATGGACAACGTTACTTTGTGTTATTTCCTCACACCATATGAACAGCATTATTTGTGATGAGGAAAACTAAAAGAGGCCATTTGTCAAAAAACAAAATTTTTCAGGAGAGGCAAAAAATGAGTTTTGTCAATTTTTAGTTCTTGGTGTATTTCCATTAATAAACTCTTCCTCTGCCATAAATTTATGTTGAAAAGGCCATGAATGAGAATTAAAAGGCCCTTCATTGTTACAGAAAGAGAGCGTATGTCGTTATGAGAGCGACATTCGGTATACCCTTTCCTTCTGAAAAATAGCTTCAGAAATTGTCCTCTCCTGAACTCTAGTGTTTTTTTAAAGAACTACGATTAGTATAGGCAAAAAGAAAAATCTTGTCAGCGGTAAATAAACCATTCTCCGACATTTGGTACCTATTTTTTTTATCTCCTTCATTGATAATATTAATCATTAATTGAATAAACAATACTAAAAAATATTAATAATTATTCTATTTTGATTTGATGTATCCTGCAATCAAGTACCTGTCCTGAAGAACCAATTGACAATAATCTTGAAGATCATGAGGCTATGTACATGATGCTTGAACCTTCCTGCATGAGCAAGCACAAGTGTTCAATTTCAAATATTATTTACACTTACTAAGATCTTTAATTTTTTTTAATATTAATTTTTGTTTGTTTATTATCTATATTATCTTATTTTTTTATAATGGCAAATAATATTTCTTTAAAATTTTATTGCTTAAAGTTTTTATTAAGGTAACTTTAACCACATTTTCCTTTTCCATAGGTTACATTAAAACAATTAAAATTCTGCTAAATTTTAACCTATTTCAAGGATTTTGGTCTTAAAATGCTCACAATTTTGTTTTTAATAAAACTATATTAAAAACTCAAGTTTTAAAAATCTCGACAAATGGTCCCCTATTAGTTTTCCCCATCACATTTAGTAATAACATTTCCTACAAGCACACAAACCATAGTAAAATTATAGTAAACATCCTCATCGAACATACAGCCAAAAAATTAAGCAACGTACACAACAACAAAAAGTTGTACAATCTTTCACTGATATTTAATATACTCTATGAATCTACTGTTTCTTTTTTGTTTTTTTTTAATGCTAGAACACTCTACTTATTTTTAATTATCACTATACAAAATGATTTAACTGTATAATATCAAATGTGAGTTCCATTGTCTCTTACCAGTTCATATATCCCAACCGGGGTTGATACAGTGAGATCTTGAGTTCGACATACAAAGCATGGTACTCCTGTGGGCATATATATAATTTTTATTTTATGTTATTATTCTCACCTTAAATAAAATATAATTTTTTTAATGTCATATGTCGTAACAATATCGTTAATAATATATTATGTATCGTTACCATTATACAAAGTGTAGGTAAGTTTTGGTAATCATTAAAAATAATGAAATATGTTTTTTGACTGATCTTCACATTTCGTCGCCTCAGGAAACTGAAAAACTCATGTTCAACATGCCGTGTATCCATCCATCTTCATTTGTACCTAACCATAATAGCAACCACAAAAAATAAGATATGATATGAAATTTGGTACAGTAGACTCTCATAAATCCGGACTATTGTGGCGGACGGCCGATCCGGATTTCGAAAAATTTGGATTTCCCGGAGTCGGAGATAAGTTGGCCGTGGGACCGATACGAGCGGTGATATGCCGCACATGCAATCGCTACCGGCCCATGCCGATACTCAACGACACTTGTTACACTCTGACACATTAACTAATGGTACTGTTACTGTAATGTACATAATACAGTACTGGACTGCAATTATGTAAAACACAGGGTAGGGCGTGTCAATTACTTCAGCCGTGCGGAAACTTCCACTGCTCGTGAATCATTACAAAATATGTCATTCATGCAATGCGGAAGATCGTGTGAAAATTGAAGGCGCTAAAGCGGCAAATTGTTATTTAAAAAATGTATAAGAGTTATCCGAATTTATGAGAGTCTATTGTACAGGTGGTATAGTGTGCTCAAATAGAACTGTACTAAAATTCAGGAAAATTGGCAGTCATTTTAAAGGTGTTTTTTTTTAATATCATGTGTTATTCCAACTTACTCAATTAGATAAAAATTTGCAGATTTCAATTCTGCATGTAATGATTACCAATCCCACCTCTGTAGTATGACATCTCATAAAAATATGATACTTATATTGTTAAGAAATCTGACAGGGCTGAATCACTGGAGCGGAGGATCCTTCATATATAAATATATATATTTACAAATCTTGTTAGGACCTAGCCGATATCAAAAGAGTAGTGATATACACAATAGCGAGATACAGCAAGCCTGTGTAAATGGTTTTAAATAAACTTATCTACCAGTATAACTTAACATTTAACTGCCAGAGTTTTCAATTTATCTCTACATGTACTTAGTCTGATGGACGCTCTTGACCTTCTCATGTTATAATTCCCCAGATGTTCTTTGGCCAGTCTTAGCCCTGCTATTCCTCCCATAAGTAGGCTGTTACACTACCTTCTGAGGCTGTCCTGGCCCGACTTCCTCTCTTTGTTGGGTCATTCTTCTATCAGGAGTGAGATTCCTTCTGTGCAGCCTGTTTAATCTTTCTCTTTTCGGTTTATTACATCCGCATTGCCAACAAAATCTTGACAAAGCAGAAAACTCCTCATGCTGATTAGTTCACACTGAAGGCACACTCCATTTTATCAGTACATTGAGTTGCAGTGACATCTTGCACAAACTTGTTATTAGTTTTTATTTTACTCCATCTTTTACTCACGAGCAGCTAGGGAAAGGATGGTCCACCCAGTGTGAGCTCCGCTTGGTCAAGTAAGGCCAAATACTGTAGATATCAACTAATGTGACACATTTTGTCTGGTGTCATTCACCCCATCAACACAGGTAGCTTTACACTGTTATGTACGGTTGGGGTTTAAACAGAAGTGGGAGAGCATGAGATATAGTAGAGATTAAGGCAAAAACAAAAATGATAAGGCACTTATAATTTCACAAACAACAACAATTTATTGTTACAGCTGTTTCACCGTTGAAAAATGCCAATTGCGAGGACAATATCATAAAACAACTTGAAGATGTGATGTTCACTTGTATCGACCAAAACTATTTCCAATTCAATGGTAATTTTTTTCAACAGATTGAGGGTCTTGCAAATGGGCTCTCCTTTGTCCCCCCCTTTTAGCAGAAATTTTCATGGAACATTTTGAAAAGAAATTATTTAGTGTTAGTAATCCTTTGTTGAAGAAAATAGTTTATTGGTATAGATATGTGGATGATGTTTTGTGTATATTCGATGGTAGTACTAGGCAACTGTATTCTTTACTTAATCTTGTAAATGGTATCAACAAAGCCATTCAATTCACTATGGAGGCGGTATGGATAATATCAATTTCTTGGACTTAAATATTAAAATCACAGATGGGGTTCATAGTTTCAAAATTTTTAGAAAACCCACTTACACGGATACGATTATACCCGCTAATTCTAAACACCCCATTAGTCACAAACATGCTGCTTTTCACAGTATGATTCACAGGCTCTTAACCATACCTTTATCACCAGAAGACTTTCACATTGAATTGAATTTAATTAAGCAAACAGCTATTAACAATGGTTATCAAGTTAAGCTTATAGATAGTATTTTATTTAAGAAACAAAAGAAACTCACTAATAGTTTAGTTTTCATAATAGATGCTAAGAGTTTAAATAAATATAGTAGGATACAATTTGTTGGCAATATTAGTTATAAGGTAGGACATTTAATAAATGGTAAAAATGATGTAAAACCAGACTTCTATTGTAATACTAATCTTGGTAAATTATTAGTCAATAATAATGATAAAAGAGACTTATTTGATAATAGTGGTGTCTTGTCATGACTGTGATTGTGAATATATTGGTCAAACTGGGATATTTATCAAAACTAGATTAAAGGAACATTTATATTGTTGGAAGCATGGTAAAACAGATTCCAATTTTGCAAATCATTTACTTAGATTCAGGCCATACATTTGATCCCATTGACAATGTTAAAGTTTTACACATAGAACAGAAAAGTAGGAAATTAAATAGTTTGGAAATTTTAGAAATTGACAGATCTCTTTTGAAATGCCATGCTTCTAACCTAAATGAACAAGTAAATAACCCATCCCCTTTGTTAAAACCTATTGTTTGAAAACCTTCTGTTATCCATGTCCCTTTCAGATAATACTAGGTCATTGCCCTACCTCTGCTTTCATCCCCACCTTCATTCCTAGATGTTAGTTTTAAGTTGACCTGTATTTTAGTTTTTTGTTCTTAGTTGTCTGACGATGCCTAACGGCGAAACAGCTGTAACAATAAATTGTTGTTGTTTGTGAAATTATAAGTGCCTTAACATTTTTGTTTTTGCCTTATTATGGAATTTCACCGAGTACCGACTGTAGTCACACTTAATATAGTAGAGATTAGTTTAAGTGAAAAAAGTTGACAGAATAGATGAAGAAAGTACAACTGTACAGGAGTGGGAAATAGTGGAGGTCACAGGGGAACCTCAGAACAGCATGAAGAGTTCTAAGGTGGATGCCCACTGAGTGATAGGTTTGCCAACCCCTATGTCACACTTTGTTTCAGTAATGCTGGCTCGCAGATACTAAACATATAACAAACTGAAAAATGATGCCAAATTTCTCCTAACTGTAAGATTGGATGATGTTTTATCGTTTCAGAGATTTCCATAGAAAACAATAGTTAAAATTCTTAAATCAGAAATTGGTTACAAATGATGAAACAAAATATGTATTCCTCACTCTAAACATTACATTATACTGACAATTCTGTTTGTTTCAGCTCAAGAACTGGCATTGATGCAAATATTTCTTGTCCTATCTCGTATTCTTGCTCACTACGAGGTAGTACCAAGTAACGAACCACTCAAACTGAGCACTAGCAGTTTCCTCACCGCTCCCAAAAATGGTGTATGGTTAAAACTTATAAAAAAGAAACAACCTATTTTGTCACCATAGGTTGTGTTGATAAACTTGTTATTTTTTAAGGTCTTCAAAAACTCACGATTAGGTTATAAATTATTAAAATAATGTAACACCGTATAAAAAACTTATTAAAAAGCAACTTATTTTGTTACCATAGATTATGTTGGCAAGATACAACAGTCAAAACCAATTTTTTTTATGGTATTCATAAAGTTATGGTTATGTTATGACCTTAAAAAAAATTTTTTTAATGTATTTTCACTGTTGTATCTTACCAACACAATCTATGTTGACAAAATAGATTTTTGTTGTTGTTAATATAAACCATACACAAATTTTTAATTAAAAAAAATTTATGAATACATATGCCTTACCAACTTTATGAATATGATAAAAAGATAGTAATATCATTTAAGAAAAATTCATTAAAGATTAAAACACATCTTAAATGAAAGAGTAATTTTTAATAATTTATCTGTGTTTATTAAAATGTAACATTTTTGTTGTGTATCCATCACACAATTTGTTTATTTAGTAGACTTTAAGCCAAGATCTGATTAGTGTCATTACATAATATATTAACATAAGTATAAAGTTTACAGTCTATATAGATTATAATATAAAGGTCCAATTTATAGGTTAGTTGATGAGCTGCTTCCCTCCAGATTTGTAGCTATACCTACTTCCTCAAGCAAGTATAATGAACTGTTGGTGGTTAATTTCTTCAAATCTTCTGATAGGTTACTTCATAGTTTGACTCTATTATTATGCTTACACAGGAAAGCTGTAGTTTGCTACATATACCACAACATCCAGGATCACTGCCAGTATTTTAAAAGTCTAACAGGCTTTTCGGCATATTTTTCTTTTCATTTAAGGATTCCTAGGATCATGATGGTTCTTTTTGATGAAGTAATACCAGATGAAACTTCTTCTCTGTCAAAGTTCCAGATACAGCAATCTCATAGCAAAGATATGCTGTATATGTGTTACTGATGTTTTTTATTCTCATATTCACATACTACATTTAGTCTGCTGTAAATAGATACAACATGTGGTCCTCCGTGCAAGATTGTAACTCATATTTTGTTCCTTCAATATCCTTTAGTTCAGGCAATTGCCGCGCCATTTAGTATTTTTCTGTGAAGTATAAATTGCATTTTTAACAGAAACTAACCCGGCTGTTTTGAAGCACTATTACATAGCCATGTTAGGAGCTGTGTTAATAAAGGTGATATTTTTATTCTAACACACACCAATAACAGTATGGTTGAAAAAGCGGCCATCAGATTCAAAAGTTCAGTATTTAATAATTATCATTCTGAACATTTATCACCAAGTACAATTCTGATGAAACTCCAGAGTGTGCTAAAACATGCAATTAGTCACTTCTTTCAATCAATCATCATTATTTGTTGACATTTCCACATCGACAGGTAATTTGACACAACCTCTTCCATTCCTGCTCTCCACACCTGGTCCTCCTCCTCAGCCTATTCCCTTGGCACACATATCCTCCTGAATTTGAACCTTCCATATTGTGCATAGTGTTCCCATATGTCGTCTTTCTTTTTCCATTATCTCGAGTGTTCTTCTAGACATTCTGATTTCTTCCATCGTCATTATGTGCCCAAACCATTGCAAACATTTCCTCTTAATTCGATCTTTCAGTGATTCAATCTTGAGGTTGCTCCAAAAGTGTTTATTGCTTATTCTATCCCTTCTTGTAACATTTTTTTATTCCTCGCAAAAGTTTCATGACGTTTGCTCAGATCCTTCTTTGTCCACATCTATTTCTCGGACCCATATGTTAAAACTGGTTGATAGCACACTTTGTGTCCATTCCTTATATTCCATTGCCATAGTATTTCTTTCACTATTTTGTAAATCTGACAATACTTCCATATTGTTTATACTATCTCTTACCATTATCCATGATCTTCCTTATATTTGTACTAATCTAAACTCTTGAGACCTTTTTCTTCCAGTGTCACTTTCTGTTTGGTTCTATGTTTCTGTCCACGTTCAATATCTTACTCTTTTCTCAATTTATATCCAATCCATGCTTCCAATTTAATCATTGTGGAAATGTCAAATAGAATTTCTGAACAATTTTTCCATAGAGAAAATTGATACAATTTGTTGGCAATTCTGGGTATGGCGAACAATTCCGACATATTCAAGGCAATTGTGTAATATCATAGTGGGATATAAAAAATAAAAAAATCGTAATAAGTGCCCACAAAATGCTTGATTTCATCTAAGAGCAAATGTTCACATTATATGTTAAGTGTTCTCTTTGCCCTTCCATCTTGTCTGTCAATTAAGAATTACTCTCATTTCACATGTTTCAATTCCACTTCTTTATATACAGATTATACTTTTAACCCTTTAGCATTCATTTTCCTTTATTAGAAAATAAGAAGGCTGTGGTTTAGTACTTTTAATAATTTGTAAAATGTAACTTTTTACTTTAAAATTCTACATTCAATTCCCTTAAAAATAGCAATTTATGTTAAGTCAATTCATTGTAATAGTATATAATACAGGCAGGATCCGACGTAGTTTATAAATGAAAATACTTGGATGTTTTAGAACCAAATGAAAATATTTTAAATTAATGAATTTTGATAATGTGTGGAGTATTTATAGAAAATTTTTATTCTTGTAGATAAATAGTTTAATTGTAGTTTTTGAACAATATAAAATATATATTTTCAAATAAAGAATTTTGAATTTAAAGGGTATTTTACGTTATTTTTTCCTTGGAATTCAAATATCACTTAGGTTTGTTTTAATATGTACAAAATTAGCTAAGGATAATTCTGCAATAGGATATGTACCAGAGACATCAACTTGGAAGAGCAACTTCTGGAAACTGCCTTCCAAATTATTGCACTCCCAAATGGTTTCTTCGAAACTCCTAACATTCTCAGGAAGACTTGACCTGTAGAAAAGAAGATCTCCCACGAAGAAGGAAAAAAGATTTGAAAGGTCCATGAACTTTAAAATCTTTCCGACAAGGTTGTTTTAAGGAATTATGATTGTTAAAGATACAAAGATCTCAGTCTTTTCCCAATCAAGAAATTAACATTAAAAAAAAAGTACTTTGTGGTTTCCTCTTGAGGCCAAATTTTCTGCATGTAGGCTCTTCAATGAATACAGCCATTCTGAGTATATTTTCTCAGGTGACAGTGCCCTGTAACAAACCCTACCACATTTCTTAATATCGCCCCTGCCTAATGAGAGAAGATCAGATTAAATTTGCACAAGTTGCTCATCCTTAGATTTTATATACTCCTCCAGCTCCTCTCGTGTTCTTTCTGAACCGAAGTTCTGATGACTTACAATCTCAGCCTCTCGGATTTGGCACAGAACAACTCAGGTCTTATGAGTTTCACTCTTGAAGCTTTGTCTCCACATTCATTCCCACTAATCACAGTATGTACAAAAGCAAAGCGTTACATTGTTGAGACCCCCCATCCCTCCAAGTCATATGATTTTGAAACAATCCCAGATTAAATTTGATCTGAATACATTAAAATCCAGGACTTTCAAAACTGTCTGACTATATGAGTAGATACATACTCCAAGTCTCAAGTTTTATCGGACACTCATTATATTAATACCGTGATTTCTGATGGAAACATTTTATTGTTGAATATATTCTCATCATCAGGTCACATTCCTGTTTAGGTCTGCCAACTTGGATTTCAGATCCTGTTCCCTTGTTTTAGAGTTGTCTGTGAACCCGCTTTTAAGGCTTGCTTCGCTCTAGCCACTTCTTGTACTATAAATGATGTAAAAAGGAAGAATATGTATTGCAGTTCTCAATTTCATCTCGAACTGAACTGTTCTATCGAGGAGAGAGAATTTCACATCTAATACTACAACTTTCTTATACAGACTTCTTCTAAATAGAAGAGATACAAATAAGTTTATCTTAAACTCAGAACCTTCTATTGCATTTACTGTGTTCAAAGTCTAAGACAAAGTGTAATAGAAATTGTCTAATGATTACCAATTGTGACTTCAGTAACCAGTAGATAATCTCGGTTGCAAAATATTAGTGGTTTATTTGCCGTTACGTTGGCTTATCAGCAAAATACTGGACTTAGGATTAACGACTTAATACGGAACAAGATGTGAGATATTCAAAGCGAGAGAGATAAATCACATAATTAATTATTTCTGTATAACATGGTCAGGAATATGTGTAAATTATAAGAACAATTTAGATTTAAGATGTTAACCCTTTGACGAGTGCGGCCGTTCCTGAACGTCCCAAATAGCCAACAGCTGGTTAGTAAGTATTTACAAGAAAATTTGTTGTTAAGGAGTAAGAAAAAAAAATTTGAAAATAGTTGTTTTATTTGTTACAAATGTATAATAATATAATAATATAGTGTTAAAAACATGTATGAATAAAAATTTACACTGAAAATGTACTTTAAAAAAAAATTTGCACTGAAAAATCTACGTTTTTAGAAAAATTTTTTAGTATGAAAGGTTTCAAAGCAAGGGTATATACAAAGTCCTACGTTACATTCTGCACACTCAAAGGTTGAGTCTTTCCTTTTCTTTGGTTTTGTTCTTGTGTTGGCGCACACAAAGCACTTGCGTTGTACCTTTCTTGTCTGCCCTTCCGGTATGTGTGTAGGCCGAGGGAAGTGGCGAGCGGTCAGACGCAGTGGATGTTTGTCGCCACTCAAGGTCATCGCTATCGGGCGCGATACAGCCGTTTCCTTTTCCCTGAAGTGCATTTCAAAAATTTGCCTTATGAGAGCAATTCTGAAGTCGTGGAAGTGGCTATTGTTATCATGATAAGCCTTGTGCATGGTGAACGAATTCAAGACAACTATATCAATTATGTGCAAAAATAACTTTTTGTAGTCTTTCGTGTTGAATCGTTGAATGATATCAACATATCAGATCGATCAACTGCTCCCATCTTTCCATTATACTCAACTACGGCTTTGGGCTTTTTCACAGTGTTTCTGGGCTTCACGATCTGAACCATGTCATGTTTATATGCATTTGTTAGCATTGTCACCTGGCACTTGTCACACCACTTGACTGATACCATGTTGTCTTTGCTGCGCACTTCAATGTCTCCTTTTTTCATTTTTTTTGGGAAACAAGGCATATCCTTACGATTGGCCCTCACTGTTCCACATGCTCCTGTGTCTTTATTGCCAAGCCATGAAAATAGTTCAGGGCTTCAGTACCAGTTATCAACGTATAACACGTGATTCTTTCCCAAAAACGGCTGTAATATAGTTTTTACAACTTTGCTTGATACACCACTATTGTCATCAACTTCTGTGTATTGGGTACCCTTTCCAGTATAGACAATGAAGTCTAGAACAATACCTGATTTACAGTCACACAACACATAAAGCTTGATTCCAAACCTTTTGCGTTTGTTAGGAATGTACTGTCGGAAGCCTAACCTTCCCTTCCATAACATCAAACTTTCATCGACTGCTAAATCTTGTTTTGGAGAATAGCTTGATAAGAACTTCCGCCTGACTGTCTCAATCACAGTTCGTAGCTTGTAGAGCTTGTCACCACCACGAGCAAAAACGTTGTCATCAAAATGCAACATTCGTAGCAATAATAAAAAGCGGTCCTGGCTGAATAGCTTTGAGAATATGGGAGTAGCTAGAAGTGGATCAATTGTCCAGTATAACTTTAGTGAATTTTTTTTACAATGCGGCATGAGCAAAATTACTCCAAACAAACAGTACAACTCATCCGGGTCGGTATTCACCCATCGCTTCACTTTCGAAAATTCAGGCAAATTTTCATTTTGTTTGAGATATTCTGCACAATACTTGTTTGTCTCAGAGGCAATATGAGCAACAAGATCATAGTCGAATAGGTAATGAAAGATATCAATTTCCTTACCTTCTCCAATTTCGTCAGGGCCTACCTTCAAGCCAGATTGCGATGCGTCAAACTCAAACTCAGGAGGAGTAAAATCGTCCGAATGACGCCATTTACAAATAGGACAAACTTGTGGGTCGTTATTTCCTTGAGCAAAGGGTGGCACTGTTGGTCCGTCTTCAATTTCGTCGCCATTGTCATACATGTTGACATCACTACCACTGTTTTCAGTTCCAGTATGTTCTTCTACATCATTGCCAAACAATATATCATCGGATTCCGTGTCACTCTCATTACTAAACACCTCATCATCGGAATGCAAAATTTCACTTTCACGTTCGGCAAGCTGGTCGCCTTCACTGATATCATAATATAAACAATTTCTTATATCGTCACTCCTATCAAACAAGTCCCTATCCATTTTAGAAAACAATAATACACTAAATCACAACTGAACAAATGAGCTTATTTGGTGACCGTCACGTAAACGCTGTGTACAGTACTAGAAGTCAAGTCACACTGCCTGGGTTTCAATCGTGCCAAATCACTTATACTAGACAAGGAACATAGGCACATGTGTGTGTAGGGGGGAAACAATCGTGGAGAAGACGATGCCACCGCCTACATTTACGCGCCAATCAATACGCATGGTGAATTCTCCTGAAACCACGCCCCCTGGAGTTGTCCTGCCTTACAATTGTGAAAAACCCGATTTCATGTGTTCTTAATACTATTTCTTGTTGAATTGTGACAACACAATAAGCCATGACTAATTTGTTTTATGATAAATACTTTTATTGCTCAGACGTTACCTAAAAAGTTCCGGAACGTCCATACTCATTTACGCAAACAGCACAGAGAACGTTCAAGAACGGCCGTACTCGTTTATCGGTATTTCCCTGTACTCTTCAAAGGGTTAATTATAAAGAATAATATGGTCTATTTAATAACCCTGTTAGTTCGAACACTGTTCAGACCAAACCTTTTATATTGTTTCTGTTAACTAATGTAAAAACCTTCTAGAAACTTCCAAATCCAAATGTCATGCTGTAAGCTCGGTGATAAAAAAAATAGGAAATTCGTGCCTTGGAGAAAGGTAAGGCAAAAGACATTTCTCGAGAAAACTATAACTGATGCGGTCTGTTAAGAGAGATTATCGCAGATTGGGAGACAATTATTTTTAAATTTTAGAATTATAACAAAAGTTGTTATTCTAATAGAATATTCAGGTTCAATATTTAAACTAAAATAACCTCAATTCGGAGCAGTTAAATTGTATTAAAAGTGATAAATTCATGAATGTGTATGTCTGGTATAGCACACGCTAAGTTTTACAATTAACTATATTCTTGCAGATGAATGATTTATTCTAGAAACTATATGAATTCTAGTTTTGATTTAGAGTCATTAATTAAAATAATTAAAGGAAACATTGAGATATACTGACTTTTGGGGAATTTGTGTTAGCTGTTTAAAAATAATGAAATAATTGAAATGGTTTTATTTTAGGAACATGTGTTTCAGGTTGAGTTAATATTAAATATTTTTTTCTGTTCTAAATCAGACACTAAATGTATGCATTTCAAATTTTAAATACATTTTTCCAAAATATTCGAGACCTGGGACTAATTTTATTAAAAAAAAAAAAAAAAAAAAAAAAAAAAAAAAAAAAAAAAAAAAAAAAAAAAAAAAAAAAAAAAAAAAAAAAAAAAAAAAAAAAGAGAGAGAGTAAAAGTGGTAACCACAAATTGGCTTCCTATATTTTGAATTTAAATACTATGAGTACAGAAGTACAGAAGTAGAGTAAATAATCTTATACCAGTAAATTCATGACCAGACGAGGTAGGAAGATTACCGCATGTTCTAAGAATCAATAACTGTGTACATTTCTTAGTCTTCAGTTAAGGTCCAACAACTTCTACAATAGCTAAAATTTCAGTTTCCCCAAAAACTAAGATTAAATACAGGATTGGATATGAAGAGTATAGATTAGGTAACATAATACACAATACATTTGTTTTCTCTTTTTTATATATAAAGTGTACAAAAACAACTAAAAAACTATAAAATACTACATTAGAAAAGTAACAGTTTTTAATAAATACAAAAGATATTTTATTTCCCATCACCTGATTGGTTCTTGATCAGCGACCTAAACTATCCAGTTCTTTCTCTGCCTTCAGTTTCATTATCAACATTTTTGGGTCAATCACAGACTAAAAATCAGAACAAAAAATTACTTAGTTATTAAGTTAATTTGAGGTATTCCAATAACTTATTTGAATAACTCAATGCTAAACTTAAGCTTAAAATATCAATAAGTATCATAAAAATTAGTTAACATTTCCCCCCCCCCTTTTATATTGGATTTTTGGAGTACATGGAACTGTGTCCATACAATGAGGACTCATCAAATTGAAAAAATAAAAATTCAAAATGTGGGTTTATTTTTAGCTTTTGAGTTTATATATTTTTCCATTTGTTTTAAAGGTAAAAAAATTCTCAGTCGCCTTATTAAAAAAAAAGAAGAAAAGAGCAAAAAATAGAGTCCTCTAGTCCTTAAATACGCTAATATTATTAGGAAAAACAAACATTATTATTTTCAGAAAAGAACAAGAGTTGGTTAACAAGGACCAAAAAAGATGAAAGAGAGGGATCTAACCCAAGAATACAAGAAGAAAAGTGTATATACACCTCGGGTTCTTGAGAGGAAAATGACTGAGTGATCAAACCCGACTACAGAAAAAAAAAAGTTGTAGTTTTAGCTAAATCTTTTGGGATTGCCACACTCAAATCATTTTAGTAAGCCCCTTTTGTGTATAAAGGGTTATGTACAAACCAATATCAAATTATAACAGTTCTCTTACATCTATATCATGATGGCGATGGAGAGGAAGTCTCTGCCCAATCTTTCCACTCCTTCTTGTCTCTCAGAGTAAGTTAGATAATTGAATACATTTCTGCCTCAGTTTTCTGGTTGATCTTAACATTTCATGGCCTCAGGAAAATGAAAAAGTGATTTTTTACTTGCCGTCCGTCCATCATCATTGTCGTCTATATGTAAGCATGATATTGGTGTTAGGAATTAGGATAGTTTTAGTTAGAAGATAAATAAATAAAAATAATATTAAAGTCAGAATGGAGACCAACTGTTGCGAAAGACAAAAGTGGAACAATAACTATGATGAAATGCTTACTTTGGAATAGCAGTCAATGTTACAAACAAGAGGGAGCTATATAAGCTCTTGGACAAAAGGAGATAGGGTCTTTGGATCACAGGGGGAATCGCTGCTCGAAGAATGTTCAGAAGATATCCATGTTTGGCGAGTAACAGTCGAGAGAGATCGTTAGTTCGAGAGAGCAACGTTGGAAGGACTTTGTAAGAAAGGTGAGCAAATCATTATGTATTCGAGAACTTGTAATTGTTTAATACAAAAAGTAAACAATAGAGTCATAACAGTTGGAACCATTCTGGTTTATATTTCATGTTATAAATGATTATATCTATTTAAAGAACAGAGGAGAGATAGGATCAGAATTGTAACGACAATATATATATATATATATATATATATATATATATATTTATATTAATTGTCTATGTATAATGAAATACTGAGTAGTGATAAACAAAATTGTATTGAGTATTAGGGAAATATTGTAATCCAGTTTATATACGATTATCAATTAAAAACTAATAGAATCTAGTAAAACGGAACCACTGAGTTTACTGAAAATAAAGAACCCAGGGCTAATAAAAAAAATTCCTAACAGTGCCCTCAAAAATTAATAGGAACATGAAATTTGGTATAACGAACTATAGTGGGCCCTACTAAAATTCAGAAAAATGTAATTGAATCTATCAAAATGGCAGACATTTTAAACAGTTTGTTTTTCATACATCGAGTATTTTTCAACTTGTAATACACTAAATTAGGTACAACTTTCAGATTTCAATTCTGGATGTAATGGTATCAACTTCACCTCTCTGATAATAAATATAAAAGTTATTGTAAAAAATGTAATTTGACCTCTCAAGATAATGTGATTTCCGTGTAAATACAAGATATAGCAGGACCGAGTCATTAACATAATAGTTGAGTGAACCCTCATATGTATACAGCTTTGAGACTCAGGAGTTAGATATATATATGGCATACACAATTACATGGTTCAGAAAACTTGTGTAACAATAATTATTTTAAACAAACTTATGTTACTGAGTAAGACCCCTTGATCTACTAATACAATTTAAAAATTACTACAAGGCCCAAAATACCTACTTTTGGATATTACATTTAGAGGCTTGTATTACATTGAATGATGGGGCTGGGAAAGTACCATGATGGAGTCCTGTTTTAGTATCTCCTAGTCAAACTTTCCATTATTATGAATTAAAAACTGGAACTCAAACTCTCAATTCATCAAAATCAGACTTTAATTTAAAAATTTAAATAAATTTAGGGCCAAATCTTACTCATATCATTTGTGCCATAAGCACATTTATTCAAAATCTAATTATTTTAGGAGAAATTGCCCCACACAGAACTACAAAATCTGGAGTCTTTCACACTACCAGTTTTTGAGATAATATGCGACTCTATTATCCATCTGTCTGTACATAATTTTACAGAAATCATTTGAATGAATTTGATGAAAATTGGTACCTCCTAGTTTTTAAAGTTTCTAATTATTCACATACAATATCACAACTGTAACTACAAATTTAGGGGTACCTTTCCGTAAAACTAAAATACAAGAATTTTATTTTCTCTAAGTAAAATTAAATTTGTTTCAAAATTTATTATTTATCCCAAAGGTCTACTTATTGGTCTACCAAAACATTGCAGTTTCATTAGTTATTGGTAAAGAAAAGAAAAGGAAAGACATGATGCTCTTACAAAATGGCTCTACAACTCAGCTAAAGAACTCAATACAATTTTAGAAGGTAATAACTTTAATATAAGATTAACATAACTTACACCATTCTGTCAAAACTAGTAAATGAAAACTATTAATTTGAAATTTGTTAAGAAACAAAATTGACCCGCTGCAATCAAAAACATAATTTCAATCAACTGCAAAATCTACCTAGATTGAGTGGATGTTCTTTTCGTGAATAAAGTTTTGATTAAAATGTGAAAAAATTGTAAAGCTTGCACAGCTTAAGTTCCTGATACGAGCGAAGTGAGTGGTTGTTTGAAATAAGACCATAGCAGAATTCCACACTCCCTAGTGTTACAGTACCTAACAAATTGTGTCTATATATATATATATATATATATATATATATATATATAAGTGACAAAATGTGTACTGTTTAGATATCATATATTATTTTGATAATATACTAATTTAAACCCTTTTACAGTCATCCAAACGAAATATCGTCAGTTTAATTTTCGCGTTGTAAATATTACAAAAAACTATTTAAGTATATACAAATATTCTATCACACATAGAAGTGAGGAGTCAGTTTTTAGTTGTTTCTAGCGGCACCTAACGGAAAATTGATGGATATTAGGGGTTGTTAACAAACTATAGGATAGAATAGGCAATCTGACTACATCACTCAAATGATGCTAACTATATCTAAGTGTCTTACTGATTGAGAGGCTTAGGGTGGCAATCCCTTGATTAAGGAATAGTTCCAAAGGTCGTGGGTTCACTCAAGACAGAAGGTTTATTTTGTGCAGTCTGGTTCTCACCAACCTGTGATATTGTGGTTGGAGAGGCCGCTATAAATAAATGGTGGTTTGCTTGGGTAGAAATTGTTTGCACAAAAAACAACAATTTATCAAGTTATTTTTGTAGATGTGTCCAGTAAAAAAGAAATATATATATATATATATATATATATATATATATAACCCAAAATTGGTGTCCATTTCGAAAATAATATGTTCTTGAATGAAATTAACTCATTTCCCACAGTAAAATTGATTCACATTTTCACACAAAAACTCAAAATAAAAAAAAAAAAGGTAAAATACAAATTTGTAATACATTTAAAAGCCTATAATTTTAATAACAAATTGATTTTAAAAATTATGGAAATATATTAATAAAAAAGAAAGTTACAATTATTTTTTTAAAACTCCTGACTACAATTAAATTGATTGTGATAATGCTTAGGTAAGTATTTATCTGTTCGTAACAAATGTAAAGTTATACATTTACCTTTGAAACAGGTTGAAGAGAAAGGCTTTCTGCCGCAGATAACTCTGGTAGTATCTGGTCTAGCTGTTCTCTACGCTTCTTCAGTTTCATTTCTTCATAAGAAAACTCTACTTTCTCCTGTTAAAGAAATACACATTTATTCAAACAAGTCTCTACCTACAAATAACTGTATATAAAAATATGACATAACTATTTGTATCAAATCTCTAATCAAAAATTTTATAATGTTTTACCACCAGCCATCATATAATTAATAATACAGGGTCTCCCATATAGAACGCAACCCATTTGTCATTGCTATATATATGTCAAGAGGTATAATTAAATAAAAAGGCATGAGTAATTAAAAAATAAAGTACAGTAGAACCCCTCTTAACCGGTCTAGTCGGGACTGACACCCGGGCCGGTTGCCCGTTTGGCCGGTTAATCCGAGGTTCCCGTGAAAAATCGGTTTTCGTTCAAAGAAAGCTTATTTAATCAGGTAGCGCTAAGAATTATGCAATTAAGATGTTATTACAACTTATTTTATTGTACATAAATGTATCGTATATATTATGGTATGTATATTAGACATCAAACATGAAAAAATTAAACACTACAAAGCTTTTTTACAGATTCCCCTCTGTCTAGTCTTTGACACATTTAACCGCATCTCAAACGAAACCAACACACGCTTCCATTTTCGTAACTCGCTCATTTTTATTTACTGTATATACTATTGTTTCTATAGGCTTTTCCTTTGAGGTAACCCCAAAAGAAAAAAATCTGGCTGAACAAAATCTGGAGATCTTGGTAACCACAAGTCACAGCCAATAAAGCGATCACCAATTAATTAATTAATAAAAGTGGCAATAGAATTTTCGCAGTGAGATGTCACGCCTTCTTATTGTATCCAACATTATTGATCTTCCTCTTCCAAGAACGCAACGAATTGTAATAAAAAATTTTGATATCATTCAGAATTAATTGTGTACTCAAAGCAAAGAGAACCAACAATTTTGTTTCGTGATGCTGGACACAAGACGCTTATCTTCTGCAAGTCACTTGTTTTTTATTATATATGTGTGATTTTTATCATTCCAAATCCCACTGTTCTAACTATTATCATAGCCTATGTGTTACGACCACTCCTCTTCAGAGAATAATAGTGAGTACAAGATGAACTCCTCACAAACAAATCAGTGAAACCAATTCTAGCCTTTTTTCTTTGTCAGAATCAAAAAGTTGACGAACTGTTTGAATTCGATATATCATATTTTTAACTGGTTTATTGCTTGATTCACGTAATTTTTATAAGTTCTCTTCAGCTGACCAACATCAAAGTTTTTTGTAACAAAGCAGTTAATCAGCCCTAGATTTCACAAACTGTCTGTATTTAACAGTCAGAGATCTTTTGTTATTAAACAAAATGTCTCTCCGAGTTTAATCATCAACATCAGTACTTATATCTTATAAGGAACTGGTCAACCTCAGTACTTGTACTTTAATCACTAATCGTGTACTGAAGTACGACTCAATAATAAAAAATGTTCCTCTTGTGAAAACATCTTTTCATTAACAATGAGTTGAACATTCTGATCACGTTATTATTGCTACCACACTACAACAGTTTCTTAGTATTCTATTTAACTGTTCACAACCTGAAAAAATGGAAGGCAATAGAGAGGTTCATTCTTAAAATTATGGGCAAACGAGGAAATAAGCTAAGGTGAGCTGAGATAGAGCTCCAGTTTCGGTGTTCGACCAACCGGTCTATGGGATGGTGGATGACCCTGTGGGGTATTTAATTCTTCTCTGCGAAGTAATGTCGCAAGATGGTCCCGCAGAGAAGGAAGAAGAGGATGGAAGGTTTTGGTTTTACTGGGATAGGGAGGCCGCTCACCACCTTCAGTCCCCGGACAAAGTCATAAAGATTTTTCCATTTTTCCTTCCAAAAAAAAACCATATATATTGTTAATCTCTCCTTTCTCAGGATCTAACCTGTGAACTGTCCAGCATAAATTTCACTTTTAACTTGAAAAGGAAAATTGAGTTGAACTTTTAGTAATTTTATTATTGTATTACTTAAAGCTCACTCAATTTATTTTGTATTTGTTTTGAAACTCTCATTCAAGGAGTGTCATTTGAGAGGATCTTATTTATGATGAATACACTCTCTTTTGATTCACTTATCAAGAATATTTTGAATAAATAATTGAATATTCAAGTTTTCAGTAATATGTTCTGTATTAACTCCAAAATAAAAATCCACTATAATTATTCTTAAAACTAACCACAATTTGAAAAATTATAGTTATTATCTTTAGAAATAAAAATGTAATACTTCCTCTTTATTCAACAAGATATATAAATAATATATTTTCTTTTCAGTAATATATTTATACACTAAAAGAAAAAAAGACTTCACTATTTAAGATTTTATTTATATATATTTTTAAAAATTAATAAAAGGAAAATTATTTTCTATTACGATGGATTGATATCCATCACATCACTGTTTAGAGGTAAGGTAGTTTACTTTTATATCTTTAATGTACTGCACCTTGCCTATAGTCTAAAATACCATCTGTAATATTAGTCTAACATAGTCTCCTAGTATTTACCAATGTAGTTATTTCTGTGCTCCAAAGTTAATACCTCCTAAAATGCTGGTTTCAAAGACATAAACAACAAATCTGATGAGATTATTTTGAATGTTTTGTGATTCCAGAACTACAAGTAAAATCGCTCTTGAAACAAATAGGTATTTTCAATATATTGTTTCCCATACAAATCCAAAAGTTTCATCTGAGGTTCATTGTTTGGTGTCCAAGTCACTTTATATAATGTAATGAGTAATAAATTATTATTATTATTATTATTACCTTTATAGTACCATCATGTGACTTTGTATTTGTCTTATTACAAAGATGCGTTTCAGAGTCGTAGCTCCATCTTCAGTAATTTCACTCCGTAGAGGTCGTCAAAACATTAAACTTAATAAAAACAAACAATATACAGTAGACTCCCGTAAGTTTGGCCACCTCGGGACTGCACGCTAGGCCGAACTTAAAAGTGGCCGAACTAACCAATCCCTATCCAAAAAAATGCCTATTTATTGTTTGTAAGGATCGTGTTGTGAATCGATGCGTATAGGAAAAGAATACAATAAACAAGTTAAGGTCGCATCTGGCTGGCCCGCGTAAGGATCGTGTTGTGAATCGATGCGTATAGGAAAAGTTACAATAAACAAGTTAAGGTCACGTCTGGCTGGCGCGCGTAAGGATCGTGTTGTGAATCGATGCGTATAGGAAAAGAATATAATAAACAAGTTAAGGTCGCGTCTGGCTGGCGCGCATAAAGATCGTGTTGTGAATCGATGCGTATAGGAAATGAATACAATAAACAAGTTAAGGTCGCGTCTGGCTGGCGCGCGTAAGGATCGTGTTGTGAATCGATGCGTATAGGAAAAGTTACAATAAACAAGTTAAGGTCACGTCTGGCTGGCGCGCGTAAGGATCGTGTTGTGAATCGATGCGTATAGGAAAAGAATATAATAAACAAGTTAAGGTCGCGTCTGGCTGGCGCGCGCCTAGTGCATGACCTCATGCTCAGAGAGCCGGCTGGACTATGCGGAGACCGAACTTACCGAGGCCGAACTTACGGGAGTCTACTGTACACACAAATATATACACGTATACATTGATTTAGACACTTTCTTACGTGCACACAGTTTCATGGTCCGCGAACTACGTAGTTCGCAATATATATTGTGTTATAAATACTTCTAATGATTTTTTATTAAAAATCATCTTGTGTTGCAAAATATTCAAATGCTATCAGTTTTAAAACTTTTGGAGTTAGCTTAGTTCTGCTATATGTCAATTATTCTTGCTATCTTGGCTACAATTTGAAAATATCTCATTGTATCCAGGATTCTAAGTCATCTTAAACGTCATTAGTTGATTAACTAATTTGTACAAAACATATTCTTCTAGACTTTGTACATTAAATTTTTTTTTCCAGACCAGTTTACGTAGTCTACTGTACTGACGTGATAATATGACATTTGACGAATGCATTTCAGTAAATCATAGAGGACTAAGATATATTCATATCTTAAGACATTAATATTAATTCATATTATTTAAGACATTCATATTTTATGGAATATGATGAATAGGGTGCGCTTTACATGGGACACGCTGCGGAGAGTTTTAAAAACATAATACAAAGAATATACAGTAGCCTATGCCCTGAAATACTTTATTTCGTACTGTAAGCACAAATGAGCTATTGAATAATTACCTTTATTAATTTCTGCTCTTTATCTAAGACATCTTTCATTCTCTGTTCCACTTCTGCTATTCTTTCTTCGGCTGTTTGATGTACCTTCTTTGCTTGTTCAAGAGCCTTCACTCCTTCTTCTTTGTTGGATTCTGATACCTAGAACACGTTTTGTCTTAAGTAATAATAAAATATTTGAATAGAATAATGGTATAATTAGAGTAAAGTGAATATGTATAAAAGGAAGTTAATTATAAAGATAAAAGTATAAGTTTTAAAATTTTTATTTGATTGTTTGGCTTCGGCAGTGCTGTATCTTCATCTTGGAAGTGTGTAATAAATATAAAACTTGCTGTTTTATATAAAATTACTTTATTAACAAAAAAAAATGAATTTATGAATTTTATTTTTTTATTATGATTTTTAAAATCTTGCTCAGCAATGGGCGCCAGGTAACTTTCGTCTACCAATTTTGAAAAAAGAAAAGAAGTTAATATTTGAATCTCAGGGCATGAATTCTTTTAAAAGTGTACTCCACAGTGATTCTAAGGTTTTCAAATGAAGAACTCTTTTGTATGCTGAAATTTTACATAAATTTATTAAAGACAAGTTATTTTTTATACATTAACATGTTATAGAGACATATCATGAAGATAAATATAATTATCATCTTAGTTATGTTATTTTTCTATTTTCTCAGAAGGAGAATTGATCTATTATTCCATGAATTTAAAATCGACTTTATGTTGCAACAAAAATTGAATTGAATGAATTTATGAATAAAAATAAATTTTAAATATCAACTTTCCTTTAGTATAAGTTTTACGTTCCTTGAATAAGGATAAATATGTCATTAGACATTTATTAGTCTTGTACACAAAGCGAAATTACTATCTTTTACAAGTCAAATTTATATTAAAAGATCAAAATACTAAACATTGTAAATTTCTATATAATAACAGAGTAAATATAGTGTTATGTAACACAAGTTACCAGAACATATTCACATTGCACATAACTTAAAGTGTTCCTTGCCGCCCTAAAGATGCCGTCTCGTGTCCGTAGCGAGATTATATTTACATTTCACGAATGTTTATAAAAGAAAATCTGTTCATTATCCGACCACATCGTCACACACACGCTAATTGTCAATTGTCTATTCGCGTGAAACGTCTAACCAAATTAACAGTTCAAACAGAGTTTTAACACACTCTTATCCTTAATCGACCGATGATTAACTCTTTCTATTGTTCTACATCAACTTATTGCATCACATAATGTCCGTTACTTCAACTAAAGTCTTTGAATTACATTTTTAACTCGACAAAGATACATCGTCACTCTCCAATACTACAGTTCATTCTAACACTTCTACCTAGATTCAGAAAGCACATTTTTATCTTCTCCACGTTTTTTACTCAGACTCTCGAAATACGACCATCCTGTACAAAGCTCCCCACTAGACTGTGGCCTCATGGTGAAATCATTCCTTCGGAAAAGCCTCAGGGTTCACCCTTCCGGTATAATGGACTTTATTCAAAATCTCACCACATCAGCGTTACCTGCTTCATTGAATGTTCTGTTCAGTACTACACGAATGTCAACTAGTCTTTTTTTTACAAATTTATTCACACACAAAATTATTAAATTTCTTATAACTAAAATTTCTTAAAACCTATACATTATTATTTATCTGTGTTTGGAAATCTATAATAATTGAATTTATTTTATTTTAACTTTAAAAAACATGTCACATTTTTGACTTATTTTCCCCTTCCCATTTAACTATCTCGATTCCCGGCTATTTCTCATTATTCAAATTGGATTAACCTTTTTTAGGTGTTACAAGTGTTTTTTTTTTCCCATTTCGTAAAGATAAAAAGTCAAATTCAAAATAAGTTTCTAACCATGCGTCAATATATTGATTCCACAATTTTTATAACATAGCTTTCTTTTATTGTATATTTTTAGTTTTATTTGTAAATAGTGTAACTTGAAAGTCTTGATTCATTAAATATGTAAAGAATGAGGGTTTTGTTTTTGGAAAAAGTGATAATGATTCAAGCCCTTATTTTAATTATTATATATTTTTAAATAAATTGTTTAATCTTTTGGATCTAGAGAAGCACAGGGTGTGGTTGTAAGCATATAAATAAACAGATATTTTGTAAAAACCAAGTCTCAGAGAGACTGAAAATGGATGAACAGTAAAAACCTATTTGAAGAAAAACAGGGAGTAAGCCGATTTTGGATAATAAAAAATTTTGAAAAAAAAAAAAAATATTCTAAAACTAAATTAAAAAACATATTAGTATTGCAAAATGTAAAAATTTCAAGCAAAAACAATTTATTCCAATCTATAAATAGTAGGAGTCTAATTAATAGTGTATACATTGAATGAAACTTTTTATACAATCTTTGCTTTTATTCAAATATGAAAGTTAAAGTGTAAGATTTTAATTTTTAAAATAAACAATTAATAACTGATATAAATTAACAATTGTGTAACTTTAAAAACTATAATAGATACAAAAATAGTTTAAAGAACATTTTTTTTAGCTTATAAAGAGACTTTGTGTTTGAAAATTATGACAAACTAAAAACCAGCATTACTAACTGGTTCAAGAAACTGGTGGTGGTATTTAACGAAGATGGAATAAAGAAGCTGATGAAATGATATCAGATATGTGATTATGTTGAAAATAAAAAATATATGTTTGTTATAATAGATTTGTTTGTTTATAATAAATCATTTTATCTTATAACTAGCTGATGATCCAAGTTTCACTTGAAGATAGTTGAGATAGTTTCATAAAGAATTTCTTTTTTTTTTTAGTACCATGAGTGGTGCTATGGAAATAAATTATGCCCAAATACAGCAACATACCAATTTTGATCAAATTGGACACACATAACAAAGAGTAAAAACCATCCTTGGAGTGGAACATTTTCAAAACCCTTTCTTAGTACGCATCTACACGGACCTACCCCAAACCATGTTAAAAAATTCATACCTCTAGGCTTCTTGGATCCAGAGATTTGCTTCAATGGTAAAAAAACACCCTTGGAGTGGAAAATTTTCAAAACCCTTTTCTTGGTACACGTCTACAGACCTACCCCAAACTATGTTAATACAGTAGAACCCCTCTAATCCGCCCTCGACTGGTCCGTTACTCCGGTTAATCTGACCGTGCTCGAGCTCGCGATATTGTGCCGACTTGTCGATGACTAACCTCCCGCCTGGTGCCATTCATAAAGTTTCATTAATTTAGAGGAAAAAGGATTAATATATGTAATTCAACAGAAATATTATTATTATGAGTATCTTTTGTGAATAAAGTTACTCAACTTAATCCTAACTCCAATTTTATGATTAACGTTAATGAATCAGTTGTTATTAAATGATAAAAATTGGTCGCTAAGGTAACGAATATCGAAATGCTTTCCGTATAAGTTCAGTTGAATTATGGAATTTCTTGAAAATAACAATAAGATTAATATATTTAATAGAGATAAACACCTGTAAAACATGATCCAGATGTTCTGCTCTAGCTGCTAGATCTTGGTCATATTCTTGTAACTTCCATCTTTCCAACTCCAGACTGCGCTGCAATTCCCGTAGTCTTTGTCTCTCTTCACTCAATTCCATCTCTACCATTCTAGTTGCTTCTAATGCTCCATGGACTTCTGCACGAGCCTGAATGAAAATCAAATTAAAGATTTTTATAGTTTTTTTTTTAACATGTAGGTATTTTACACTATATAGGGTAAATATAGATTTAAGAAACTTATACTACCGACCAAAGATCCTTGGTGGAATTTCATTTTAAATGAATTAAGACAATTTGAACAATCCACAAATTTTAATGAGCAGTAAATTTGACCTAGATTTTGCCAGCTACAGCATTGTCAAAGGCTTGTGCAAATTGTTTTAATTCATTTAAATTTAGGTTAGTTTATAGTTTAAAAAACCAAACTGCTATATTGTATTTTGGAGGAAGAGGGAATTCAAAATTTATTCTTTAGTATGATTTGATTAACACTTTCTGCCATCAATAGTCAACAACTGTCAAATGATTTAAAAAATGATTGCTGTTTTGGGTATTCATCCATTATCAAGTTTAAGTTGGAGAAGCATCTCCGTTGTCATGTATAAATATGATTTTTGTTTGTTTGTTGGCAGTTGTCAATGGTTTAAGTTATTTTAAATACTTTGTACTCTGATCCTATGATGTGAATTGCTTTTGTAGTAGTCTTTTGTATATCTGCTTGTTTACTGACCTGAGAAAAATATATGAATACAGTTAACCAAACGTATGGATGTTTGATTTTATTCTGATAATAAACAAATTTAAAATTTAACTGTAAGAGCCGAGTGGCCTACATTCATCTTTTCTTCTTTGTTTCTAATTAATCTTTCACAAGTTATGGCTGCATTTATAATTGCTGTTTATCCTCAATGATCTTTTGCTTCCAATTCCTATCATCATTATAATCATTATATGTTTTGTAACAACATCTTTCCAACATTTTTTGATACAGCACACTGTTATATTTCCACAATTTTCCTACCCAGTCTTTCCAAAATGTACACCTTATCACATGTACTTCCTGTCTAAGTCTGGTGGTATTAACTCGTTGAGGAACACTAACGTCTCTATAAAGTTCAGAATTTTGAGTCTTCATTACCAACTTGTTTGCAATATAATCTCACAGATAGCGTACATAGTTTGTTTCTTGTTTGTTTTAGCTCAATTGGCTTGATTTTTGTTATATTTAAGATGTTTTTTTATAAAAGTAATTATCAGCGTTTAGAACCTCTGACTATCTTTATACCTACATCATAAATATCACGGTACTTATTGTGTTTTAGAATGAAAATTCCTGTATGTAAAATACATATAATTTAATATTATTATACTGTCATTTACATGTTATTTTACGCACTGATGAATTTGTGAGAAAATGTTGGTGCACCTGTTATTTTACAAAAACTCAGCTGTCTTGATACTTTACATGACAGAAGTTATAGTTTATTTATTTTTGTGAGGTTAAAATAAACCGTGTTTTTTACATAAACAGTGTCTGTTTATTTTGAATTAATAGATGAAAATTTACATGATTCTAAATTAGATTGTCTGCTGGATAGTTTTAGTAATGGCAATGATAGTGAAAATGGTGAAATAGATATTAAATGTGACAAAAGGGGTGAGTTTGAGTCTAAAAGTGGGGTTGAGGAAATAAGTCAAGGCGATAAATTACTAAAATAATTTAAAAAGTGCAAAGAGTTTATATTTCAGTACAATATAGTTTAATTGTATATATAAATTGCTACCTGTCAGCATTTGTGTATTTGGTAATATTGAGATTGTTGGATATCTTTGAGAAGAGATTATCAAAAGAGGTTTTATATTAACTAACAGTACTGTATTAGGAAAGATAAAAATCATTACTTTTCTATGAAACATAAAAATAACACAATGGAGAAAACCCTCAAGCGCTTGATTTTGCCCAATAAAAACCAGCCTGTACTTCAAGGAGGTAGCTAATTCAATCCTCAATTGGTTAATATGAGTAACAATATGTCCTACGCCCAACAATTCGTCCAACTTTTGGTTGTGCAAATATTCCCATTTGCCGATGTTTCTGTTTTTTTTACAGTGAACATATATGAACTCTCATACCAGTACTATATATGTTTCGTCCTTATTGAGTGACCATATCTTAACTCCAGGGATTACTACTGGGCGGAATATGGTTTTTTTAAAATATTCTGATCTTTGTATTTCATTGTATAAGTTTAGATAGAGATAATTAACATAGTTTAATCGAACATCTATCATCATTTGTGTATATAACAACTACTATAAGATGTTTCAAAAGTATAAATCAACTTTCGTTATCAAGTGTTGAACCTAGAGCATAAAAGAGGAAAAAAGAAAACACCAACACAGCCTAGTGCCATGTTGGAAACTAAAACTAAATCTATAACCTAAGTAAAGAACTCAAGTCTAAGCTAAGACTAAATACAAACGTGATCAGATAAAACCAACAAACACGCAGGCCTACACTACACAAAGGACGGCAAATAAGAAATCGTGATAGAGTGGAGCCAGGAGAAAGTCGTCCTAACTGTTTATCAAGATAAACAACCATTTCCCCCCTCTTTCAAGAGTTTAGTCTGCGATCACGTCATTATTCCCATCTGGGGATTAAGCGGCTAAGTTTCCATCATATTTAAAGTAGAAGTATTTTAATCTTTAATTAAGTTTTTATTAATGGAAGCCCATAATGGGCTTATTTATACACTGGTTTGACAGATAGAATTATCTGATAGCTTTATATATGAGGCTTCAATTAGTTGTAGTTTATATAAGTTTTCCCAATTTAACATGTGATTTTCACACCAAATATGTCTGACTATTTTCGATCTATCCATTAGGCCAAATCACATGTTTTTTTAAAAATTTATTCATTCTTATAATTTGAAATCTTTGTCTCACCTATATATATTATCTTTAGAAAATTTCTAATATTATTATTAGTGTAGTTATTGTTAGGAATTAAGGTAGTTTTAGTTACAAGGTAAATAAAAATAATACTAAAGTCAGAATGGAAACCAACTGTTGCGAAAAACAAAAGTGGAACAATAATTATGATGAAATGCTTACTTTGCAAAGGTAGTCAAAGTTACAAATAAGGAGCTATATAAAAAAAAAATAATAAGGAGCTCTTGGATAAAAGGAGACAGGATCTTTGTATCACAGGAGGAATCGCTGGTCGGAGGTGTTCGGAAGATGGCCATATTTGGCGAGGAAGAATAGAGAGAGCTAGATAGTTCAAGAGAGCAATTTTGAAAGAAATTTTCAAAAAAGTTGAGCAAATCGTTGTGTATTGGAAAACTTGTAATTGTTTAATACTAAAAGTAAACAGTAGAGTCATAATAGTTGGAACCATTCTGGGTTTTATATACCATGTTATAGTTGATTATATCTATTTAAAGAACATATTGAGTACTAGGAAAATGCTGTAATCTAGTTTATATACGATTATAAAATAAAAATTAAAGAGAATCAAGTAAAACTAAACCATCTAGTAGATTGAAAATAAAGAACTCAGGCCTAATAAAGGTAAATTCCTAACACTATTCATATTATAGAACAACACAAGCTATAGCTGGATATATCACAGCCTTCAGCAGGCATCTCATAGAAACACACCAGATGATAAAAAAAATCTATAAAAGCTAAATAAAGACCTTGTTAATTACAGTCGATACACTCTCATGTTGGAATACCAAGAAATGAGGCTACAGATAACCTAGTAAATAGAGGTACATTCCTTCCCCAACCACACAATACACCTTATTAAAAGCTTTCTTTAAAAGAACAGTTAAACAAAATTTGTGAAAATATTCATAAAGAGTGGGATAAAAACAAAACTAAACCCAGAAGAGAGTTCACCGCTTTGTTTAGACTGACAACTGGACACGACTGTTTTGCTGCTCATCTGTGCTGAATAGGAGTCTACTCCACTGATGAATGCACACTGTGTGATCCAAGATGAATAGAGAACACATCCTGCTCACTTTGAGAAACTCATAAAGCTTCACACAACTGTTCTGAGATATCAGAGAACTAATGAATTGAAATCCGGGCTTAGCAACAAGAAGCAACAATATATTACAGAACAGAAACTACTAGTGTATTGTAACTTCTACTTTATCATGAATTATAAATTTAACTTCAGTGGGTCTTGAAAAACCTTACAAAACTATCTGAATATTTATTAAACGATCCTGTTAAGGATTTCCAATTAAACTAGTTTACACAACACTGGTATGGAAATTCAAGATAACAACGAATGTCTCAAATAAACAATGTTTAATTAATCCAGTTTTTAGTTGATCTTTGAATATCACAATAAGCACTTGTCATGTGGAATGTGGTTTTATGTTAATGTGTGCGTTTTATTTTTATCTTAATGTATTAACGACCTCTCATGAGTAAACTACCAGACGATGAAATGTACTTTCTGGAAGAAATAAATAATATTATTTCCAATTATGAAACAGCCCTCAGAAATTTAAATATATAATTATAATTCTCAGAAAATGGGAATATTGAGATAAATGCACTAATATACAGTTCTGTGGAATCAAACAATCTGTGGTTTAACACAACTCTGAAGCATCTAGGCCAGCTGGAAGACTTTTCAGCCAGGTAATGTCAAGTTAGCACATCAAATCGCTGTCACCGTGTTCTAGCATTCTCAATCAGATTAGCTTTTCAATTTACTTCACGATGCTGAGTCAATACTATAAATTTTTGAGCCACCACGAGCATTAAACACGGAACCTTCTGTTCAATAACGATAGTTACCTGCATAATATCGAAAGACGCACAAGGAGCAACACCTTGCAATTTGGATAGTGCCTCAAGACGAGCTCTCTCTTCAGCAAGATGAAGTCTTTCCTCTATCAACTTGGTTTGCTCCTTCACAACATTATCTCTGAGTTCCTTAAAACATACACATACATTATATTTATTTACTACTATTCTAAAACAGACATAATATTATATAACATATTTCTGAAGCAGTTGAACCATGTCGTATAACGAGTACTCAGGCTTTAGACTACATTGGTCATGCACTGATCATAATAATATTCTAAGAATAATTACAGAATTTCGTTCACTATATCTTATATATATATATTTTAAACATAATTATTATGTGTGTTTGCCTCCTAGATTGTATATTTAATTAATTATATTTCATTTGAACAAACATTTATTTCTAAGCAAATCTTTTAAATTTTGTGATATTTTGTGATATTTTATGTTGACATAGACAACGTCTCAGAACGGCTGATAACCTATAAAATAAGATGTTAATAGGATGTCCAAGGATCTGAAGATGACGCTATAACCGTCGAAACCGGTAATCTGAAAAATCAGTTGGATTGTATGACGGAAAATAATAAGGTAATATATCTTTTTATACATAATTAATTACATTTATAGACTTAGATATCATTAAACACACAACCATTACACGAAATTAGGTGCCACTGGAAAATTAATTATTATCATAAAGGCCCTATATGAGAATTTCAACTAACTGTATATAAAAGTGGCAAAGAATGATGTAAAGCAGAGATGTATCGCTTCCCCTTTATGATTTAACATAATACTGAACTGTATATTGTAAAAATTTGAGGACGCTATCATTGTACGTACCCAGCCCCATCATACAATGTAATAAAAACAGATTCCCTAAACGTAATGTTCAAAAGTTGGTCCCTTGGGGATGGTAATAGATGTTAAATTGTATTGGTAGATCAAGGGGGGTCTTATCCAGTAAGGTAAGTTTATTTAAAACAGTTGTAAAACCTGTTTACAACCATAGATCTAACAATGCAATTTAACATTTCCTACAAAGCACAAGAGATAAACTTTTCCTTTAGAGATTATGCTTGTATTACACTGTATGGTGAGGCTGGATAAGTACCATGACATCAACTTGTTTATAAAAGTAACAAAAAGTTGATAAAAAAATGAAAAATCTAAAAAAAGTCTATGACTTTTACATGTAATAATTCGAAAAGTATGAACTTGAAGAGTTCTTAAGTTTATTTTGCTTTACAAAATAAATTAATTTATGATTGATTTTAAACTATGCTCGGTCATTAGGGCGCCAGGTAATTTTCTGCTTACCAATTTAGAAAAAATTACCAATTTACTACACTTGTATGAGCCAAGAACCAATCAGTTTCCTTGACCTATATTCCACAGAGCCAATCACGTCGCGTCTTCTAACCCTATTATTTACTACAGTCAACTCTCGATTAACCGTAATCGGATCAACCGCGTTGCGGCTTAACCGCGATACCAATATATACCAATATTCCAATATTTATTATGTACAATGTGCTTGACAATGGTTTGACAACAACTTCGTGCCTCAAGTACGTAAATATTTAAAGTCAAATGGACTCCCGGAAAAAGCTGTTCTTTTATTAGACAACGCGCCCTCGCACCCGAATGAAACAACTTTGAAATCATTAGATGGCCGCACGCACACGCACAGCAGTCAGTTTCGCATGGGATGGCCTTGGCAAACGTTGAGTCACTGCTCGAGTACATTGAGAGCCAGGACGATGCTCTCATCACTGATAAAATTGTTTTGAGAAACCTAAGAAGTAAAATAAAGAAAAAAGTGTTTCTCAGCACAAAAACAGAAAACCATGACTGATTATTTTCAGAAACAGTAAAGTTAGACTAAGCCTATTCGAAATATGTTTTTTTTTTTACTTTTGCAGTACTGTACAGTAATTTAAATATTTTCCAGTGTAGTAGTTTTAAAAAAAGTGTGTTTATTTTGTGTGTGTAAATAATTTGTTTAATTTTTGTGTATGATAATAATAATAATGCTCTTTTTACTGCAGTTTATGAGGTATGTATGTTAATAAAACTCATTTAACCTGTTTATTTTAAAATTTACTATTGTTTTTACCGTTTTGCGGGTTAACCGCGATTTTACTTATCCGGGAAGCCTTAACCCTATATTATCCCGGATAATCGAGAGTTGAGTGTATGTTACATACATAGCGAGATATTTGAGTTAAATGTAATTATTAATTATCTGCCTGACTCAAGACGACAACATGTAACGACAAGAAAGAGACACATACTCTGGTGACTTCACAAGTTTAACATTATATATTTTGATTTAAGATATATTAGTTTGTTTTAAAATGTCTAAGTATTTGTAAAAAAATATTGAGTTTGACTTGCGAAATATTTTAAAATTAAAATTAAACCTGAACACAATTTCTTAAAAAATTTGTTTATTAAATTATACGAGTTTCAACTACAATGTTTCCCTCTTCAGTGATGCATAAGCCACAATAGTCACAAACTACAACTCAAGTTGGCCGATACTCATTAAATCAATGAAGATGGCGACATTATCATTGAAACACGTTTGATTTAATGAACATATTTATCAGAAGCTGTGTTCAAAATTTATTTTAATAAGTAATTGTATAGGGAAGTTTAAATGAAAAAACTTAGTTTCTTGAAAAATTTACACAAAACTTTAGGTTAAAACATGTATTTGTTAATTTAATAATTGGACTCAAAATGAAAGTTTAAATATCTCGGTAACTAAATTAACATAAAACAATTTTATTCTGGATTATTTGTCTTTACATCACTGAAATTGTTTGGTCTCAAAAAATATAAATAAACATAATTTTCGTTTTTTTATTAGTTTTACCATCTGAAGAACATAAAAAAGTTGAAATTTGAATCAAGTTAGAACACTTTTATGAAGCCTTAAAGTTTAGCTTGTAATAGCCTTGTTTAGAGGTTAGATTAAATATTTTGAACTGAAATTTAGGATATTGTTTGTATAAGCACCTTTTTTCTTCAAATAGCAACAGTTTTCATCAATTATTTGTGAAGATACCATAATTTAATGGCAACTGTACATTTTGAAGGTTTTCATTTTTATAAACAACAATAAGATTTGGATGAATACATGCATCTTTCATATGTATTTTACCGCTTATAACTAACATTTTCATATCAATTTCGTTAAACTTTCTACTAGATCCTCCCCTCAAGATATTTAAAAATATCATATAAAAACCCTTTTTGCAACTTTAATTGTTTTAAATATGTTCTGAACATTTCTTGCTCTACGGAATTGTACCCCCCTCCCCCCAGCAAGAAAGAGCTTGGATGTCTCAGACCTAGCACTTAAAATATATTATTTTATTCTACTACAAATAAACTGTGAATCTTATATTAGTTTAAATTTTAAAATATCAGAAAATAAACAATGAATGAACATTGCACAAACTTTCTCACTCACCCATCTCCAAAGAAAAAGGAACCAAAACTAACCGTCACAAAAAATGTAATTTCGGTAGTTGTCAATGAAGAAGTGGAAATAAACCACGGATTCAGTCTTTGAAAAAATATTTACAAATTAAAAAAAAAAAGCCTAATATTTGTGGCACAAAAATTTATTCAATGTAAGCTGTATTTGATTAAATTAAATCTTTTAATGTTGAACTGATATATTTTTTCGGTTGCAATTTCACACACAATTTTGCCATTCAACTTCAATCTTCACATTTCACTAAATTTTGAATGCAATTGGTAGATCAGATCTTGATCAAATAAATATTTAAAAAATAAGCCATATTTTATGTTTTTTTACCGATAACTCATGAACCAGCATTTTTTTAGAGATGGCAACCAATACGTTTTATTCAGGTCCTTAAAGACTACACTTGATTAAAAATTAAAGACGATTTTGAGGGGGACTTTTTTTCTCTCTTTACTACCACTAAATTTAAATTGTCAAAAAAATGAAAAAACAACCCAAGATATGACCAAAATAAGCCCACGTATAAAATTTGACTAAAAAAATATCCACACAATTTGATTAAAAAGATCCACACAATTTGATTAAAAAAAGGTTGTAGAGTACTGCACATACAACATATGACAGATAGACATCAGTCCCAAAACTCAGGTACATCAGAAATAATACTCGACAAAGATTTCCTGACTTTCTAATTGGTTCTTAACTTATTTATCATCCATTACTTCAAATACAAATTCACTCACCTCAATATAGCGGATTTGATTTTCATGTTGTTCTTTCAAGTGTTCCTGTTCTTTCAACCAGAGTTGTTCTTTTGTGTTCAATTCCCTTTTTTCTCTTCTTAACTGCCTCGACATTTCTTCGTTCTTTAGTCTCTCTACTTCAATCTTTTCTTCCAATTCGTCTGTTTTTATATCCAAGTTCTCTTTTTGTGTTGATAGTTTCTCCTGCATAGCTAAATTAATTATCTAAGTTAATAAAGTAAAGCATTACCGGCATTTTTTTTTAAAAACAGATCATACAAATAACGTAGAGAACATACAGAAAGTATGTTCCCAAAATTAAAAATGTGTTTTTTTTTACTATAACACTGTCCATTGAGTTGTAACTTAAACTCCTGAATCAATTTTGCTCATTTTGGTCATAGCTACAGATTTTTCTTTATAACTAACAATGTGGCAAACATTAAAAAAAAGAAGAAAATTACAGTTTATGAATAAATGAAAAATACCAAAATGAACACCATCAAGCTTATTTTAGTATTTTCAACTTATGATAATAATTACCTTTTATGTGATGTTTGCCACATAAGATTAAGTCATATATTTTTACATTAATTAAAATTTTATCGAAATTAGTTTGTGCTAATTATGTTCCGGTTGAACACTCTCTCCTCATGTAGAGGTGATGACGATGTGAAAGCAAATTTGTTGTGGAAGATTGATGAATACAATGGGAAGAAACATCCCCTGGAGGTTTTATTGATAAATCCACAACTATGGAAGAAAGCTAGGCACACTTACAGGAGATATCGACAACTCCGCTGGAAGCTCGTAATCAAGCACAAGTTTATGCATTTTAGATTTTCGACCTTGATAAGAATGGTATGTACCAGTTTTACTTTTAAGACCCAGGAGTACTCCACATGGATGTACCCCCGAAGATTGCACACAGATTGATCTAAAATAGAAGAAACAGGAACATCAGAAGCTGGAATGTACCACAGACTATTTTCCCAATATATACCAGTAGACTAATGCGAAACGAGTTTTGATGCAGAAATCTAGGCAGTCTACGCATGAACATATACTTCACTAAACCTTATGCTTTTAGAAAAGGTGGTCCTCTTGGTAGACTCACAAGACCATTTATGATTTTTCTTTCCAACAAACAACAAAATTGGTAATAAAGCAGTGGTAATACCACATCAAAAAGCCTGTAAGAAAACTATTGTGCTTCAATAGTTCCACGCTCATGTGGGAATTCAGGGAAATGAATTTACTGATAAGTTGGCAAGAAGAGAAATGAAGGTCATGCAGGCGAAAAACTTCTAGAAGTGAACTCATTTCATGTCAAATCTATGAATTATTTAGAAAAGAAGTAGCAGAACAGATGATGGGGAAAATGAGCAAGAAGATTGGAAAATTTACAATGTAAAACTCACAAAGGAAGTTGTGGTAATTTACAGACTGACAATTGGCCAAACTCCCTTGCAACATATCTCACACACAGCCACATCCCTGACTCAATCATGGATGTTGACCACCTCTTGCATTGAACGAAATAGTGTATATTAAACAAAAGGCTAACATGACCATGATTTATTAGGATGCCAGATACTTTATAAAACAGCTTTCTATGCAGTCATAGGAACAATAACTTGTATATTCAAAATTTACGGAGATGTAATTATTACTTTTGATTTTGCAGACATTAGTTTTGTCTACAACCTATTGTGTAATGTCTGTACAACGTTTATATTTTAACAGTTTACAAGTATTTATTCTGTGTTGTACGCATTCTTACTTATCTACAAGCAAAGGTCGGAAAGTAATCTCCATTTTTGTGCAGCAGAAGAAGTAGTGGGTATAATCGTGCTGTTCTAGTGATGATGTATTGAGTATCTCATTACACGGCCTACTGCGGTAGTGGGAAGGTCATGTTGCAGTTCATTGCACATAACAGCATTTAATGAGCGCTGTAATCAAAAATTCAATCAAATGTGAAGTCCATGCTGTGAGAAGATTTCTAATGGCAAAATATTTGTCGCCAGCAAACATCCATCATGAATGCGTGCTGTGTACAACCAAACAATAATGAGTGAAGGTGTTGTGCATCGGTGGGTTAATCTGTTCATCTGTTTAAAAGTGGAAGTTCAAACTGGCAGTTTACAATCTCTGAACAATTCCCACAAAATGCTAGGACTGTTTTGTACGAGATAATTACAGAAAAGTTAGACTACCGGAAGTTCTTTGCTAGCTGTATACTGAAAATTCTTTCCATTAATCACAAAACACAATGTGTTTTCCCCTTAGACCTTCTTTCAATGTGCTGACTTATGGTTTCCTAATTTTGTATGATAACGGTCACGCTCACACCACCTAGCAACAAAAGATCCGTTGCATCAATTCAAATTGAACATTTTTGATTATCCACCATATTAGTCAGATTTGGCTCCCAGTGATTTTCACCTATTTATCTATATGGCTCGGGTCACAATGCTTTATAATGATCAAGAAAATAGACACAGCAATAGCCTGGCTAAAATCTCAAGTAGCAAATTTTTAGAAGATTTCTAAACTGGTCCATCATTATGATAAATGCCTAAAATTAAATAATTATTATATAGGAAAATAGTGGAAAACTCTATAGTTGCTGAAAGGCCCTTGTAAAACACTCTAAGGATTTATACACACAATATTGTTACAAGTGCCATGAACTTTGTAATTTATTAATTTTAACACATTTTGTCACAACTATTGTACACACCTGCCAATTCCACTTCTTTCTGAATGAGTGCTGTCTCTCTAGCAGTTAGCTGCGTCTCATCTGATGGCCTTTTTAATGTGACTATAGTGTTCACGCCACTAGGCCTGAAATAAAAGAAGAAAATAAGTATAAAAAAATTACAAGAGTGGCCATTTTAATTTTAGCTCAAGTTAAAATATAAACTAGTGGAATTTTGTGTTCAACTTTGTAAAAAACAAGTGGTTCATAATAAAAACAAAAGTTGAATTTTACCGCTGCCTTTGATATTTGAAGGGGTGGAAATTGAAATTTTGTCATTTTAGATTCTTCTGAATTTGTACTGAAATTGCATAGTTGTAACATTTTTTAATGCCAACCATGTAAATGATTGAAAATGTACAACTCAGAAATTGAATATGTAGTGGAGTTAAATACTATGCTATTGTAAATAAATTGATAGGTGATTGGTATGGAACCACCAATTTATTCTAAATAGGTTGATATTTAAACACTTTTTTATGTACCATTGATGGTAAAACAATTTAAAAAATAATTTCTTGTTCTTTTTTATGAAAAAATTGTGTTTAATTAATCGTATTTTTGAAAATTAAACAAATTTTGAAATGTGTTCTTTATAAAAGTAGTAATAATTTTATGAAAAACAAACACTCTAAACAAAATTAATGTTATAAACAACATGTTCCGTACATTTTCTACAATGACACTGTACACTTGACGCCTTCACGATCAGAAATAGTTATGTTTCAGCACACAAAAATAATCAAAGCTAATTCAAATAGCACATATCATTGGGTGAGATCTATCTAATTTTATTTGAAGTATTTTACCTATATAACCTTGAAAAAATGATTCAAACTTATTATAAACTGATGATACCGTTGAACTGTAACTGATAGCATACACACTAATAATAATTTTCTTCAAGTGATCACCAGACTTTAAAGAATAATTTTAGACAGTTCCATCTCTTATTTCACTTCATACATTAATATCTTTGCCATAAATGAGTTAGAGAAATTTAAAATTTAATTATAATTATTAATTGCATGTTAAGTTTAATAGAATTATCCCATATTATATTTTCTTGTATGCCCTTATTTAGGAAAAGCTGCATGTGATTTAACCCCCCGATAAAGACTTTGTGTTAATTAATTATCAAAGAACTAACTGGATTTTATTTATGTACATATGAACTTTGAGTCTAGTCATGGCACAACTCACGTTAAATTATTATTTCAGAATTAAATATAGGAAAGAGACTATAACCCTATTTATACAGCATTTATAATTATTGAACTTGATATTTATATGAATTGCGTATGGTAATCATATTTTCAATCAACATATGAACTTTCATTCATTATGTTGTAATATATTTCGTAAACAATCTTTTAATCTCTGTTGGAAATATTCTTTTAATGATTGCTGGAATTTAGTTTATTTGTTTTATTCAAGTTTTGTTAGTTAGATGTTTATTTATTCAAAGTCAAAATAAACAAAATTTATATTTGTATTCCATAAAAGCTTTGTGCCGTATTTATTCAATATATATAAAAAATTTATATAGTGAATTTTGGTTTTGAACATAAGATAGATATAAATATATATAATAGGAGATTATTATAATAATAGAAACATAATATAAACTCTGCATAGTATTTGTTAAATCTATTCATGCCTAGATGAGCTGTAAGTTTCATTTTATCTTTGGGGTTTAACATTTTATTTAGGTGTATACACAAAGTTTCAAGTAAAGTTGTGTAAGGGAAAAGGTTTGACAGTGTGTGACAGCAAATAAGTCTATTGCTGCAATAGAGAAAAATGAATTTTTTGTAGTAATATAGTACTAGTTTTTGTATGGAAAAATCATTAAGGAAAAGATAAAAAAGTATTATGGGGACTCTGCTGCGTCGCATGGAATACACAAATGATGATAGGTGCCCAGAACGTACAAATGAGGTCTAACGAGTAAAGATATCTAAGATAGCTAAGTTTGTAAACATCTCAGATGAACATAATTTTAATACTCTACATAATCATTTGGATATGTGAAAGTAATCAGCAATATTAGCACTACGTTTACTCATAATTACAGTAGCCTCAAACTAGGAGTGTGTCTGGTGTAAGGGCCATCTCCTCCCTTCTACTTGCTTCCCTAGCCTCACTTAACAGTACAACCCATTCCAAGAAAACTAGGTACACAAATTACTGCTTAGCTACATTTAATTCCTAAAGTTACAACTTCATGACAGACTGCATCTCACTTATCTTATGATTTTGCCTACTTGCACACAATACTTATTTATAAAAAGTTATAAAAACTAACAAAGTATAAAGTTGTGTAAAAAAGTAAGTTTATGTACTGATAAACTGTAAAAAGTTTTTACATAATAAAAGTAATGACAAAAATATTAAAAACGAGAAAAATTTATATTTTTCGGCTAAATGATTAACTTCCTGCAAGAAAGTTGTAGATATTATTTTGTTGATAGATTATTAATGACAGACATTTTTAAAATTTACATGATAAAGTTTTAGTTTTTGGTATACTGGTAAAAAAAAAGCATATAAAATTTGTATAGCCTACTAAATTACGACTCAAAATCTTAAAAATTTCAAAACCTATAATAATTTTTTTCAAAAAAAAAGACAAATTGGGCGAAAGATGGAAAATGAACATTTCCCGGACATATGTTTATAGGAACGTTTTTCTTTATTTTGTTTGACCCATGTAACCAATACAAAGTTTGGCACGAGATTTTCTCAACACTCTGTAACGGAATAGTCAAGCTTAGACTTTGAATGAATGAGATCTTTTTTAAATAACAAATATTACATTTTTTGTTTGTTGGTAAATGTTTTACTATTAAAACTTTTTAAATAACAATTTACAAAAGATTAACATATATATTTATAAATAAAACAACTACTAAATAAAATTAAAACAACAATTTTTTTTAGTATCAACCACAATGTTTTAATAGAAACTTGCCGACCATGTTTCGCTAGTTAAAGCATTGTCAAGGACTTATACAAGAATGACTTTACATTCTTGTATAAGTCCTTGACAATGCTTTAACTAGCGAAACCATGGTCGGCAAGTTTCTATTAAAACATTGTGGTTGATACTAAAAAAAAAAAATTGTTGTTTTAATTTTATTTAAAATGGAATACCACCAAGTACCTACGGTCTCTAGCATAAATAGTTTAAAACAACTACTTGTTACACGTTCTGTTCATTAACAAAAATATGTCCATATCTTTAATAAGCAACTTTGTGCACTTTTGTAAACGTTTTATTCTTAATTACACCGATAAAGGAAACGAAAGTAGGATGCACGTTTACTCAGAAGCACCTGAGGTCTATATACTTTTATTGGAGTTGTACCATTGAAAGCAAAGGCAACAAACAAAGTGTGGAGGCCCCTCTTTTCCTCTCCACCACAGACACATTCCTACCTTGAGGATACTATAACAGAAAATGGAATTGTTCAATCATTTCAAAGTACTTTGTTGTCATAATATAGTACATTGTTATTTAGATAAGCACAATATAGGTTAATTTTTGAAACATGGATCCATTATTATACTTCAGAAATGAAAAAAACAGTCAAAACAGAGGATTTCTTCTGGTGAACTTGCTTCGAAGAAGGGAAAACGGTTCCATCGGTCGGAAAATCATGACCACAATATTCTGGGACTTGCATGCCATAATCTTCACTAGTTGGAAAAGAAAGAAACGATCACAGGACAGTTTTACACGTCTTTAATGAATCAATTTCATGGTGAAATGATTTAAAATGTTATTCACTTCTATCATAACAATGTACCAGTTCACCCATCAGTAATTATCATAGCTAAAATTGTCCAATTACACTATGAACTATTCTATAATCCTCCCTATTATCAAGATTTGGACCCTTGCAACTTATTTCTATTTAAAAACAGGAAGAAATTACTGCAAAAAAATATTAGCATCGAACATTGTAGGTCATCTCTGAAACAAACTCTTATTTTTCAGAATTCAAGAAATTATATTTTTTTTAGAAAGAAGTTAGAATACTGTTGATTAAAACGTATCGAATACTGTTGATTAAAATGTATCAAGTTAAAAGTAGTCTATACTAAAAAAAAATCTAATTTTGATATGGAACAAAATATTTTTTATTTGAGTCAATAATTTATCACAGTTCTCGTACCTTAAATCTGGAAGCATGTGGTTTATCGCTGATACTTGTCCAAACAGTGCCCGATGAAACTCTCCCAGTTGTTTTAAATCGGATAACCTTTCTTCCTGTAATCTCTCCATCCTTTCTTTCTCTAATCGTAACTGTTCTATTCCATTTTCCTATAAACATAACAGTAATCTAATTTGAAATAAGTCCTACAATTCCATGGTTCAACTTTTCCCCTGAACTGTTTGTAATTAAAATTAAACAATTTGTTGCAAAAAAAATGGTTCAAAAAAATCTTTGCAATTAATAGTTACTGAGATATAACTTGGAATTGCTATCTGGGGTAAATCTATTAAGTAGATGACCCAAAGGATTTTTCGTTTTCAAAAACAAGCCATATGAATTATAACTTATTTGAATAGTCGTAATTCTTATAGAAATGCTTTAAAAAACTAGTATTTGTTTTTTTCCGTTTGTGTGTAAATCTTAGATATAATATTTTACATTGTATTGTACATTAAGAGTTCTTCTACTAGTACTAGTACATGCACATATTATCTGTTTGAGACATGATTTCTGTGAACAGATTGGCGGTTTTTGAAAAATTACCATCTAAAGCTGGAGTCCGTTTTATGAATAAATTTCCTAAAGAGTTCATGAAACCAAAAGAAGTCAAGATTTGTTTAAATAAATTAAAGCATTTACTGAAAATCAATGAATTTATATAATATATTTTAATTGATTTAATTTTTAATTTTACAAATTGTTATAAAGGATGACCATAAAGTGTGGACTCATAGTATAAAGATATTAATTGCTGCAGCTAGTCCTGCAGAGGCCTGAATAATAATTACTACCTCAATGAGTTAAGTGTTATTTCAAATATAAATAAAAAAACTGTTACAATAGAGATAAATTAATAATTATGTTATTACGGTTTTATTGAATAACAATGTAGTTTTGAATTATCATAAAACCATCAGAATAGGCAGAATGTGTTCAAAACGCTGTCCATTGTTCAACATGGAAAGTAAAGATAAAAAAAACTCATGTATCACTGAGGATGGAGACTTTGTCGTTGGAACGTTTTAATTAAATAAATATAATTTTTGTGAGATCTTATGTTCGAGTTTTTTTTTTTTTTTTAATCTAATATTATCTCACTAGTCAAGCTCAATATTTATTTATGGAAAGCAAAGTTATTGCTGAATTATGATTAATGTGTGCACAGCCCTCAGTGATCTTTTACTTAAGATGGTCAATATTTCTTTCCGATTCCTACTTCATAAACCTTGGCTTTTAACACCTCAACTGAAATCAAGTGGATTCAGATCAGATGCGCCTCTTCCTTAAGGCTACGACATCCAATACAATATGGAAAATTTTCAACCAACCCGTCATCACCAACAATCCATAAACAGGGAATGTGCTTGTAGGAATCATTCGGAATTTCCTTACTATAGTAAGTCAAGTTGAAGCATTAACTAATCATGTAACTGGAAGACCAGTATCACAAGTTCTGTGTATTCATCTCCCCATATACATAAAACGGAACTTTGCCACTAAAAATAGGATACAATCTAGTGAAAACTTGTGTTTTATAAACAGGTGCTCCGAAAACCATAAACAAATTTCTATAATATTATGATTCAGATCATCTTCAACTTAGTTTATGTAGTACTACAGGAAGTATGAAACCTTCCTGGTTTTAGAATTTTGTGTGTAGCTTAAGGTAATCCCAGTTCAATGGCATTTTGGAATGTTAACTTTTGTAGGAATTGCTTTTGCAAGCACCACTTCCTTTACTTCATCAGGTCGGTCAGAACGGGTTTAATTACTCACACTGCAAGTTAACTTAAATTTTCGAACTAGCTTTGCCACAGCACTAAATGTGATTGTATTTCTATTGGACTGATTCATATTGAAATGGTCTACCACTTTCCAACATGACCAGTACTAACGTCTACTTAGAAATATCAATTACACATGTTCATTCATTCTAAGTAACATTTTGATGTGCTGAAGAAACCAAGAGTTTAAATAAGGCAAAATGTGTAAAACAAGGTTAATATTTACATTAACGAACAACAGTATCTAATAGAAAGCACATCCAAAGTTAATTATGTGTCCAGACTTTTAATAGTCAACTCATATATTAAGTGTGTGTGTGTGTGTGTGTGTGTGTTTATACATAAGTTATTTTCCGTAGTTAGTTATGTTGTACTATAAATTTTATTATTATAGAAAACAGTTTCTAATTGACAATTGACATAAGAATTTGTGTTTATCCAAGATTTGATAGAATAAATATAAAAACCTGACAAAAATAAAAATAAGTTGAAGTTGAAATATTAAATAAATCAATTCTAATATTAGTAACTTTATTATCTGTTTGTGCTTATTTAACTAATAAAACAATAATATTGTAAGTAATGAATTATGTATTTCTCTTTTTATGTAGTATGCAGGTAACATTAAAAAAAAGAAGAAGAGGTTACTTTCCACTTTCTTACATATACACAGCATAGAGAAATTTGTATGAGATCAAAAATTAATGTTGAGATTTTTATGGGCAAATCTATTTCAGGTTCGCTGATATAAAAAAAGTGATGTTCAAAGTAAGGCTCTGTTGATCGTAAAACGTCAATCAGTCCCGATGGATGGAACGATTTTGATCAAATTTGGTACCTTCATGTGTCTTTTCTGCTCCATTTGTTGTATTAATTCAACAAATTCCCTCTGAGGGAGCCTACCATGATTTCAATTTTGTTAAAATCACTCAAACAATTTAGATTTTTTTTTTTTAATATAGCTCCTACGGATGGAAAAAAAACTTAATGAAACACAGTGAGCAAGTACATTGTCGTGCAGCAACTTCCACAGTCTAGTTCTATCCAACTCTGGTCAAAAAAAAACATCAAATGGGTTCAAGGAAGAGTTTTGTAACTCCTTCGTGCTCATTGCATGGTTGTGTCAACAGTTTGACAATCAGGAACGATTTCACGATGGATGATTTCATCATTGGACCATTCACCAAACTTTTTCGACACACCTCATATGCTTGTGCGTAAAAGGGAAAGAACATAGCTAAGGGGGGGGGGAGAGAAGAATGGGTGGCAGAGAATCACTGTAAATGCTATTACCCCCCTCTATCTTCCTACTGTCTTTTCCTATAAGTTCTTTCAAAACTCGCTTTCATGCAAAAGACATATATCAGCTAAATAAATTGAAACATAGAATTTTAAGTTTTAAATTATAAATAATTTGTTCAAAGTTGTTCATTTTACAATGAATAAACAAAGAAAAAGCTTCCCATCATCTGTGCTATGAAGCAGTTTAGAAAAAGTCATACAATAACGTTTCACTCGGTATTCTAAAATATAAATTAAATATTTCAAACTATCATACCACTCAACAACGAATATAGTCTGTAATAATAAATCTAAACTTATGTAAAAGCAACCACACTTTGGCCCATCATAAGTCCTAAAAGTAACTTTTATGACACCGTCACATAAAATTCTCTATACCAGGAATATGTGAGAAAATCAAATTAAATAATTTAAAACTTATAAAACAAACAGAACCTACCTGTAAGCGATGGATCCTTGATTCATAGTCTTCTTGTATTTGTTTGGTACAAGCTTTAAATCTTTCTTCTTGTTCGTGCCACATGTCTAAGTCACGTCTTGATAAAACAAATAATTACAGTCATTTCATTAACAGTGTACATAATCATTGCTGACACAAACATAAGTGTAAGGCGTGATCACAAAATACCGAAACTGATATTATTGTGAACTAACCGGTTGAGTTAGCAAAATGGGTGTAATTTAACAGTTGAACCTGAAGTATGGCAGGGAGGGACTAGCCACAGCATCAAACCAGCTTGTCTCTGTTGTTTGCTACATGCCGTTGAGTTTTGCGCCTTGACAGAATTCATTATGAGAAAAATACGGAATAATGTGTGTACATTAAATTCTATCTAAAGAATGAGGAAAAAAGCACGTGGAAACTTTTCAAATGTTATGGTGACTTACGGAAGTGAGACAATGTCTAATGCATGTGTAGTTTAGTCTTTTAAAGAGGGAAAAACAAGTTTTAAATGTAATGAATGTCAAGGACGTCCTTCAACAAACTGCAATGATTGGAAAAAAATTGCACAGCCAACCGAGATAACCACTGTCTGTAGATCAGGTAATTCAGTAACTAGTTCAACATCTCATTCGTATCAATATATTCCAAAAACCCTGACATAAGAGCAAAAGACATAAAAAACAGATTGCCCTTGATTTAATATAATGTATCAAATCTTCAAAGTGAACGGGACCTGATTTTCTGTAATCAAAGAAATCTTGACAAGTTCACTGTCAGGAGAAGGCAATGATAACAATGTTTTCAATTAAGAGGGTAATGTATGTAATGAGAATGCTCCAATGGGATAAATGCTAATGAAAGAGTAGTGAATTGGCGTTCTAGTTGCCATTTGTGAGATGCTGTGCACTGAAAAATATTCAGATTCAAAGACCCACACAGCTAGAGTCAGCATCAGACAGCTTGTGCACTCAGTCCATATTGTACAACAGCTTTGGTCAAACATGGCATCTCAGTAGTCCAACAACCTAAAACACCAGATCTAGCTCTGTATGAGTTTTTCCCAATCCTCTCCCCCAGAGAAAAATGGCACACAAGAGTCAATGTACCCAAAATATCGAACAAGATTTTCGGAAAAGATTCCAAAAATGATGGAGTCGCTTGTGATATGTGTAGATTCAGAAGATTTCTACTTTGGAAGGAGATCCTTGTAGATGCTTAGATAATCCTTGTATCTTTAGATAATTAATATAAATATTTTTTAAATGTAAACAGTTTTGATACTTTATGATCACACCTTGTATGCTTAGCCCATTGAATTAAATTTTTTGGAACCAAGAAAATTCTGTTTCTACAGGTTTTGTACACCTTTAGATATATATACTTGTGTTATATCAGTCAGAATAATATTATATTTTAGAGCATTATGATTACAGGGTAAATTAATGTATTTTTATGTTGTCAGGTGTTATTCATATGTAATTAAAGTTAATTTATTGTTAATATAAATATGTTTTTAATTTTATTTTTTTATAAACTTTGGTTATAATATATCAGTAGTTTAAAAAAATGTATAATTCATCATTGAGCACACACAAAATATATACAGTACAAACTAGCTAACACGACTTCCTCGATAACAAATGCATTTTAATTCCCCTGGGATTGTCATAACACTTAATGTTAAAGATACCTCTATAGCACGACTATTATTATTTTAAAAACCTCAATAGCACAGATTTTTTCCCCCATAGAGATCGCTGCTCTAACCGTTCAGAAACACAGAAACTATGCCGCGGCCACGCCAGTATAAAGTTTGAATGACATTTGACGAAGAGTTAACCTCTGATAGATTTTATATTGTTTTTTGTGTCGTGTTATTGTGTGTGTTCAGTGTCATTATGTGTTTTATTTAAGTGTTAAGCCTACACATGACGAAGCCGGCTGTGAACGGCGAAACAGCGCTGTAGTGTTTCTACAAAAAAAGAATTGCTCCGACTACTAATATATATATCAGCAATTCGTAAAAAGCGAATAAACTTTATAGTTTTACATAAGATTATAAAGAATATAATATTTTATTCAACATAACCTTGATAGCACGAACGTCAACTAAAAGAGTTCCTCGATAACAAGAATGTTTCCCAAATTCCTTGAGAGTCTTGCTATCGAGGTTCTACTGTAATACCAAATTTTCAAGTTCAGTGTCAAGTAGCTTTGTTATATATTGAAAACTTCATATCCTCTAAAAATATTTGTGTTTTGCATCATTAGGTTCATGTATATAATTGAAACGCTCCTACAAAAATGCTATTCATCATAAACTACATAATTAATAATATTATCAACATTGCCACTGTGTAACTGCTAAAATGATATGACCAACCCAAGCATGGGACACCTCCAACCAATAATAAATCTGTAGTTGGTAATTGTAAATAAATGTAATACAAATGGTTAATCTAGGAAATAAAGAAACAATTGTCTAAAAAATAATAACCTTAGAATTTTTAAAAAATGGTGAAAGGAGAAAGGTGTTTTATAATGACGAAAAGAAAAAGTAAAATTAAATTAATGAATTGTAAGCGGAAAGATTTCATGTAAAAACAAAGCCTCATTATGGCGTCATATGCCATAAAAAGACGTGACTTCAATCCTGAAAATATTATTGGCTCGGGACATAGATATTCAAACGATAAGAGAAGCGGAAGTTGCAATAAACCAAAATGGAAAAAGCAACTCAACGGAATTTATAGTCACTCTGCATGAGGACGGCGATAGTGTCGGTTGTATGAGACAATTGTCCTCGCAGCGAGGCTGTATCTAAAAAAATTAAAAGAAAAAATAAGTGTAGAACGATAAATAATGGAGTTTTGATATATTTTGATGTACCTATGAAGGTGATAAATTTAATAATTAAAGGTGTGGATGAAGTGAAACTGTAAGTAGGTTTATATACTGTGGTTATTGGTATAAACAAGCATGACAATACAAAATTGACAGATGTAAGATGTATAAAAGTAGATTCAAGATTTAGTTGGGAATATTGTGATTTGTTTTAAAAATTGATAGAATTAAAATTTTCTTTTATGTTGAATAAAGTTTGTGTATTCAAAAATCTTTAAATGAGTTTTTAAAAGATTATCAAAGAACACCTTTTCAGCTAAACACATTGGACAATTTTGAGGCTGGGAAGTACAGAAATGAAGAACAGAACCTAGTAACTAAAAACTAAAAATATTAAATTAGAAAATAACTTTTATTTGTAACGCTTCATGTTACAAAATGACGCCCAACGCGTCTACCCACTCACATTACAAAATGACGCCAAACGTCATTCAACTAACACAATCCACGTTACACTGTAATTGTCAAATTATCCACAACACTGACCATATTTTGAACAGTAGATTATTGTCACTCTTTCGTTAAATACTGGTTGAAATCTGAATCTATATTTTCATAATCATTGTCACTATAAAAAGCTGTCGTCATCAATAACTCGATCAATTTGTCTCACCCCGGTAGACAATTATAACCACTTAATTAACATTGAACTTGATACTGGGTTATAATATTTATTTTATTCGTCATTATGGACTCATACGAGATGTGATAAAAAAAAATAACATGAATTTTTGTTTTTCTTAAAGAATCTTTATTTATTAATCAATATCATTTTTTTCCCCTTCAGGCAACTTCCATTGGGACGATTTGGGCTTAGTTTTGATGTCATACCCATATACCCATGTTTCATCACCTGTTATGACAGTTTTAAGAAGTTCTGTATCATTGTTGACTTCATTCAGGAATTCCTGAGCTACTTCCATTCTGTACCGTTTTTGTTCAAAATTCACCAATTTTGTAACAAACTTTGCTGCCACACATTTCATGCCCAAAACAATCAAAAGCATTTCTTGGCATGAACCAAAACCTTGGCATCATCAGCAACCACTTTGATAGTGATTCAGCGATCATTCATAATTATTATATCTTTCACCTTTTCATCAGTTGTTAATGTGCTAGGGCGTCCAGGGCGGTCGTCATCTTCAACATCTTAACAGCGCGCTTTGAAACGTTTGTACCACTCTTAAATCTTGTCTTACTCCATAATAGATTCACAAAAAGCCACAGCTAACATTCAGTGCTGCATTTTATACCATTTTTCAAACAAAATTTAATACAAATTATTTGATTCATCTTTTTCAAAGTAAAAAATCGCAGACTACACCAAAACAAGTGTAAACTTTTTGACTGTCAAAAATAAACTAACATTCAAAATGGTAGGAAATCTCAACATTGCCAGGAACATGTGTACCAACAAGATAAAAAACATTTTTGATAATCGAATTTATAAAACCCGTGAAATTAAAAAATTCCTGTTATTTTTTTTACCACACCTTGTGTAATCACACCAATCATCAATATCTATCCAATAAACAACAGCTTGATTAGTACTGTTGTAATACTTTGACGTTATCAATTGGATCAAAACTATGGCCTGATTATAATAAAATGGTTAGCAAAATTTTATTCAGTTTTACCACTTCCAACAATGTACATCTTCCTTAACCCTAGTTTTAATAGACTTACCAGTTTGAGCAACATATTCACAATTACTCTCTAAACTGCTAATTTTGTATTACAACTATTTTCAAATAATTCTATTTATCTTTGTTGTCTCCAGTATTGACCTCAGCTGGTGATATAAGTACCTATTTTATTATTTGTCAAATTTGAATAAAGTAGGTTGAACCACAAACAGTCCTAAAAATAATTTTATATTTCTAAATCTGTACATTAAAAGATAACTAGAAACAACAATACTCACTGATGGGCCAGAGATAAGGTCGCCAATTCATGTTGATGAGTTTTTTCTAAAAACTCAATTCTTACTTTCAAATCTTGATTTTCAGTCTTCAATTTTTTCAAATCAACCTAAAAAATTACAGAAAATTTTTTATTAGGAGCACAAAAGATCCATTTGGGTCGCAATGACAGGAGGTTGAGTAGACTCGGACCTCCTTTATAACTACGTTGTTAAAGCACATAATAAAAACAGATAGATAGTTTTCTCAATTATTTGAATAAGAAATTTAAATTGTATTTCATTATTTAAAATTAGAAGGAAAGAATCAACTTCCTATGAGCCTAACCTCAATTTAAAAAATGGGTTTTAAATGTGATTAAAATGTTCAGCATTATTTCATTGGTTATGTGTTCACAAAAACAATTAATGACTTGTAATTTCAACATTTAAAGTCCTATGAGAGCAACTTTTTAAAAAATATATAAAGCTGTTTGGGCACAAATAGAAAAAGTAAAGTTGCTAAAAATTTCAGTTTCCAAAAGAACCCCAAACATACTACAGTAAAATCTCGGTTAACCAAGTTTCCGTATTAACCGAGGTGAAACCAAGATTTACAAAATGACTGAAAGATAACATTTTAACTTGCATAAAACTTAATTGATTTATTTATAAAATTTACAGACTGAAATAAAACTGTATACAGTAGTACAGTTTTAAGACGCTTAAAGACTTAAAATATCACACACACATGCTTAAGATATTGATGCGGAAAAATACTACAGTTGTGAAGGTCATTTCATTGGGTTGTATACACAGTAGTTTTGTTCATAGGACACGTTAGTCTTCAATTCTTGGAAATAGCGTTGTATTTCCTAGTTTCATTTACACAAATAAAGCCCTGCCCCTCATATAAAAAACTGTATGGACCAATGAGAAACATGTATGGTTTATATTTTATTCTGATTTATTGAGGTATAAATAAAAACCACAGTTTGTAATTGTGACATCTGCCAATCAACTGTATTTATCCTAATGTGGTGTTAGGACTATTAATACTTTTAGTCTTTGATAAACTTTGCAAGCGAGATTGTCATTATGAGTGGAAAGCGAAAGCATGTTGTTTTATCTTTAAATGAAAAATGGGAAGCAATTAAACGATTAGATAGAGGCGAGTCAATAAGAAAAGTGGTAAGTGATTTAGGTACTGGTGAAGTAACTGTAAGGGATTGAAGGCGAAATCAGTCAGAAATTGAAAAGTGGGTGACCCAATGAAGAGGAGGATTGAAAAGCAATGGGAAAAAGTGAATATGAAAAACTTCAGAGGCACTATTTTTGTGGTTTAGGCAAATTAGAGAAATAGGAAGTCCAGTGTTGGGTCCGATACTTCAGGTTAAAGCTTTAGAATTAAATATTCAATTGAAAGACGATGGAGAAAAGGAGTTTACGGCTATCTTAGGTTGGTTTCAGCATTGGAAAAAAATATATGGTGTGCGCCAATTGAATATAACGGGTGAAATTTTTCATCCAATTCAGGAGAAGTGGCAGATTTTTTTAAGTGGCTTGATTAAATTATTAAAGAAGAAGGGTTAACTTCGCAGCAAGTATACAATTGTGATGAAACTGGTTTGTGCTTCAAGATGTTACCAACCAAATCACTGGCTTCAAGAGAAAAGAGTTGTGTTCTAGGCTATAAACGGAGCAAAGAACCGACTAACAGTTTTAGCCTACTCTAACAGATCATATGCTAAAGCTGTTAGTTATTAGAAAGTCTAAAAAACCTAGGAATTAAATAAAAGCTCTTCCTGTAATGTACACAAATCAGAAGAATGCTTAGATGGACAGTACAATTTTTTCATCATGATTACACAATGATTTTGTGCCTAATGTTAAAACTTTTTTGGATGAAAACAATCTTCCTCATAAAGCATTGCTAATTCTAGATAATGCTCCAAGCCATCCAGATGTGACTCAATTGGTTAGTGGTATTATTCATCCAATTTTTTTACCAGCCAACGTCACACCACTCATCCAGCCACTTGACCAAAGTGTACTGGAAAATCTTAAACAGAACTATCGCCACTTTCTATTATGTCTTCTTGATGACTTAGAAAATGAAAAAACTGTTGTTCAAAGTTTGAAAATTGTAAATTTGAAAGATGTAATGTATTGGGTGTCACAGTCTTGGGAAGAAGTTAAGCAGAAAACTCTTAAAAAAAGATGGTAAAACATTTCACATAAAGACACATTAATTTTTCATGAAAATAGTGAACCGGACAATTTAAACGACACTTTTATTGAACTGTTAAATAGGCTACCCGTCACTGATGATGTTTTATAGCAATACATAGATGAATGGATGAAGGATGATGATTTTCAGGAGCTAAATGATGACACTATCATTGATTTACTCAGACAACAGTGATGATGAGGACAATGGATTTCTCACTCTGATGGACTCAAGCCATTAGAAACTGCTCTACTGTACGTAGAACAACAGGAAGATGCATGGCCAGTAGTAGACATATTAATGTTGCAGTGATTTTGTAGCAACACAGCAAAACTGCGTAGTGCAAATGGAAAACAAAAGACTATAAAGGACTATTAAACGTGTGCAACATATTAACAGAAATGCACAGATGTGATTTAAGGTGTACTGTATGTTTTCTTTTATGTCAACTATATTTTCTAAATTGTTTGTCTTTTAAGGATTTTTATTTGTTCATTGTACTACACTATAAATATCACATCAAATTTTTATTTTTAATACAATACTGTATGTGTGTAAATTTATTTCATTTGAGTACAGTATTTGAGTATTTATTATCAAACCTTTTTTGTTAATTAAAAATTTTAAATACATTAATTACTTAAAGCCAAATAAAATAGATTTTCATCTAAGCATGACTGCAAATTAGCCTATACAATACAGTATAGACATAAATAACGTGGGAAATTTCACCTCTGTGGTATTCTCACACCCTACTGTATTAGCCGAGTTTTAGGTTAACGTAGGTGAGCCCGGTCCCAATTACCTTGGATAATCGATGTTCCACTGTACTTGTAAAAACTTCTTTTCTTTACCATTATAATAACATCTACAGATATTAAACATTTGTGTACTATATAGCTACCAGGATTGTGTATAATAAATTATTAATATAATTATAAGAAATTACATTACCTATATAGGATTGACGGACGGATGAAATAAGGTAATTTCTAATTACAGAAATAAGTTATCCAGAGTTTTAATAAGATAACCAAAGTTATCCAAGGTTAAACACAAAAACCTTCACTTTCACAAGAATTTCCATTTAAGATACATTCAAGTTATTAAATTTATCAAATGAATGAATAGTTATTTGTGCAACTAGTGAACAAAGTGGCACTTTTTTAAACGAGAGAAAAATGTTGACGCATGAGGCTTGCCGAGTGTCAATTTTACCGAGTTTAAAAAAGACACTTTGCTCACGAATTGCACATTATAATTTGTCTACAGTTGTTATTTTGTGACAAATAAAAAACAATGAGTAGAAGTTCTCACGTCAAAACTGAGGTTATTTATGAATATTACAAATAACTTAGGTGTATTGTTATTTGGAAACAGGATTGCCAACTTCAAAACTCGGCAAACGAAAAATACTATCCATGTACATACACTATCAATCATCTTCATGAATAATTACTTCCTTTTTCAACTTTAAAACATTGTTTTGTTGTTTATTTATGTTATTTTACATGTAAGAATCAATCTAACCTACATACGGGACATTTCCTGTATATTATAAATCAATTCAAATAAACTTAACCTAAATTTCGTTTTGTTCGGTTGCCATTCGGAGTGGGCAAAGTAGTGGGCAAAGTGAAACTGTTGAGAAATCAGCTGTTTTGCAAACTAATTTAAATGAACAAAATGCCACTTTGTCAACAACTGTAGACAAAATACATTTTTCCACAATAACCCACATTTGTGAAAAATTGTGTTTTCATTCATTTGATAATTAATTGAAGTTTCCACACATGTAGCTCATTACAGTGGATTTGAGTTGTTTCATAAGAAAAAATTATTGAGTAAATTTTTTAAACCAAAATTGAAGTCAAGTACTTAAAATTTATTTATTCCAATTGGCACACTGGTTCCAATTATAAAACTATATATTTCATCAAAATCGCTTAGGCTGATTTTAAGATATTCAATTTTCTAGGATGGCAGCCATGATCCTACTCAATTTTTAAACGAATGACTTATAAATCTGTGGACACCTTAAAACAAGTATTTAATAAAAAAACTCTGAGCTATCTTATAACTTTCTGTATAAAATTAATAGACAAGAAAGTAAATAAAGAGTAGTTACTAAAATATATTTTGTATACAGTATAATACTCATACATATGCCCTTTTTGTTTCCTGACAAAAAATAGACAACATACAATTTAAAATTTTACTTTTTTAACAGTAGTAGATAATTAAAAAATTAGGCTACCTCAAGCTCAGCAATAATAATTTCATTTTGCAACTTGTTTTCCACAACATCTGCATTAAAATTGTGTTTTGATACTTCAGTAGGTACAGATTGTAAGGGGAAGTTGATTGTTGACTTTTGGATATCACTTGTCATCAATGTCTGAAATAGAAAAACACAAAAACAATCAATTTTCTTCATTGGCTTTAAAGCCTGGTTTACAGGAAATGAACACAGTCAATAATTATAAATATGTACTTTTTATTACAAGATAATATGTCAAAAACAAATTTTAAAAACTTGAAACATATATATAAGTAAATAAATAAATATCCAATCATTTTGACTACACATCTTTTAAGAACAAAACAGAAGATATAGATTATTTAAAAATTGCTAAATAAACAATTGTCCTATGTAATAAATATAATTTATTAGTAAATAAAGAGTAATGAAACCAAAAATACTACCAAATTAAAATAACCCTCTATCAAACCAAAATAATTGTAAATAGTCCTATCAAATATAACAATCCTGTCTAATTAAATTAAATAACAGTTTATGCCAAATTTAATAAATGATAATAACATTTTTAAACAATAATTCATAAATATTAATAAATTTTAATGCCAAAATACAACTTAAAATTACCAAATTTTATCGAGATTAATCAAAATAAAGGGCGAAACTGAAATACTAAAAAGCTACACAGTACAATCACAGGGCAAAAGGTGCGCAGATATTGGAAGGGCTCGGAAAAACAACTACCAATAACCAAGGAAAGAGGCTGTCGTCCTTTTTAGATTGAATACAGGCAATAACTGCACAACTTTACAAAATATACACTTTCGAGAAGTAAGAATGTACATTGTGTGACAAACAGGGCTCAAGAATGGATAGCAAAGACTTTCTGTGTTATACAGAACTTTCCAAGGATTTACAAATAGCTAATTTGATAAATCTTCACTAAGATCCAAGAAGCAAAATGGGTTAAATGATCACAACAACAGGCCATTGGAAAACAACATAATAAATAAGACACTACATCCACGGATTTAAAAAATGATTTACAAGTGACGAAACAATTTCAAACCATATATACAAGATCATTACATAAATAAATATGCGTTGAGGTTGCTGCTATTAAATTCAGTTACACAATACATAGGATTCAGAATTATGCTACACTTAGGACAGATTACGTTTTACATTGTAATTTATAGGATTAAATATTAGATAGGGATATAATATGTTAAGCTGACATAGAATTATTTAAATACCTAAGGTAATTGTAACAAGTATAAGGGAATAAAGAATAAATTAATATTAACAATCTGAACCACCGAATTTGTTATTTTATTTGAACCCGTAGAAAATGAATATAGGAGAAAACCTAGTATTCATAACACTACTCAATAACCAAAGAAACGAAACATTTCATTTTGTCATCAAAGAAATGAAAATGTTCCATTTAAGTTAACTTTAAGTCCCCGTTAAACCAAATAAATGTTGTATTTTTCTAAAAACATTTATTCCAGCCAAAAGAAGGCATTACAAATTTTATTTTAATGTATAATTTTCCTTTTAACTATGTAAAATAAAAACCATACTGATTTCAAAACTTTTAAATGTGTTTTTCTCAAAACATCCTTTTTTAGTTCACATTTTAAGAGGCAATAAGTTTCTCAATTTTTGAAATATCAACTTGATTTTGATTTTGATGTCAAATTGTTCAAAATTTAATAATTATTTGATTTTTTCGCTTATACGTTTTTACTAGCAAGTATTGAATTTACAATAATATTTCAAGTGAAAAATATACGACCTAGACTGGGAATCGAACCCAGGACCTTTGGCTTTACGCGCCAATGGTAGCTGGTAGAGCATTCCCAGTCTAGGTCGTAAATTTTTTACTTGAAATATTATTGTAAAATTTAATACTATACTTGAAAATAAGTATAACTCAAAAGTTGAAATTAAGTCCATTTTACTTTCCACATCACATCTGTTGGTTAATTCATCTTAATAACAATCAGCAAATCAAATATATACAAATTTATTATAGTCATAGGTTAGAGTTGAATAAGGCACATAGCCTATTATTTTAGATTTTTTATGAATAAGAGACCTTGGAAAGTGGTCCTATGGTAATACACAAATATGGAAAACACACTAAAAAACACTAAAGTTCCGAAATATTTTGTAAATTCTGTTCACTTTATCAATAAATAGAGAATATAAAAAGGTGACAAAATTGTTGTAATCTAGGATGGATCTGTGTTGTGTTGAACCACAGACGAATTGGTTAAAAAAACAAATATTTTAGGCCTGTTGGGAGAGGAAAAAGTATAAAGGATGATTAATCTAAGATTAAGATTAGGGGGTTCTCTACATTTTGTGATCCATTGATGAGACATCCTTTCGATGTTTTCCTATTTGTGTATTACTAGGTAATACCAAGGACCACTTTCCAAGGTAATTCTATCTTTAGGATATGAAGTTTTCCAGTTTTTCAAATCATTTAAGAATACATCAAGTGTCTGATTTTAATTCGAGTGTAGATTTTAAAATATTACATTTTGATAATAAAGGTAGAAAATTGAATGCTTTGAAGAGCTTAGAAATTAAAAGAATAAGATACTGTAATCCTAATTTAGTTTTAAATGACCAGTTAGATTTGTATAACTCTCCATTAGTAAAACCTTTAAAAGTTATTTGTACTTAGAACAATCAACTGGTTTTCCCAATATGTATTGTTCCTATGGTCATTGCCCAGGCCGGGTATTTCCCCAACCTTCCATTCATTGTACCCTAACTCCCACCCTCTAGTTTTAAGGTTTTCTGTTTTTTCTTTTTTCTTCAGTCTGTAATACAGCCTCGTCAATGCCTTAGCAGGCGAAACCATTGGTCGGCTAGACTAATAAAAAGTGGATGATACAAAATAAAAATTGTGTTTTATTATCTTTAATTCTATCTTTATTATAATCATATAATTTTTTAGTTTAGTAAAAACAAATCACTCCTGTAACCCTTAATGGAAGGATTCAAGGGTTTAGAATTACTTATAAATTATTTTAGGTAAATTGCATCCACATGTGCTAAACCTAAAACAGAATAGTCTGTGAATCAAGCAGTTTTGTTAGTCAGTCGCCCAATTTACCAAAAGTTCAATACCGAAGGATTCACCCCATTTATGATAATACTAAATTAATAACACAAGTTATGTTATATTACTTAATTACTAAAACAAGATTAAACAATTACTTATCGCCGTGGATTAAACCTAGGTTTCAATCAAATCACTTGTTTATTTAGGAATCAAAAGATTACAACATTAAGAAGACCAGAGTTATGTGGGCTAATCCCTTATGATAATTTAGATACAACTTATTTGAAAACAAACAACAAGAAAGGAAAACTAGTTTCTAAAATATTTCACCCCAAAAATCAATCTTCCTTCTGTCTGGTCCAACTCTCAAGCTCATGTTACTAGTTCTGCTGTTATCTTGCACAAAAAACTGGGATCCCCCTATCTGGTTCACAAAAGATGTTTAGGATCTACTGAATTTCTATACGCTGTTAACTCATGAATAGATACGTGGGGATACGAGATGAAATTACTGTCTTGTGTTGTCACAATCCCTATAGTGAACATTATCTAGCAACTATTTTTTTGGATCTTTAACAGATTACTGATCCTGCTATTATTGTCCCAAAGATAGAGGTCTAATCTTACTATGCTCTAAAAGAATGCAAAGTAAACACTTCTCACATAATTACATGGCAGTTAGTGTCTTATGTTTCTAATTAGGAACACAATTTTAGCAAATTTTCTTACTTATGTTTCAACATGGTAATTCTATTAAGGCCAGAATCACTATGGATACCAAAGGGCTTAACTCTATCTTTGTAACCATGATTGCCTTTATTCGGTAACAAAATTTGAGAGTAGTTGCCAATAGACCAAAACTCAAAATTATGATTTTCTCAAAATAGGCTATAAGAATTTTGATTAATTTTTGTTAGAACGTAGCTCCTAAAGACCTAAACAAAAGGTATCAATTGCCATCCCCCCCCCCCAAATCAGTTTAGCAGTCATCAGTAAAAAAACAAGTCATCCCCTGAGCTGTTAAATAAGACTAAATTTCTAATTATTATCAGTTCTATCAATTTTAGTGAAATGTGAAGATTAATTAATATTTTAGAGCAGTGTATCTAATCATAAGCAAAACAAAAGAAAATTACATTTCAGAAATAATTATCAGAAACAAAAACGAACTTGAGACTACCGTTACTAAAAACTGGAATATGATCAAGTATGATTTATGATACAATCAAAGAACGGCTAGGGTCTATTTACATTTATAAATTTCTTGATAAATTTGTTCTAATAAAATATGCATAAATGTTATAGGGGGGGGGGGATTCTATACCAACTGTAACAAGAAATACTTTAGGCAAAAATCAATAATAAAAAAATTTTTCTCTCATATATAAGCAGAAAAGAGACATTTTCTAGCAAGATGGCAATGAATATTATTTTTTGTTTTATGGATAGGTAAGGGAGAAAGTTAGAGCAATATTTACACATAATTATTTTTAGGCGAGTTGATGAATCTCATATTATTTTTTAAAACGCTAATTTTCACTTACATAATTGTAAAGCGAGGTGGTTTTTACCAAATTTCTCTAAATGTAAGGGAGAAGGAGATCAAACTACAAGAGTGTTCATCTGCTAACAGTTGATTATTTCTTTATGTTTAAAGACAAAAATATCTCATCATATTAAAAAGGAAGAAAAGAACATAAAATAAAGACTCTGAGCCCTCGAATACTCTAATAGTATCAGGGTCTGTGACCGTCTTCACTTCTTTTGACCACTATTAGATTTGGCTGGAGACCGCGTACACTTTAGCCAAATCTTGTCAGGATGGGCCAAGGAGTCGGGTTAGGACGCTAATGAACGCACGCTACGCAAGTTAAATTAAATGTTATCTTTTATTTTAGTGCCGAATTAGAAGAATACAGGAATAATTATAATTTATAAAAAGACATAATGGCTAGATAAAGCCTTAATAGTGGCCGAAAAGCATACTGATTAATTATATAGCACGTGGCCGAAAATGGACTGACCTCGTCCTGTAGCGGTCTGCCGTTCAACTTCCTTCTAGCAGCTCTCGGAACAGACTCTATCCCGACTCTCCACTCCTCATCTCCCCCCCCCTTCTACGTAATCTTGCACTGCTCAACAAAATTGCAAGTGCCAATTGATATTTTATTATTTAGAATCCCTTCCCATTACATCATAATTTATACTTATAGTTTTTATTTGGTGGGCTCCTTGGCTGGGCCACAGGTCTGTAAATAACAAGAGTTGGTCAAGAGAGATCAGATAGGAAAGATGAAAAAAAGAGATCTAACCCAAGACTTCATGAAAAAATGTGAAGATCCAGCTAGATTTTCTTGAGATTGAAAAGCCCTTACTCATGTACGTGAACTCCTGAGGGTGGCTAAAAGTTGAAACTAATGAATCAGTATTATATCATCATAAAATGTTCTTGCAACAATTAAATGTAACAGCGGGGTTATTTTATTCAATTATTGTTGATTGGTCATAATTCTAAACCTACTTACAGTTATTTCTAGGCTTCTCAAATGGATGTAAATCTAAGTTTTTAGGAACAAAATTGAATCCTGAAGGAGTACTGGAAGTGTGATAATGCTGAAATTGTTCGTAGTAACTGGGAATAATCATTTGGAAGTCAATCACCATCCAATTTATAAACTGCGAAATAAGTTTGAAATGACAAGAGTCTGTTCTTAATGCAAAGAAATGTGGTAGACCAGTTACTGTTATGACAGAAGATAATGCACTTAATTCGGTTTAAAGTTGTATCGCTCAAAACTTGTTCATGGTTTGTTAGGGGATGTCACAGACCAGCATCTCCAATTTTGTGAAATTGTATTAAATAAACAGAGAGAAGGAAATGGAATCTTGATAAAGCATGAAATATCTGCCATGTTTTATGAAATAGACAATCACAAGATCTTTTCCATCGTGCAAGACTGGAAGATTGTGTCAATCAAAATGGCCATCCGTTTGAACATCTACAAAGTTAAATTGTTTCCCATATCATGTACTTTATTTTTTATAATTACACATAATCTATTTTGTAAACATAATTAAACATTTTTACAAAAGTATGAAGAATTACTTATTTCAAATGTTAGCCTAGCCATGAGCATCTATATTTTACAAAAATTCATAATTTATTTGTCTACCTGTAACAAGATGCCAATCCTCTCCTGCTGTGCATGCAGTTTGCTTTCCACTTCTGTTTGTTTCCTAATATGTTGTTCTACTAAACTATTAAGCTGTTGTTCCTGTATCTCTAACAACTGAGCTTGCCGATGACACACAGCGTCCATACTCTCTCGTTGCTGTTTCAACTGCAAAGTTGCTAATAACTGTGCTTCAGTTCTTTGTAAAGCTAATGCTGTTTGCTCACTTTGAACACTACTCACTGTTAATAATGCTTCAGGTGTCGCTTCAGTTTGTTGTTCACTCGCTTGATGTTTTACTTCCACTACTGTAAATAAAATGTATTTAATATATATCTAGCTGCAATTATTTTGTTGTAAAAATTCAATTAAATTAGTAATTAAACCCTAGCCATTTTCTATTATTGTTAAAAGTCAAAGTATGGTGAGTAAAAAAAGTTTAATATTATAATTAATCATGTTTTTATGCATGTATACAGCTGTTTCTACTAACCGAGTGACGCTATGTTGAAGTTCGAGGATGAATTTCATATACAAGAACTTGAATATAGTGTTGGAGCAGCTCATTATGATAATGTCATAATAGGTGACTGCAAGAGCAAATCATCAGAATGGAGAGAACAACGATAGGATAAGAGAGAAAAAACAGTAGCTGAAATAGTTGCAACAAGTTGATTAGTAATCACCACCTTGAGCCACAAACTTCAGATGGTGATTGAGACGATGGAAGCAACACTTGTCACAAACGAGAGTAAATTTGTTACATGAAAAATTCAGTTAGTATATGTAAAATCAACTTACATACCTAGAAGTTGAAAAAAACAAAATACTGAGCTTTACTTCGCACATTATCAAAGCTGTGAATAAGGAAACTGGGTCAGGGACATGTCTGATGTTAAACATTGAACCGAGTGAAGGCAAAAGAAGACTCTTGTAAAGCACTGTAAGCTCAAAGGTATTGTATGCAGCTCTGGTATAGACTGGTGCACTGGACAAACAGAATGCAGTAAAATACCTACTGTCAGCTCAGAGGCCAACGACAATGAGGATTGCTTCGGTTTACAGAACAGTGTCAACAAGTACACTGCTGCTGATAGGTAGCTTGACACCATTGGACCTAAAGGCAAGAGAGAGACAAAAATAATTGATGTATCTGTGAAGACAAGATCCGACCAATCAACGAAGGAAGCAATTAGAACTAAAGCTAGGCGTGTGCTTATGTAGAGAAAGCAAGAGCGGCGGCAAATGGATACATCTGGAAGATGGATACAATACCTGATTCCCAATATAGCAAACTGAATGAACATGGAACATGGAGAAGTAGGATTTTACCTCACACAAATATTATCAGGACACAAATCTATGCACTTTAAAATCACTTAAGAAGTGTAGTGGACTACTGTAAGGAACAGTGAGATGATTCAATCCATACGTTACTTAATTGTAAGACATGGAAAAATGACTAAAAAAAAAAGGGTAAGGACATTGGAGGAAAAATTACCGGACAACAAGATAAGCCACATGCTCGTTTTGCGAGAACGGTGGAAGACTTTGTTAATAAGGTGATGAAGAATAAACAAACACATGAACTACAAGAAAGACTGTATACTCAGAATACGATTCACAGAAGCTTGAAGTGGATAAAAGCCTAATGGCCCATGAAGGATTGACGTACATGATGGTTAAAGATGAAAGGTATGTCTAGATGTGACGTTAACATCCTTGGATGAAATAAGGTTAAGGTTTAGTAGGTAAACCCCGCCCATCAGTGTAGCTACTCTGTTTTTTCTCCCAGAGTAACTCTGTCAAAAGTTATCCATAACAATTTCCAAACTAAAACTAAATTGAATAAAATATCCTAACTAAATTTGCATTTAAAAAACATAATAATGTAATTATTATGAAGACTCATTTGTACCTAAGTGTTTTAAAATTAAAATATTTTCTGTTCCTGCCACAGAACGTATCTCTACTCAAACTTATTATTGTTTTTACTTACAGTTATCTCACTTTCAACGTAGTAACTTTATTCGATGAAAACAACTCATTACTTCTCACTATTCATGCTGTTCTTACTTTAAAAAACTGTTTAAAGAAACTTTACATGTTCCCTTGATAACTCAAGCGTCCATTTGCTCATCACACTTCTCTACCCAAACTTGTTCTACTTCTACTAACTAACTCCTTTTATCCCCTCTAGCCAAACTTCCAACCGTCCTTTTTACGGATATGCGATCTAAGCACACTAAGCCACATCTCTTTACATCAGTGTGACCAACTTCTTAATCTGTAATTATTTTAAAAGTTCACTTTACTTTTCATTTGCCATGAACACACAATCTAGATGGTCCTTGATGTTTCTTATTTTAAAGCACTGGTGCATTTTTTGAATTCATTGATTATCCTTTATTTAAAAGCACTTATTTATTTTTGTGACATTAAGTTATTTATTAAAAGTTCACTTTTATTTATTTATTTTGTCTTTTGTTGTTTAGCCTTAATTCTAATTGTTTTATTGTAATATTATTACTTTTGATTAATGTTTATTACTTATTGATTGGAAGATGTCCCATGCTTACAAGGTGTAGAGTGTAACAATTTAAAAATATTTGTAAAAAGCTACTTTGTTCATTAAAAATGTCACACGTTGTGCGACAATTGTAACTATTTAAAAATATGCACTTGAAGAGTTCATATAATTTGGTTACGAAAAAAATATGAAAATGAATTTTAATATTATTATTTTTAAAGATTTGCACAGCTTTATGGGCGCCAGATGAATTAACATCAATTTTGAAAATAAAATAAAAATGACTCTAAATATTAATAATCTCGGGTGCGAGTTCTTTCCGAGGTGTACTCTCAGTGATTTTGGTCATTTGAAATGAGAACACTTGCTTCTGAAATTTTAACATTTAGTTTATTAAGAAACAAATAAACAGGATTATTACATGAAATGTATTAATCATATACATTAAATAAATTTCTTATAAATAACATCCTATCATATTATTTTAATATATTCATTCCACCTTTGAGGAAGGTATATAGGCTACTTTGTTAAAAAAACATGACTCTAAATTACGTTTATTTAAAAAGAACAAAAAAGGAAAAACAGATCAAAATGTCTGTTATTTAATTATTACTTTACTTTAAATTAAATATAGAATTTAAATTAATCAACCTTTGTTGATTTGGTTTTACATAAAAATTCTTTATGTTGATTATGAAATTATATCAACAAATTATCTTTAACAAACATGAGATAAATTCTATTCTATGTTATATAGAAATTACAATTTTATGTGTTAAATAACACATTGTTACCAGTTTGAAGATATTTACAACTTGCAGACATGTGGTTCTAACGACGAAGGGATGCTCAGACGTTCTTTGTAGACGCTGCATCCGAATCCACTTTCATCGGTCAAACTAAAATGCATTTTATAATTATATAACAAGTTTATTAGTTCTCTTTTGCATTTAAAATTGTTCATCACTTAACCGATGATACGATGGCACGAGATACCGTCATTGTTCTTTCTACATAACACGATACTCAAAATATAAGTCTATGTCCATTTATTAATGTCTTTTATTTTAAGAAACACTCCGCTAAACTGTTCAAAACTACTTATACAGAATCATTTTTGATGTAGATTGTATCTGACATCATTAAAACTCTTGTCCAACTCTTTCGTCAAATTCTGAAACACATTTCTTAAAAATCTCTCTACCATGATACTACATTTAACACAACCTTCATCTACAAGCTCCCAACTAAGACTGACTAACCACGAGATTTTTCTCTCTTCCGAGAGCGAGCTGTTCCGGTTAACGTTACATAAGTTCAACATACTCCCGGCAAATCCACTAATTTTATAAACACTTTATTTTAAACAACTTATTTTAAATTTAAACATGATTATTAATTTTGTTGTTTTGAAAATCTATTTTTATCTTAGAATTGACTTTATTCAGTACGAAAAACTACCTCATCCGGTTAATCCCCACTATTGTACGCGCTGTATTCAAACATTCAATTAAACCTTAATTTTTACTTTATCACAAGAGTCTGTTGATCCAACCCCTCCATCAGCTGCTATTCTCTTATGTGAGCCATTCCCGGCTCGCTGGTTCAAGCCCTCCACTCCTCGTCTCTCCCCCTCTTCTACGTAATCTTGCACTGCTCAACAAAATTGCAAGTGCCAATTGATATTTTATTATTTGGAATCTCTTCCCATTACATCCTAATTTAATCTTATTATAGTTTGTTCCGAGAGCCGCGATAAGAAGGTTGAACGGCAGACCGCTACTGGACGAAGTCAGTCCATAGTCGGCCACGTGCTATCTAAATTAATCGGTATGCTTTTCGGCCACTATTAAGGCTTTATCTAGCCGTTATGTCTTTTTATAAATTCTAATTATTACTGTATTCTTCTAATTCGGATCTAAAATAAAAGATAACATTAAATTTAACTTGCGTTGCATGCGTTCATTAGCGTCCTAACCCGACTCCTTGGCCCATCCTGACAAGATTCAGCTAAAGTGTATGCGGTCTCCAGCCAGCTGGAGCTTCCGGCTGGTCAAAAGAAGTGGGAAAGGTCACAACATTATCTATGTTTAGAATAACACAATTTCAGTTGTGTTTATTCCAATAATTTACCAACTTTCAATACATTCATCCCTACATCCTACAGGATAACTGATAGTGAATAATTGAAGTTCACAATCTGATAATTATTGCTTTAATATTTCTCCACTATTTAGTTTGGGACACTTCTAGGCCATATTTCACCACATTAACTAAATCCTTACAAAACTTCTCTTGTTATAAAATCTTATCTTACCTTGAGAAGTGTCTGTGGAGACTTTTTGTCCAGTATCTTGTAAAAGTTCTCGCTGTGATGGTTGAGAAGAAGCACCAGCGCTAGAACCACCAAGCCATGCTGGTAGTTTGTCGGCAGTACTATCTAAAATCAATGACAATCAGATTTTAGTTAACACACAAATAGACGTAGGTATTTTACATTTAGGGATGTTAAACAAAATTATATAATAGCTAAATTCTAGGAAAACATTCATATGAGCCTGATGGTGGCCAGAATTTTAATTCAATAACAATCCATAATTTTCTTTTATGTACAGCTTTATTACTATTGTTTAAAAAAATCTGGAAGGAATAAAGACACATAATAGTAAAAAAAATCTTAAGAAAGATATTTGGTTCTGAATGAAAATTACAAAGGAATGATGTGGCCCAGCCAAGGAGCCCACCAAATAAAAACCATAATAAGTATAAATTAGGATGTAATGGGAAGGGATTCTAAATAATAAAATATGAATTAGCACTTGCGATTTTGTTGAGCAGTGCAAGATTATGTAGACGGGGGAGAGGAGTGGAGGGCTTGAACTAGCGAGCCGAGCGAGAGTCTGTTCCAAGAGCCACGAGAAGAAAGTCGAACGGCAGACCGCTACAGGACGAGGTCAGTCCATTTTCGGCCACGTGCTATATAATTTATCGGTATGCTTTTCGGCCACTATTAAGGCTTTATCTAGCCGTTATGTCTTTTATATAAATTATAATTATTTCTGTAATCTTCTAATTCGGCGCTAAAATAAAAGAGAACATTTAATTTAACTTGCATTGCGTGCGTTCATTAGCGTCCTAACCCGACTCCTTGGCCCATCCTGACAAGATTCGGCTAAAGTGTACGCGGCCTCCAGCCAGCCGGAGCTTCCAGCTGGTCAAAAGAAGTGGAGACGGTCACAGATGCTCTTGCTAGTTTTAAGTAAACTCACGTTGTAATGGTAAATATGCATTGTCTGAATTTGAAGATCAATGAAACATTTAAGAGAAAACAGGCTAACTTTAGACCTGATACATTCATTGGCTTATCTTGCCAACATGAGTGTGCCACACTCCTTCACCAATAGGGTCCAGAAAAATAGCACAAGAAATACCGGACCAAAATCTGCAAGCCATATACAGTTATTTTAAAGAACCACTATGAGAACGTATAGAAATTGAAATGTTTCATGTTAGTTCGGTAGATTAGTTTTGTGTTAGTTTAGTTGAATGATCAAACGAGCTATATGGAATATTATAGAATATCCTGGAATATTATGGAATATAGAATATTATAGAAAATATAATATAGAATATTATGGAATATCCTAAAAGTGAAATTAATGATAAAAAAATATGAGTGTCATAACTGAGCACCTATGATTTTTTTGGAAACCATAACTAGCGGCCCTTGTTCTACAAATAATTCCTATTTTTTGGTGTAACTCTGTAACGAACGGTTTCCAGACCTAGGTTGATAGATTATTTTGTTGTCTTGACTTAAGGAATTACCTGGTAAAATTTGTTACACTTATCTCGAAACACCCTGTTTGTAGTGGTTCTAGGTTGGTTTTTAAATCAGTATACAAATGTTTTCGTCAATTAGGTGGCGTGAAAAAATTTGAATTATTCCTGTTGATGTGCTTTTTCGGCAAATGCTCCTTAAACCTGTGACAAAATGCTCTTCCAGATTGACCTATTTAGAATTTATTACATTGGTCAAAGTTAAGTTTATAAATTCCTGTTTTAAGCTCTAGAGGTCTGTTACGTTTCCAGCTGAGTAATTTTGTAATATACTAAATGTTTAATATTAAATTTAAATTATTAAGGTTTTACTGTGTAATAATTTTTTAAAAAGAGGTGAAGTTAATTATTTGTTTCAATTCATTCATTAATTTATTGATTGATTTGCTCGACTAGGGCGCCAGATGTGTTGACATCAATTTTGAAAAAAGTGAATTTAAATATTTTAAAGAATCTCTGGGGTCGCAAATTCTTTTATCGGTGTACTCACAGTGGATTTTGGTTTTAAATGAGAACACTTTGGCTGAAATGTTACAAAGAAAGCATTTTATTAAACATTCAAAGAAACATCCTACAAATATTATTAACAAAAAACTCATATATATAAATACTAGTTATCTTTTTAGTTTTAATAACAAATTATGAATTTATATTTCCTTTATTTCTTTCTTTCAAATTAATTAATTTTATCTTCAAAATGCTTCTACCAATAAAATTGTTGCAACAGGAATTTAATCTATGAATTTTTTAGTAACTTTGTAGCTCTAAGAAAAATGAAAAAATTCTATTTTCATTATTTGAAAATTTCATTTACTATTATCTCTTCTAGTAATAATCTACTAAACTTTCTTTAAATAGATAAACATTTACAAAAAAATTAATTTAAAACATAATACAGGTTATTAATCAAACAGGTAATATATAGCGTCTATACCACAACGCCGATCTAAATAAAAAAACATTGTCCGTTTCCGAATGGAAGACTGATGTCCTACAAGTTGAAATTCTTCAGCTTCTAGTAGATTCTCCCTCGTTCAGAAGTTGTTTTCTCAAGTTGTTGAGAATGTTCATAACTCGCGTATATAAACCATTGTCTTTTATGTTCCCGCGTTATTGTCATTGAAACACGCTCTTCATGGATTTTTTTAAATAGTTTCGATCTCTATTTGAGATAAAAAATCAAATGTACATTGTTCTAACAGAACCTAGAAACTCTTTCTACGATCTTTTCTCTCCAAACACTGGATTTTGACTTTGAAAAACACAACCTGTTCATTTTAAGCGGTAAACTCAACTCTTAAAAAACACATCTTGTCCCTTCAATCGCTGGACTTAGACTTTTTAGAACACAACCTGTCACTCCTAACGCTGGACTTAGACTGCCGTTGCCATGAGGCAAATTCTTACTTCCGAAAGCGTTCCTTCCGGTTACTGTTCCCACATTTTACCACACTTTCGTAAAACACAAATAATTTACATATTATAACAATAAAACTGAATTATATTAAAATTAAACATGGTTATTCATACTGTTGTCTTGAAAATCCATTTTTCTTTTATTAATGACGTTACTAAATTTACTTTATTATTTGAATCTCTTATCTCTTTGGCTTCACCGCGTCTTTTAAATGAGTCTATGTTAAAATCTGACTTTTCACACTGTCACAACTGGACCATTCTTTAGAATATGATATTAATTAAACTATTCGTTTGATATCCCTTTTGACTTAACTGATACAAATGACTGTATAAAGCTTTACTATTTACCTTTAGATTTAGAGGATTGTTGTTTCACTGGCTTTTTTTCTTCTCTGCTTATTTCTAGATTCTGTTTCGAGCTGCCTTGCTGACTTGATGGCGTCAGCCAATCATCTTCCATTAACCTATGAATTAATTAATTATTTGTTTGTATAGTAGCATAGGTGTTAGAGCTTATACCTTGAAATACAATTAGTTAAAAATATCTTAATTTATAAAGAAGTTGATAAATTCTTTATGGCATTCATGCTAATTATCCAGCCCGATTAAAGAATGTAATACAAGCAAATTCTCTAAATGTAATGCCCAATAGTTGGTTACTTGGGCCTTGTAGGAAATGTGAAATTGTATTGGTAAATCAGGAGATGTTACCTAGTAAGGTAACTATGTTTAAAATAGCTGTTACATAAATTTACTGAACCTCATAAGTTGTAATCATGGGACATCTTCCAACCAATAAATTATAAATAAATAGTAATTTAGTTCAAATTTATTAATAAAAAAAATTTATATGAAAATAAATATGTATTAGAATTAAGAAATAAATAAATAAAAAGTGAACTTAAATAAACAATTTAGTGCATCATATATTAAGAATGAACATTCTTGAAGCAGGGAGGGAGGTGTGTTAATGATCGTACAATGTCCAAAAAAGGAAATAGGAATGATCATACGATGTTCCAAATATGGTAATAAACAGTACATTTCTGAGAAAAATGTTTAGAGCGGGAGGGAGTTGTGCGCGTTAATAGTTAGTCAGTCGCAAGAAGTCTCCTGTAGGGGATGGACGTAAGTATCCTTTAGTCAAAGTTTAAATCAACATTTTATAAGTACGATGGACAGAAGTTATTCAAACAAAATTTTAAAGTGTTTAATAAATTGTGATATAAAACAAGAAGTGAATAATAAAATATTATAAATTCTTTGTTAGCAAAAGTTGGTCAGGACTTGCAACTTCGTAAGTAAAGAAAAGATATAGAATAGCATACGGCTATTTAAATTAATTTATCTAATATCTCAGAAGTATAAACAAACAATTAGTTTTCTTCTTTTTATATACATAACGGTGAAATCAATATAAAAATGAACAATGATTTTTGTTAATGCATTGTAATTAATCATATGTTTAGATTTTAGGTTAAACAGAAAATATTGTTTCGTCAATAAATTTAATATTAATTATAGAAAATAAGTTTCTACAACATTATTGAGAACACTCGTTCCTCTGAAATCGCCTAATGTAGCAAAGTATATGAGTACAGGTGAGAGGTAATAACTCATAGTTATAAACAAAGTTGTATTACAGATAAACGAGTTTACGGAGGAGCAACTTGCAAAGTGTATATTACTACTTTCTTGACGATAGCTAGGCCCTATCAGGCCTCATAGGTGTGTATACAGTAAAACATTTTATCAATAATTTTGATATTTATCATCGGAGGGAGATGACATTAGTACCATTGCATGCAGAATTAAAAACTGTAATTTTTATCTAATTTAGTGAATTGTAAGAGAAAAAATTAGTGGATAGTGATATGAAAAAAGAAGTTTAAGGTGGCTCTCATTTTGATATTTTCCATTAGATTTTTCTAAATTTCAATTGAGTTCTATATGAGCATACTATAGTCCCCTATACCAAATTTCATGTTGCTATATCATTTTTTTGTAGCTACTATTGTGCTTACGTACAGACAACAACAATAATAATAACGATGGATGTTATATCGAAAATCACTTTTTCGAGTTTCCAAGGCCATGAAACATAAAGACCAATCAAAAAACGGAAGAGCAAATTTTTTGAGATTACCAAACTTACTCATATACTGGGTGTAAGCATGGGACATTCTCCAACCAATAAAAAATAAAAATAAATAAATTAAGATATTAAGGATAATTGGTCAGATAATTAAATAATTAAGAAAATAAAAAATAAGTATTATTCAAAATCAGAAATTGTTAAAACTTTGGACAAAACATATTTTAAAAAAGAAAAAGATAAATTAAACAATTTAAATTAAGCGTGTGCTGAACTGAAAAAGTGTGATACCTTCTCAGAACGAAATTAGACAAGGAGGCGCGGGTTTTGTCAGGAACCGATACTCTCTCAAAAGAATTAGACAAAAAGGCGAACTCTCATTGGTCAATAACAGAAAATGGTGGAAATGGAAGTAAGAACTCGAGGTTGTGAAGTTGCTTGTACACTTGACCAAGAGACTGGATGTTGTTTTGTTCAGAGGTAACATGGTGCGCTTTAAAAAGAAAGACATTCGATAAAGTGAAGACTTTGTTCATAAAAGAAGTTGTGTTGCACATAGAAATTCAATCAGACGTGATAAGTGAACAATATATTGAGGTAACGAGTTGTATTACTTAAAACTATCTGAGATATGAACGATTTGGTTTCAGACATTTAATTTGTACTAAAACTCTAAATATTACAATGATTATGCATAACATTTATAGGACTTTATAGGATTTAACATGTTTGTTTAGGATAAGTATAATCTATAAAGATAATGATTTTTGTAAAACTTGTTGAAACTACGATTTCAGTAAAGAAAGATTTCTTTTAAAACCAAATAAGATAAATTTTTCTATCTTATTTATATAAAGTTGGTTATCTTGTTTTCTTTAGTAAATTTTAATCAATTTTAGAAAGACAAACTAGACAGCAAGAAGCAAATTGGCAAGTAAAAAAATGCAGGACTCCATATTACAATGTGGAATTTTCTCATTATATTTAATTTTCACTGAGCTGTACCTCAAGGCTCTCTATTTTGGATCCAGTTCTATTTATTATTTATATAAATATTATTATTTTTCATGTAATATTAATTTGTGATTTGTATTTATATAATTTTGAAATGTTTTTTATTTAGAATTTATGTAAATTGTTTATTAATGTTTTATATTTCTTAGGTAAAACTGATATTAAAAAAAAAAAAAAAAAAATTAAAGTATGTATTTTTCCTCACTATTTCAATAATCTGACATGTATTAACAGATGTATTGCGAAAATAATAAAAAGTAAAGTAAATACTCTCTGCCAATAGAAAATTTACATAAACTGTTTCGATGGTGTGCAACAAACTATTTATGTTTGAAATCAGATAAAATTGATAATCTAATTTGATAATTGTATTGAATCTGGCCTAAGTAGAACAAACAATGTCAGTTTTTAGGCAACCTACTTACTTGAGAGAAGTAGGAGGTGTGTTTGGGTTTGATAATGGAGAAGTATCTCTTCTTCTAGTAAAGCCTGGTCTGCGACTTGCACCAAGAGAAGGAGTGTATTGACCTGCAGTAGCTTGTTCACCTTTCAGGAACACATTTTAATATTAATTTACACAACAAAGGAAAAGAGTAATTAAATGATACAAAGAATTTTATTAAAAAACTACATGAGATTTACATAAATAAAATTAAACCATATAACTATATACTAAATAAAATTCAAATAAATCCTTTTTGTATAACAGCCCGATGTAGGCCTAAATCTCTTAGACGGTTTTTAATGAGGTGGTGAAGTCAACAAATGGAGTTCCTTTCACAATAAATCCTTGCCCCATGATGTTGTGCAACACCAAAAATTTGCTGAACACCCAAACCCCGAACCTATCGTGTAAAGCAAAAGCTCTAGCAACTCAACCAACTGGGAGGTAGTTAGATTTCTCTAAATAACAGGCAGATTTGATGTTTTGTAAGTATACAAACTGTGTCTATAAAATAACTAAACTATTTTGTATTTAACAAATTCCACACTGAAAATGTTATCTCCTTAAATGTATTCCTACTTACTTCTTAGTTCTTAGTACGGGCGTCCAGCATCAATCGTAGCCGATGGCCCGATGTCCAATGTACGCAGCACAAGCAAGCTGCCAATGTTTTTTGGTTTTTAAGGATGTCCTCAAAATCGTTGACTTCTGCTCTTAGTAGATCACGTGAAAGAATTGGATAGCTGCAACGCAGAAGAATGTGCTCCAGATCCTCTTCATCGTCTTCGCATAATGCACAGTGCGACGAATCGGTAAGGTTGAAGCGGAATAGGTATTTCTGCGTCACTATGTGACCGATTCTAGCTCTTGCTGCGAAAGATGCTAGTTGTCTTTGCACCCCTTTATATAGGTTCCCGTCAGTTGGTAGGGGTTGAATCTTGTGTAGGTGTCTCCTAACGGTTGACTGATTCCATTTGTCCGACCAGGCTTTATAAAAATATTTGTTGCTTTGGTTCCTACAGTGAAGGAACCATACATTTGTTGCTTAAATGTATTCTGGAGGGCTGAAAAATGTTATGCTTTCCTGGATATGCTGGGATTAGTGTGAGTGAAATTGCAAACATACTAGCTAACACTAGCATCAGCTGCAATACTCATAGGACCTGAGTTGTTCTGTGACATATCCAAGAGGCTGGTGATCTACGTCTTCAGCACTTGGACACGGAAAGAGCACAAGAGAAGGTGGAAGAGTAGCTCAGGTCTAAAGAGAAACCAACTCTAATTTCGTGCCATCTCTACGCAAATTGTATCTGACCATCTCAAGTGAAGGTAGTAGGGTATGTTATAGGGCAATGTCATCTGAGAAAACAAATTAATAGGATAGGTATATTCACTGTAGAGCTTCTGTGTAGGAAACGTGGCATAGAAGATAAAATGAATTCCAAAATGTAAACTCTAGGCTAGGGTTAAAATGTAACATTCCAAAGCATAGCATGTTGCAATTTAAATTTGAAAACACAAAGACCTCATGTGGTTGATGTGCAAAAAGAATAGAATACACAAAGGAAGAAGAGAATGTGTCAAAACTGTGATAACAAATACAGAATATTTCAAAACTTCACAAAACATACACTTTATTTTAATGAATCTATATATAAATATTTATGTTTTATCAAAGCTTACATTTAAGAGATTTTCGATGGCACTTCATAAATTAAAATCTTTCATAGTTGGTAACCTTGATTCCTACTTTAATAATAAAATCTAAAAAAGTCAAAATCTTTCAATCTAGAGTGTTCCAAAAACTTTATTTTATTCCCTATTATAAGAAAAGTAATTGTAATATTATTTATCAAAAAATACAACCTATTTTAAAAAATAATTTGATTTATACTCAATCTTACCCCATAAATTAGCACTCTCTGCTTTTGATTTTTTCTCATCAGAACTCCGTCTGGTTATCCTTCCTCGACTGACAGGTGTTTCATTAAGAAGATCATCCAATATTCCTCGAGGAACACTTGTCTTATTCTCTACAGTTTTCTGTAAACCTTTATCTTCCAACAAACCAAATACATCATCCTCGTTTTCTTTCTCTCCTTGATTCTGAAATTTACCAACTCTTTCTGCACTATTCTTTCTTCTTCTAGCTTGAAAAGATTCTTCCCCATCGCCACCAATATCAAAGACAACACTTTTCTTACTACTAACATTGTCCAACCCTTCCATTCTTGTTTCTTTACTATCATAAGTTGGAAAAATATCTGATGTAATCTTTTCTTCTCTTTTACTGACTGTTTTGCTGAAATCTTCCTGGTTCTTTTTCTCAGGGCTTTCCTTTATGCCTAACCAATCTGATGCTGAGTCTGATTTATTCTTTTCCTCGTTAGTAACACTTTCATCATCTAGTCCAAAGAGATCAGCAATTTTCTTTGCTCTAGTTGTTTTAAGTGGTGAAACCTTTGGTAAGTCAGACAATTTTTCTGTTTTTGAAACATCACTGAAAAATAAATAAAAAATTGTAATCATAAACATACATGATTAAGATTATACAATATCTTAAATTATAACATATATCTTAAATTATACAATATCTTATATTATTAAATTGGAACACGCTGCTCCATTATTCAAAATCTTCAAAATTTTACCGGTTAGAAATTTATATATATTTAAAGTGTTAAGATTATTCTACAATAGAAGCGGAGGGAATTATACAACAGGGGGTGGAGGGAGGACTTTACGAAATGACTTAAACGTAGTTTTTCCAAAACCAAATTTAACAATTTTTAAAAAATTTTACTTATATCTTGCTCCAAAATTTGTTAATGTGATGCCTTTAAAAATTAAAACGTGTACAAATAAAATCGAGTTTTGTAGATTCGTGAAACAATATTTATTAGAACAGGAGCAGGTCTATATGTTTTTTATCAGTAACCAGTGAGGGAGAATAAACTGGTAGTAAGTGACTGTATTTTATTCTTGAAAGCTCTCTTCTTCACCGGTAATATGAATGGTAGAAGTGTGTGTGTGAATTATGTATATGTATGTGTATAGTTTTATTATTGTATTTCTATTTTTTTAGTGTTTTATGTTGATTTGAAATGGTTTGTCATAAAAGCCAAATCCTAGTTTTCTAAATGTAATTTGTGTGTGTATATGTGGGTTGGACTGGTCGGTCACATTGTTTCTCTCCCATCGAGCTATATTGTTGGAAATGTATAGAGTATTTTCATCCCAAACAGGTTTTAACCTCGGGATGAAGTGACCCTTTGCTATTTTCTTGTAATACAGCAGGAAGTATTTTTTGTTATTATTATTATTATTAATATTATTGTTTATTATGTTATTATGAAATTTATTTTATATGTGTTACATTTTATAATGTGAACAGTTGTCTATTTTATTATTAAAGCATATAAGATTGTCAAATTTTTCCTGTTAAAATTATGTATAAAAGAGGGTCAAATAAATAAATTTTCATTTCAAATTTTCAATATAGCTCCATTCATGCAAAAGAATAATTCTTTTAATTTAAGAGGAATTTTTAAAATTGATACATAGAAGAAATAAAAGATAAGAGGATGGTAAGAGAATTAAACATTATACATAGTTTCATAAAATATGGAGTATAATTTAATAATTACCAAAACTAGTTGTATTGATACAGTTTACTTATTTTTATTTATTTATTTAGCAGCTAAGAGACAATTTTATAAATTGTATAAGCCTTGTCAAGATCTTTAAAAATTACACTACATCAAACAAAAAGAATACATAAAGTAAAAAATCATACACATCCCAAAACAATTTGTCGTTAAATAGAGATCTGTCACATGAATTCATCTATAGAATAAAAAATGTTTACTCTTAAATATCGTAGTATTTCTTTTTTGAAGGACTTTTCTTCTGTTATTATTTTGATTTTATGTGCAAGACAGTTGTGGAGGGTGGCCCCAAAAATTGCTGGTGATTTTGCAGTTTGAGCAACCCTATATTTTAATATAATTAGATTGTAAGTTTCTCTTGTGTCATATCTATGTATTTGACTATGGTCGGTTTCTGTATGAAAATTAGAATACATAATGACATTCAAGATGTGATCTGAAGGGAAAGTTAAAATATCCAGTTTTTTGAAAAGAGGTCGGGCAGAGTCTCTAGACTCCATACCAAAGATAGCCTTATACATGAAACCTTTTTCACCATTTACTCATGATTCTATAACATTAACCAATTTTGGAACACTGTCTATCCGTCCATACGAGACTTCGAATATACAATCGCAATACGAGAGATGCGCAAGTATCTAACGTCATATCTCACTTACGCTATATATTGAATCACATACTAACACAACTTAGAGACCCAAAAAATTGAAATGTTACAACATATAGGGAATTATAATAATATATTCTATAAATCAATTTTAATATGTCAGGTTTCACTGAATAGTTTAATAAACTTCTGCATCACATGTTTTTAGAACAGAATATATGTTTACAAGCGCAAATGGAAACCATATAAAAATCTCCTCTCAACAGTAGTAGTCAATCGATTGGTTAATGCCAGAAGACAGTAGATTCAAGGTTGGATAATAGAGACTTCTACTATACTAAGTATACATGAGGCATCTTACACTTACGGTTTTATAGTTGTAACAGCAGCAGGTTTATTCCCACTTCCAGCAATGTCATAAAAATCATCATCTGATAAAGAAATATCTGCAAGTGGATCATTAATAGGAAGATCTGAAAGAAACGTATACAATAGAGATTTAGTATGATAACTTAAAACACTTGTGGAAACCATAAATAAGTTTGTTAAACAGAATTTCTGTCAATTGTTAGCATTGGAAGAAACAAAGAGCGTAATAGATTTTTATCTAAGATGTGTGCTAAGCCTCCTTCTTGTCCAGCAGCTTACACCCCACACCCTAAAATCCAAGTATCATTTCATATCTGACAACCAAGGGCTATATGATAAATCAGTGACCAATTTTGAAATAGTAAAGAATTTTAGATAATTATAAACCCATTTTATACCATGTAAACTTTCAGCTATAGGAGTTGGAGCTATAGTTAATTAGCACCTCCCTACAACCATGCCTGCTAGAGTATGAACACAACTGAACTGGCTATTTTTTAACATTTGAAAATCACGGTGAGACATTTTTAGTAAATTTTTATATTTATTCATCTAAAGTTAATCAATTTATTAAAATAAATAATTTAAAAAATTTTATATTAATATTTATTATTTGGATTATATTTATATTAATTTTTCTCTATATATTTCCCCCATCGCTACCACTAAAAGGTACTTAGCTATGTGAATATGTGTATAGGCTTCCTAAAACTATAACAAAAATTTTGGTTAACTTATAAAATCAATTACCTAATGATATAAAACATAATTTTCCACAATAAACACTTTGTAAGTTCAAGACACTGTGTCTTTGACTAAGTCATCATCCTCAGTTATTACATGTACACAACCTTCCCTGTTGTATGTGCCAAGGAAGTTTGTATGCGTATAATAAGACTTAGTCTTGAATAATGTGTCTACTATGGAAAATTGTATTCTTTCCCATTTCGTGATTGATAATTCCAGAAACGATAAAACAATAATATTAACAATGAAATTATGGATTAACTTTGTAACTGTGATTATAAAAATTTTGTTAGTTTTGGTTCTTTTATATTGTTTGTATTATATTAGAACAAAGATAAATTTTAAAAAATGGAAAAAATATCTATCTGTAGATAGATGAACATTTGTGGTAAATGTTTGTGGTTTCCAATTTGGTAACAAAATTATGTTATACAATTCTTAAGTAGGAATACAACAATTAATAACTCTAATATTGAGCAAAGTTGACAGTCTTAAAAATGACAACAATTACGAATAATTTTAACAGACAGTAAGCACCCTACTGTTGGGCAGACTTAATATTCCTAAAATTTCATAATACTTTCGTACAAGTAATTTGAAAGTTAAAGTTGAAATTAGAGTGTTTACCTTTGAGAGTTGATTTGCTTTTAATCCCTTTTTCAACCTTAGACTTTATTTCTACTTTGGGCTTTTGGACCTGAAACATATTTCAAAATGTCAAATACAAATCGGTATATATTTAAAACATTGTGAAAAATATTTTACAGTGAAAAGTAAAATCATGCTAAAATATATTTATTCTTTTTAAAGTTGGGTTAGGTTTGAATCTAGAAAAATACTGTATTTAAAATACCAGCACATTGTTTTAAATATTTACCATAAAATTCTGCTATGTGATACCTTGTCTAGCCTATGATAACCTCGAGGGGCAGGAACAATGTGTGTTTTTAGAAGATCGTCACAGGTGTCGACTAATACAGGCCACACTGAAGTTGAACACAACCACATCAGGGACAAACATCAAGAGCTATGGGTTAATGGAGGAATCATCAGAGGACTCCCAACCCAAAAATGATAGTTAACATAGGAAAGGGAGAAGTGGATTCGTGCTGCTTCTACCTGACACATAAAGAGACAGCCGAACACTGGTTGTGTGAGTATAAATTTCTAACCTACAGGAGGCTACTTTACCTCAACATTCCTCTCCCCATGGCTGCAGAAGTAACGATCATGTCCCCCAGAACCATTTTAAGTTTCATAGAAAGCTTGATTCTTGACTGGAACTAAACATAATTAGTTGGGTAGCCACAAAAGATCCATTTGGGTCCCAGAGACAGGAGGCTGTATAGCCTCGGACACCAAAAATTCACTAACTAGTAGATCGTCACAGGGACATCTCCACCTAACCCAAGCAGTATGGAACCTGCAAGATATGTGTTAACACATTTTTTGTAACTCTCCAAAAACTCTTGAGAAAATGTTTAAGTTAACATAAACAAATAAAAAATTATAATATACAGTATACAATCCTATACCATATAATATACATTATAAAAGCCTATACCATATAATACTATGGCCGGTAGTTAGAGGTTCTCATATATTGTCCATGTTATTGACTGTTCAAGAGACTAACCCCTGTTTTAGAAAATGTTAATTAAAAAAATAAGCTATTCACATTGAAATAAAATACATAACAAAATGTGTTAGTAATAAATGTTCATATTATAGAGAATTAATTTCCCAAACACAGTAGAATCTGTTTAACAGGACTAAATGGGACCAGAAGAATCAGTATTATCAAAAATTCGGATTATCCAGAGAAAGTTAACACATTCAATGGCAATTTTTCCACTTGTCTAACTAACCCCTGACTAGCAGTAAAATTCAGATCACCATTTGGAATTGTAAAACTTAAACTGAGTCCTTTTTCTTGAAACGCAATGTTCTCTTTCCGCACTAAGCAACAAACGTTTCAATTTTTTTGCTTTCTTTATAATTCTTCTATTGTCTAAACTGCCTTTAGTCACAATTTTTAAACAGAATTCTTCAATTTGTTTCCTATCCTTCCAGTCGATCACTTTTGAAGCCTCAACATCAAATTCCACAGCAATTTTGTTCAAAGTTTAACCTTTATGGATTCTGTTCAGAGCTTAAAATTCATCGTCCTTTGTAAGAATCACCTTTCAAGTTTAGTCGCCACTTCTTAATTAACACAAACAACAGTTGATAATTGCTAAAAAACACTGACAAGACAACTTTACACACCACTATAACACCTGACAGATGTCCGACAGTTCGAACCAAACTAAGGACAAGTGACTGTACTGTATTGGTGAGGGGTTGATCAAGGCAAAGGAAAGTTCACATGGCACTCACCCCTATTACGTTACAAAACAATTTAACAGGGCCGTTACTAATCACTGCAATACGCAGTGGCACCAGTTGATAGGTCTGTTGACCATTTCAACTTCAAACGATCTGATCATAACTAAAATCGTACCAAACATTAATATAGTATTGTTTAGTATTTGGATTGTAACAGTAAGATTTACTCTTGTTTCTAATTCAGTAACAAGTAAAACTTTTAAAACATTTAGTTGCTAAATATATGACAAAAAATAATAAATTTTGAAACTTCAATCTGGATTATCCAGAGATCCGGAATAAAGGGGTCCAAATAAATGAGATTCTACTGTATATGTAAATATTCACATCATCCAATAATCATCTGAGTAAAATGACAAAAATCATGCCCATTTGATAGCACACATTTCACCCTGTAGATAGTAAATAAATGTATATAAACAAAGTGATTAAAATTCAGTTAGTAATATTAATAAAATGACATAGTTAGCTGATGATAAAGAAGAAAAATAAGTTTAAGAAAACGAGAAGAAGGAGAGTCTCAAAGGTTAACAACGACATTGGAATTTGCTTTCTTTGTTGTAAAGAGTGGTGTTGAAAAAGAATGAACTACTTTATTAGGAGCATCATTACATTGTTATAAAACTTTCAACAAAATGTTACCATTTTGCTTTACACAAAATACATCTGGAAAGGTGATCATTACAGTGAGAGAAGACAAAAATTGTAAGCCTCACAGGAGCGTGTTAATTACAGTGTCCGATAAAAAGAACCAATAAAATTTAGTGGAAAGACAAGGGCTACAAAATGACAAGTCTACAGTTGTCCAATCACCTGTAGAAATCACTAAATAAGTTGGTGATCTGTCATACACCAGAATAAAATCCAAATTGGATCAAATCCTCTCAATATGGTTCCCTCTGACTCCAGGTGTTTGATCCCCATGTATAAAGGTGGGCATTAAAATCTCCCACCAAAATAAACTGTCTGATGAGGTCAATCAGTTCCCCTTCAACAAACCTATAATTAGATGGCAGGTACACACAGCAAATTGTCATTTTATATGATGTAGTAATAATTGATATTGCTACTGTTTACAATGTAGTCCTAAGGTTCACAGTCGTACCACAGATGGAATTGTAAGAGGGGGAGAAGGCACTTCACCCTTAGCTCTGTTAAAATCTGTGTGATCAACTGAAAACCCTGTCACACTAAATGATAGGGGTTGATGGAGGTGCGTCTCTTGCAGGTAAATAAGTAAGGGTGATGTATCACGCACAATCACCTTGTGACTTCTCACACTCTTAATGTTCCATTGCATCAAGCTAATTCAATTTAGATTTCTGGCCATAAAATAAAATTGATAAGTATTAGTTACTAATTCAAATGAATTTGGACCAGCAGAATTTCTTTCCACCTGCCTGGCTTGAGTTAGCAGGTAGGTGATTGATCTCAGGATCTAATTCCATAGCACCCTCAACAACAAAAACGTCAGTTGTTGAGGATTGAGATGAATCCTGAAGGGATTTTGAGATGTGTTTGTTAGACTCCGCATCAAGGGATTTAGAAGAAACCTCTACTTTAACTTTACCGTTTTTATTATTTAATGATGGCTCGGATTTTAAAGCCAATGATTTTGTTGTTGACTTCATTAACAGAGGATAAGGCAGAAGATGATGGTGTTACATCTGAACTTACTCACGGCAGAATCTTGTTAACCAGGGACAGTTGTTGAGAAAATGGACAATAACTGAGCCACTTGTTCCATTAGTACTTTAACTATCTTTATCAGTTCATCAAAATTTACATACAATGCCAATTTATTTGAAGCTGTAGCAACAAAAACATTTTTTGGAACTGGAGGTTTTGAAATTTTTAAATAGCTTCCAGGAAATGTTAAAGGATACTTTGTCCTTGGACATGATAGACACAATACACTTTTCCTCATTGTAACAGTTGAAGAAATGTGCAAGATAATCGCTGCTACAATTTGGACATTTGTTATTATTCTTGCACTCTTTCAAACCACATCGGTCACATCCCTCCATTTTCGTACAATTAGAACTCGTATGTCCAAACCTTGATATTTAAAACATCGTGGGTTTGGAACATAAGATCTAATGACTAGTCGTTGGTAGCTGACATAAATATAGAGAGACAGACCACTGTCAGTAGGGTTTGGTGTACATGTAGCAGTTGAGAACGATGACTTTGTCATTAATATGTCTTCTTGTATTTGTGTTACACAAATAAAGTGATTTTTCGTGGAAAATTGTATTTTCATTTATTTGGTTATTGAAGTTTCCACAAGTTTACCTCATTACGGTTGAATTACAATGACAGTTAATAATATATATAAAGGACTATCATGGCTGAAAAATGTTGTGAAGCCTGAACTGTAAATAATTCTCTATCTGCTAAAAATAAAAAAATAAAATAGCAGGTTTATCATCACTAACAGCAATAGAAAAGAAGAAATAAAACTAAAAATTAACAAATACTCAAATTTAAATTAATTTACCTCTTGTTTCTTTTTTGAGCGAAACCCAAATAATTCATCATCCATGTCATCTACACCCTGAAACAATAGAATTAACAACTAATAAAATTATAAATAAAAATGTTATAGGCTACCATAGTTCTATATCAAATCTTCATGGATCACTGAAGTGATATTTACAATAAGAAAAACAAATAGTCCCCAAACAACAAAACACGCTTATGTACATTTTGATGACAATCATCATCCTCGGCTAAAACTAAACAAACTAAAAATAAAGCTATATATTAAGTAGCACCCCCTCGCATCTTAATTGTCCTGCTTCCGGTACCTGATCCGAGGATGTGAAAGGGTCAATGCTCTTTTACGGACTATCTCTACAACTAAAAAAATAATTGCTTTAAGCTGGTAATTGTTGGTGTGATAAATGACACAACCAGGAATATAAGTCTACACCAAAATATTAACCATTCACCAAAAAATTAATGGTGATCCCAATCCCCATAATGAAGCTAATTTTAAACAATATGTTATGACAAAAACAAATGTCTAGTATAGTAAGCAAATTCTGTGAGAAGGATAAAAATCTATTTCTTATAAAACATGTTTAAGAATAAATCTAATGGAAATAAAATAAGTTACTGATTTAGTGTTCAATATTATAAAGCTTAAACACAATTTAAAATAACCAAATTTAACAGATATTAAAATTTATAATTTAATGTGACAACAATCAGTGCTTGATGGAATTCTATATTAATGGAAATAATTAAACAATTATTTAATTCCACAACAGAGCTTTATTGAGGGACATATGTTTCGCCGTTAGACATTTTCAAGCTACTAAATTTTCAATTTAGTGGGGTGGAGAGGGGGGTTTATTTTTACAAAGGTTACACAATAGTTAAATATATTATAAGACTTACCGTCACAATAGTCTATGTTTGTCTGTAGTTATATCACTACGGCCGTTTCGGCTATTCAGCCATTTTCAAGTGTTATGCGGGTATTACCGTTGTCTTAGTTTAAAATCAGAAATTACGAACACACGACACATAACAAACACACAAGTTCTTTAAACATTTAAAACATGATTTAGTAGGCCCACTGTCACAACGGTAGGCCTAAGTCTTATAATATATTTAATTATTAATCAGTAGTCGGAATGGCGAAAACAAATATGTATGATTACACAATAGGCGTGATGAGTTATATATATATATATATATATATATATATATATATATATATATATATATGTTTGGAAATCAATAGATCTATTTAAAAAAAAACATACTTCCAACCTAAATGAACAAATACATCTTAACTCATCACTCCTATTGTTTTCTAATATACCCCCCCCCCTCTCCATTCCACAGGTCAGATAATCCCTTCTGTCATAAATACTAACATTTCTCAACCCTTCCTACCCTCTTTCCTTTCTCTTAAAATTTTGGTTATTTAGACTTGTTTTGTTTTGTTTTCAATTTAGTGGCTTGAAAATTCCTAACGGCAAAACATACGTCACTCAATAAAGCTCTGTTGTGGAATTAAATAATTGTTAGATTATTTCTATTGATAAACTATTCACAAATTATTTAAAAAATTTTGTGGAACAAATGTTAAATAAGCTTGGTATTAGTGAAGCAACATATTTTTTATAGATTTATGAAGACGTTTCTATTATTTTTTTAACACTACAATGTCTAAAGGTATTATTTGTGACAGAAAAAATTACTCGAAACAATCATAAACATCAAAAACAAAAATTAATCAGAATGACAAAATAATTATGAATTTACATAGGCATAACACGTTCATGCAATCATTACTTTTATACAGCCTAATTTAACATAAAATGAATGGAATTATTAATAATGTAACTCGATTTTACCTGCTGCCGTCTCTATCATGTAGATTTTGATTTTCAATCAATTCTTAATACATTGCCTATCATAATGACCACAATTATCAGTCCTCTTGTACAAAGTATTATTTCATGATATCAGCTTTTACTTTAATGGTTTTCATACCATATAAAACCATACCTAACTTGTCCTAAATATAAAATATTTATTTCTTGTGTAATAAATTGCTGTAATTATTTAATATGTAAAACTTGATCAGTAAAACTTTGCATCCATTGACTATTAAGTAAAATAAGAGTGTTTATTATTAAGAATTTGCAGCAATTAATTTTATAATGAATAACTATTTTATAGGTAACCTATATATGATAACCTAGGGAAGGTTAAGTCTATGTATGATAGCCTATTCCATCTACAAAACCCTACAATACTCATTACGAAATACAAAATGGGTTGATAAAACTAAAAAATATACAAGTAATACATAGTGAAAATATATTATACAGACTACACATTTACAAAAAAAATCGATACTAGTAACTTAATAAAACACTGTAATCCATTACATATGGCACCAATTTCTCAGGTTGGAAGATGGTGACCGACTCATGACAAAAGACGAGGCAAACGTTTAATTGATAAATTTCCAGTTGATACTGCGTTGCAATTTAATAGAGAAATATCATGAAATCGTATTTTAAGTAGGTACCTCATTATTAAACAATTGGATCATCCTTAAGCTTGGAAGACCCTTTTCAAGTATGAAAATCCATTATTTCTGTCTAAAATAAGCAATTTAAAAGTACGAAATCCTAGACTTATTAGGTTAAAGTATCTGTATATGGTAATTCATATGATTGTGAATTTATTGAGTGCTTTATCAACTGGATAGTTTATGTTCATCCGCACAAAGCAAATAGGTCCGGATAGGTAATTAATGTATATTTAGTAAAGACAGGTCTGGTATAATATTAGAATTATGATCTAGTTCACATAATTCTGAAATTATACAGCATAGTAATACATATCTACTAAAGACACTTTTAACACAATACTTAACTTATGAAACCTAGACGCATAGTCTCATTGTATATTCTGATCATTGAATGCAAAACTTTGAAATTGCTTATTTTAAACATAAATAATGGGTTTTCACCCCGGCTTAAGTATGATCTAATTCTTTCATAATGAGGTATGTAAACATGATTTCATGATATTTCTATATTACATTGCAACGTAGTATCAAATGGACATTTACCGTTCAATTTTTACAGGTTTTTAGAATTATTTCAAAAATTATTTTAACAAAACTCTATAAAAAAAATCTGTTTTCAGTAATACCCAGATTACAAATTACTATGTTATAACCATACCCAAGACTAACATCGTAATATGGGTAATTTCTATATCACAACATATATATACTCGATTTAGCTTGCTGTGAGCTAGTAGGCCTACATTATACCTAAAAAGAAATTGATTGATTTATTATTCATAAAACACAGAGCTCTTGTGTTAATATTCTCTGATATAGAAATAAATTTCAAATGATAACCAATATCAAATCACCAACAACATAACAACTAGGCCTAGGTATAGTAAACACTAATAATAAATAAATTAATATACAAAAGACAGAGCCAGTTTGGTTCCATAGCACATTCTTCACCTTTTACAATAGGCTATATTAACAAAGTAACAATTAGCCTATTCGTCTCTGCATATTCGATTATTAATATGATTACTGCAACTTTTACTAAATTCTATTACTAAAATGAATCTGAACCAAACTTGCCTTAATAAGGTTTGCTAATTCTTCTGGATCAACATCAGACACTTCAGATTCATTTTCCAAAAGCTCAGCCATGGTTTCTTAAGAGATATTTACTTTAGAAAAAAAGACTGTACATATTCTTAATCTCAGTAAATTCAACAAAATCAGCATTTCATTTCTTCATAATAAATAAAACAATCAAACTCCGTGAACTTCATTTTTTACTTCCACTACTTTTCAAAAACCGTTCACAAAAACACAACACAAACAACTCCTAACGGTCATAACACTAAGCTTTCTATATCTATTTAAAAAAATGCTACCAACAACAAAAATTGAAATTCATATCCGATATCACGAAATCAATATAAAATAAATGTTAAATCACTAAATATTATTCTTTTTATTTTAAAAGTAAAGTAGTTAAGTAATTTAGTCGTCGTCACAACAGGACGATGTGTATTGGACCGACCAAAAACATATTGTACACATAGTATGCCAATAGTAAATTTTATTAATTTAGATGTATTTATCAGTTTGAAAGTTTTTAGTGAAATATGATAGTTTAAAAAATATTTTTGTAATTAACAAAGTTTAATCTAAACTGTCGTTGATTTCAAATTTAAAAAAAAAATTATAAACCTTGATTTCTAAAAATTTAGTGTTCACATTGGTACATGACAACATATGAGTTTCAGCTGTCAACTGTCAAGTGTGTAACATGTGTTCTGTTCAAGTTCAGTTGCAGTTAAAAATAAATTAGGTTATGTATTACATTAGTTATCGTGTTATAGACAGTTTAATTATGTTGTTTGATACTTTATAGTACTCGTGCATGTTATTATTATTACTTCTGCAAGTAAAAAATGGAAGGAAATAGGACAGATCATTTATTAAGTGATAAGCGTCAAATTGTCATTGATAACAAATTATCTTCTAATGAACATTTACAATGTATAATAATTGATTTGGTGAGTACATTGAATATACAAACTGAAGAATTCAAACATTTAAACAGGATATATAAATTTTTTAAATTGTTAAAAAGCAATGAAGCAATTTTAAACAAAAAATCAGAAGCTTTTATTTTTACTTGTGAAATTTTAACAGATAAAATCATAGAGATTCTTCGGTCAAAAGACCTAAAGCTTCCTGTAGACAACATTATTTTTGACATATTACAAATATGCATAGGCTATGGCTCTCTAAAGAAATGTTCACTTTTACTCACTGAAATTGAGGCAAATATTTGTAATTTGAGTACTCAGAATTCAATTGAAAATAAAATATTAATTAATTTATATTTCCTAGAAACTGTGTTGAAAACAGTTCAAGAAAAATTGAATTTTGGTGAATTTGATATAAATCCAGAGATATTATGCAAACTAAACTCTGAAACATTGTGTCGTCTGCTAATTGATCTGATATTTTCAAATAAAAAAGTTGTGAAATCAACTATTCTTTTGTCACTATTTCCTAAATTATTGAACATTACTAAAACAAATTTAATTTTGAAATATGTATGGGAATATATTTCAAACAATTCTTTAAAAACAACTGAATTAAATGAAAAATTATTTTGCTTGTGCTCATTAGCTGATTTTTATCTAACTACCGGTAGTGCAAGAGTATCTTTATGTTTAATGAATGAAGAAGAATTTTGGAAAATCATACAATTAGGTTTAATTAATAATGATCCATTGCTAAGAAAAGAAGCGTTGTATCTACTGAAACGAGCAGTCGATGTAGCAGACCAAAAAAGTGGTGTTATAAACACAGGATTATTTTCTTGGAAAAGTATAAACAAAATAACATTAAAACAACTTTGGGAGTTAATATTTATAATCCTTGAAGTGTTGGAAGAAAAGCAAGCTCATTTAGTAATTCCAGTTTTACCATCAGTTTTGAAGATTCAAGATGCTTGTGAACTATCAAGTCATGAGAATTTGTATGACTTACACCCATCCTGGCTGCTATGCATATACAACAGAATTTTTAAACATGATTCCATACAAATAATTAAATGGGGTGTTATTAGTTTCTTAAAAATTGATATAAAACTTTATGAAAAAACACAATATGAACTAACGATCCATGCAATTCTAGAAACAATTAATAACATGTCCTTATTTGCAAAACAACCTGATAAATTATTGGAACTTTCCGAAGTAGAAGTTGAACTAAATAAATGGTTTCTTTCTATTTCAAATAGGTGTGAAAATTGCAAACTATTTTTTAGTATCATTTTAAGTGCAACAAGCAAGATACATTGGAATCCTGTTCCACTTTTTCATTTTTTAAACTCTTTTTCATCCATAAAAGGAGTAAAAGTTTGGGATAACATGTGCTTAAATATGATAAAAGATTTTGTTGGTGAAGCTTTATCTACACAAACAGTGTATATTAGAGGTGCTATTCAGGGTACTTTACTTGAAATTTTAATTAATCTCTCGGATAGTAATGCAATTAATATTGATATTGTTATGAATACATTAAATGCATTTAGACATAGTGAATCATTGTGTCGAGGAACTGAAACATGGTCAATTGTTGTTAACTGGCTTAAAACATTTATTTCGGAAAAGGATGCACAGTCTTTCATTCAACTTCATCTCTCAAAAGAAAATTTGGAGATCCATTTGTCTTCAGAATCAATCGCCAGGTGTTTGATCTTACTGTTTGACGCAGGACTTATATTAAATGAAAATAATAGGCCTACTGATTTTACTTTTGATTTAATAAGAAGTCATTTTGAGTGTTTAGATGGAGCTGGAGTTAGACTGTATTCATGTGTTAAAACTCAAGATGAATGCCTTAAACTTATTAAAAACATTTTAATAGAATTAAGATTTAATGACAATGATACAGACCTACATCAAAATATACTTAATACCAGTATGTACAAAGTTCTTCAAAAACCAATTACATCTATTATTCCATATCTTCATAGACGATTAAGAGGGATAACTGAAATTAATGATTATTATTCAATTGAATTGTATATTGATTTGTTAAATTGTTTAACTAAGTCTGGTTTTATAACAACAAATAATCTGGAGAATATTCTTATACTACAGGATAAAGCATTTGAAATAAGCACTAGGCCTGTTGGAGATAACGATCCTCCTATAAAACGTTATTTTAGTCTACAAATTTTAAACTGGTCAGCAAAATATATTTCATTAAAAAAATATGTACCAACATCAATGCTGACAATTATTACTAAGTTTGTTAAACACATGATTAATAATAACAGGCTGAATATTATTTTGTGTAGAGAAAAAAAAGATGTAAATTTAACAAGGAATTTTCAAGTATTATGGGGTCATGTTGCCTCAGAATCTATCCAAGCTTCGTGGTCGATATTAAATGAGTATTGCAAGATCATGCATCTATCACAAGCAGATTTTTTAATGTTGATTACACCTCCAAAGGACTTTATTCGCCAGGGCTTAGAAGCTCTTCAAATTGGTGGTCGTCATATTGTTCTTTATGTTTTAGATGTTTTCAGAATTATTTTACCGAAATTGCTTGAGAGTTCAAGTGAAGTTGATGTTGAATTAACAATAAAATTTATTGCATCATCATGGAAAACATGTTTTGAACTCCGTAAGATGGAATTGTTTTGGACAGCATTCAAAAAGTGGATTGAAATGTTTTTTCAAAAAGATATAATAGCTGGCAGACATAATAATCAAAACGTTTTATATGTGAGTATAACTTACAATTTAGTTAGGCCTATACAATAGTTAGGCCTTATTATATACAATATATATGGGCTATGTTAAGAAAGCTTATCTTTAAGTTAATCGCATATGCGTTCCACACCATATGGCAAGTACCCTCGACACTTAATCGACAATGATACATACAATTGTGAACCTCCTACACTACATGGTAAGTAAGCTTGTTATATAATTTATAAAGGGCCTTAGATAAGTACTTAGGATAATTGTATGCCACATATCTTATAGAATTTGAAAGTAAAATTTTCGAGAGAACAAAAAATGGTGGATGAGCAGTACTTGTTATTACTCATTTATTTTTTAGTTTTAACAATATTATTAAAAATGATTAATAATTGGGGGTTTTAACCCTAAACAATGAATATAGTTAGGTTACTTTTATTATGTTTATATTACAACTTTATACTGTAAAAGACAATAGATAACCTTGATAAAATATATATTCTGCGACTTAATTAGTCTTCACAATTAATTGTAAGCATGGGTTATATTAAACTTATAATATAACACCCACAACTTACACAATATGGTACATTTATATCATGATCATCATTATATTTCCAATATATCTAATCAGAGTAATTATTGAACTTAACCTACTTTTAAAAACCTTAATTATTTATTATTCGTGTTATATTTATATGTTGAAGCTAAAAAATAGAAAAGTAACACAACAAATAGACTACTGGTTTTAGACATCGTAAATTGTTAAATTAAATATTTAAGCATAATTTTTTAGATATGTGACATACTGGTACTTGATATTATAAAAAACTTTGTTTTAAAGTCATTTGTCTTGTTTTCCAAATGCCAAGTAATCTCAGACAATTCATAAAATTGGAAATTGGTTTTATGTATGGAAAGTTGATTTATATTGGCTTTAAATAATAAAGGCTATGAAGATGAGCAATGTAAGCCCTTTATAACTTTATTAATCCCTGAAGTACTAAAGAAAATTTGTTATTCCTTGGAAAATATAATTCAAAATGATGACCACACCGTTTTACAACACGTGTAGGGTTACACATTACCAGTGTATTTCAAGTTATTTACTATTTAATATAAATTACTGTTTAAGTATAGCCCTACTATGAAAACTAAGTACAATTACAGTATTTCCGAATTTATCATTTGCAGTAAAAACGTTACCATATTCTCATACAAAGATAGTTTGTAAACATCACGGACGCCTCCCATTTTTATTTTTGTTTTTTAATTGTCACAATAAACTCATTCATTTTTCCTTTAATTCATCAACTTAACAAGGATTTTTATTTAAAAAGAGGTTGTCCTTCATATTTGATACCTCTATCTCTCCGTAGATACATGCATGCATACATCCATGATGCAGCAATCCGCTACTGAGTTTGGGTCTCTCCCAACAATCTCTACCATTTGACTTTATTCCTGCAAAGATCCAATTCCCAATCACAAGGACGGTTCTTCTGTCCAATTTAACTCCAGTTAGCCATCTTCTTTTCCTCTCTGCCGATTCTCCTACTCCCAGAAGACTACCTCTGTTATCAATTTCTTTGGTAGTTTGGAATCAGCGGTTTAAAAATTCAAAAAATAGTTAGTTGGATCACTACACTATGTATAAACCGTCTGCGATTGAACACATCGTAAGATCAGAATCATCTCTTTTTCTGTATAGAGGAGAAAAAAGTTGTATGGGATACGTGGACAGTCTGGTGCAAATTTACTACATCATCCCTTTGACTTGGAAAAAAAAAACCGACAAAGGATGGGGAATTAAACATGCACATGTATGTTCAAATAACCATCCCATGCTATTCCTTTACTTGTACTTAGCTGTATGTGACCGTCTCCACTTCTTTCGACCAGCTGGAAGCTCCGGCTGGCTGGAGACCGCGTACACTTTAGCCGAATCTTGTCAGGATGGGCCAAGGAGTCGGGTTAGGACGCTAACGAACGCACGCAACGCAAGTTAAATTAAATGTTCTCTTTTATTTTAGCGCCGAATTAGAAGATTACAGAAATAATTATAATTTAGAAAAAGACATAACGGCTAGATAAAGCCTTAATAGTGGCCGAAAAACATATCGTTTAATTTAGCTAGCACGTGGCCGAAAATGGACTGACCTCGTCCCGTAGCGGTCTGGCGTTCAACTTCCTTCTCGCGGCTCTCGGAACAGACTCTCTCTCGGCTCGCTGGTTCAAGCCCTCCACTCCTCGTCTCTCCCCCCTTCTACGTGATATTGCACTGCTCAACAAAATCGCAAGTGCCAATTCATATTTTATTATTTAGAATCCCTTCCCATTACATCCAAATTTATACTTATTATGGTTTTTATTTGGTGGGCTCCTTGGCTGGGACACATCTATTTACAGATATTTGACTTGTAAGGTTGACTTTAAAACTATGTAATGGTTCATTATATCAGCAGAAGCTAGCAATTTTTTGTTACACTGTTGTTTACTCTTAAAAATATATAACCAAATATTTTACAACTTTTTCATGGTATACATTCTGGAATCGGATCAATTATTTTTAATGTATTTAAACTCTCCTGCTCCTTATTCAACAAATCGTTTAAATACAGTACTGGTACTCCACAAAAAAAGTTTTTTTTTTTTTTACAGAACTGTAGTAATGTAACAGTAATTTTTATCCTAATGTTAATGTTTATTATTATTTATACTAAGTACTAGTATTTTCAAACAATTTTTTTTAAAATTTAATGTGATAATAGTCGGTACTTGATGGAATTCTATATTAATGGAAATAATGAAAATGATTTAATTCCACAACAGAGCTTTATTGAGCGACATATATTTTCACCGTTAAGTATTTTGAAGCTTCTAAATTAAAAACAAAACAAGTCTAACTAACCAAAGTTAGAAGAGAAAGGAAAGAGTAAAGTAGGAAGGGTTGAGGAATGTTAGTAAGGGCAAGAATGTTTCTATGACAGAATGGGCAATGATCTGACCTAAAAGGTGAGAGGAGGGGATTTATTTTAGAAAACAAAGGTTACACAATAGGGGTGATGAGTTAAGATATATTTTTTTCATTTAGGTTAGAAGTATGGTTTTTAAAAATAGATCTAAAAATTAATGTCATAATAATTACTTGACTAATTAATACAAATGTAATGTTTTGTAGGAAAAGATTAATAAATTAAATAATAATAAAACAATTCACCCAGCCTCATTATAAAATGTAATACAAAGAAGATGATACTCTAAATATAATCACCTAAAGTTGCTTTCTTGGGCATTGTAGGAAATCTAGGGTAAGTTGATTTCAAACGGTTTTAGATAGGTTTTCTGAACCTCATAATTGTGTATATCACTACTTTCTTGATAATGGCTAGGCTCTAGCGGGTCTAGAAGATGTGTACTCCACTCAATTTGCTCGTGTCGATGATGCACGTCAGGTTTTTAATTTATAACATTAACAATAACTTCACTATTTGCCATTAAAAAGAGGTGGGGATGAAACCATTACATCCAGAATTGAAATCTGTATCTAATTTAGTGTTTTTCAAGTTGAGTAACACACAAGATATAAACAAAAAATTGTTTTTAAATGGCCACTATTTTAACATTTTCAATAGATTTTTCTGAATTTCAATAGGGTTCTATATGAGCACACTATCGTGATCATCAACGACAACGGACAAACAGCATATCGAAAATCACTTTTTCAGAATCCTGACGCTATGAAACATGAATATCAGTCAGAAATAGTAGTTGAAATTTGTGATTACAAAACTTACTCTATACTTTCATATACTGGGTAAATAATACCAGCTGAGGAACGCTGTTTTTCTTACCTAAGTATGGGTTTTTTTGCATCTTAATGATTACCAAAATCATTTAAAGTAAATATTTTGTCTCCAATAACAAATCTTTATATGCGTAATTTTTAGTATATATTGTACCGTTTAATTTTATTTCTTCTATTGCAGTACAGTGAGCAAATCTTAAGCCAAGGGGAATCAATAACAGGCTTGTGTAGTGTGTTTGTGTCACATTTACAGAGTGAATTAACAGATCTGGATATACAAGGATTGCATTTACTGAAAAATGTTTTAGTTTCTGCATTATTATTTGGAACTCTTCAGAGACGAGATCAGAGGTATTCTATTTTTCTTGATGTGTATTTATTTTAATTATCAAAGTGCAAAAAATATTTATAACCGATGGAAAATCATTGTGTACAAATATGGTAATATGGTACATATTAACAGGCAAAATATGAGGGTCCCAGAATGTAACATTGCACAACACCTTCTGCAATGGTGTTCTGACGGCATAATAGTGAGTTTTATTTGTATTGTCTTTGAGAGTGTTTTTACAGTTATTTTATAATTAACAAAACTGTTAAAATTTGCCGATTTTAAAGTTTGTGTAGTATTATGTTTATGTATAAAACATCCATCTGGTTGAATTCATTAACAAATTGTTGCTACGTATGGGGAAGTTATGTTATCATCTAATGATAACACCGTAAGAAGTTAATACTTTAAATATACAGAACCATATTAATAAATTAACAACTAGGCTTGAAAACTAAAGATTTAAAATAAACCCTAATAACTTTGTAGAAAAATTTATCCTCCTATATAACATTCTAATTTCTCGAGACGCCAAAGTCTGATATTTAGGTTTGTATCTTGACAGGCGATTAACATCACATAAAGATTAAGCGACTAACTTTAAATTTCTCTATTGTCTCAACAGTTCAAAATCTTCTGTTAAACTACAACAGAAATTAACATTCTATAAAGCCTTGTAGAGACCTCTATGTACAACTTAGGCCTATATATGGTATATATATATATATATATATACATATGGTTTGTATATAGTTACTGTAATATATGCTCATTGCCACTGTAATATATGGTAACTATATTACTAAATTTGGGTTCATTTTAAATAAAACACATTGTATTAGATTATAGCTACGACTGTGTGTTACAGGTAGGAAGGTGAGTTCAAGACTGGCTTGAATATGTAGCCAGGAAAAGCGTCAGTAATAAGGGCTGGTGGGAAAAGGTACTGGATTGCAGCCAATAGCATTTATTAATTTGTCGTATGACATATCGAACCATATGACGTCACACATCATACGATGTCACGTGATACTCCCACTCTTGTACAATTGTATACATCACAGTTACAACTTTGATTATCCTAAAAAGAGTAATCTACAAAAGATTCAGGCATTTCAATCAAAATTTCTAAGTTTAATCACCCAGGCACCATCATGTGTTTTGGTGGTTGTGGATATTTTGTATAGGCCTAGTTCCAAATAAAATAATAATAATATATATAGTGAATCATCGAAAAATATTGCACCAATTTCATAAAATCTGTACTAAAAAGTACTCAAGTTAAAATGAGTTTTTTTGTAAAAAATGTTCAAAAAAATCTTATATTTTGTGTACATACCATTAACCATTAAATGTGGCTTCCATTAGTCGCTGTGCTGATTTCAAATCGATTGTTTATTTCTACCTAGGTGTGCTGAAGTATGTCAGGTGTAACAGTGGTGATAGCGACAACAATCCACTCCTGTAGTTGGTTTTAGTTCTGAACTTTGACACTGTAAACCTTAGATGTTCAATGAGCACTGTGGTGAATGTAAACAATTTAAAACACTGAAACCCCTACCACAAATTTGGTACAATAACACACACAGAAATGTACTAAAATAAATTTTTTTGCGCTATGGCCTGTCTCCTTTTATAGCTGAACTATTTATGAGTAAATTTGAGGAAGATTTTTAAAAAAAAAACCTTAAATATTTTCCCAGAATGTGGTTGATGTATGTAGATGAAGTTTTTGACCTTAAACAATGTAACATTACTGATTTTCTTAGTCAAATTAATGGTATACACAGCTCCATCAAATTTACTCATGAATAACAAGTTAAAGTTTTTAGACTTATTATTTATTAGGAATGAACAAAACATTGAATTTGATATATACAGAAAACCTACTAACAATAATAGATTTATACTTAGTAATTCAAACCATTGTATCAAACACAAATTAGCACCTTTTTAGACAAATTAGCTTGATAGACAGAGCTATTAAAGTGCCTCTAACTAAACCTCATTTTCAAAATTAAATAAATCAAATTAAGGAATTTGCTGTATGTAATGGTTTTGAACCTAAAGTTGTTGACAACATCTTAAACAAACAGAGATTAAAGAATGACAGAATAAATTCTACGACTCTCCAACCGGTAAAAAGTAAAGTCAGATATTGCAGTTTACCCTTTGATTCTGCCCTCACCAATGGTTTGGGCTCTATTCTTAATAATATTGACATCAAGATAGTGTATAAGAGTCATAGCAATCTTAAAAATTTATTAGGTAATCCTAAAGATAAAAATCTTAACCAGATTTAAAGAATATGTAGCTCATATTAAGTACAATAGGCCAGAGAAATCTAGTATGGCCGGAGCACATACTCGTACTTCAACTCACCATGAATTGGGAATACGAAATGTGAAAATGGTTATGAGTGTGATCTCTAATAAGTTGCTAAATAGCTAGGTTGAATTGTTTTAATTGATTTATTTTTACAGCAACATATTTTTATGGGTTATTAATATCATTTAGTCATGTTAGGCTTTTCAATTCACTATAGTTTTTGTTATAATGTACATGTTATGTTTTGTATTTGAAGTAGTTTTAAGATAAATTATCTCTTGAAAAATTCCATCCAAGGTTTTATCTCTAAATTTTTTGTCGCCATTGCCATATTCAACTTCCGGGTATTCCCAAGGACAGGGATATGTACCTTCAGCCGCTTTCACCTCGGTCATTGACGTGGTTGTACTTTGATAGGCTGATCCACCTGAAATGGGGTGGAGGGGAGAATATGCCAGTTTAATTTTTAAAATTTTATGTTTTGTTAATATTATTTCAGATCCCTCCAATGATGGTAACTTGATTACCGAAATGTACATCAGGTAACTATAATAACATAGGGCAAATAAATATTTTAGTTTAGTTTATTTGTGTATGTGTGTGTGTGTGTGTGTGTGTGTGTGTGTGTGTGTGTGTGTGTGTGTGTGTGTGTGTGTGTGTGTGTGTGTGTGTGTGTGTGTGTGTGTGTGTGGTTATTGTACCAAACTTGTGATAGAGGTTTCAGTGTTTTAAACTGTAAACCATGTTTTTTTATGAACTCCCACAAGAAGAAGTCCAATCAGGACTTATAGGAGGCTGTGTTACCAAACCTTCCCTGCCAATCCACCTTGCAATGAAAGCACACCAAACTTCTAGGGTGTAATGAGGGGTATGTTGAAAATTTGCACTTACAATATTTTTGAGTTCAATTTGTTTCATTTGTAAAAAAATGTATTGTTGCAACATATCTAAATAAACAGCAATGGTCCGTTCTACAAAGAAAAATAGTCCTATCATGCTATCACTCATTAAGCCACACAAAATGACTTCACTTTCATATAGTGAATCTTTCATATGTTCGATAATTTCATTATTTGCTCAGAACCCGAAATCCTACAATTGTGGTGATTTACACAACCGTTTAAATGAAATGTGGATTCATCCTAGATTATCATTTGTTTCAAATAATTTACATCTCTGACAATGTAATTAAAAATTTCAATTGAGAAAGTAAAATGTTTAAGCTGACATACCGGTTTTATTTCATTTTTTTATTGAATTTTAAAATCATTTATAAAAGATGTTTTGAATAGTTATCTTTGAGAGTCTGAGCTCTGAGAACTGCTCAATGCTATAGATATTTTGGGGTTTCGTACACAAGATCTATGTGTTCATTATTTTTGTTAGATGTTTGAGACCACCCAGATGATTTTTTGTATGTCAACACTACCTGTTTCTTTCAATTTTTTTATTCCTTCTTTTGATGCTGTTTTTATAAGGAAGTTTAGCACCATAGACACAACAAAAAGTCAATTGCACAATAACCCCAGATAACAGCGGCTAATCATAACACGCATTCTGTTGAACAGTCGACATGACACCATTGTTTTGACAGAACTTACGTGTAAAAAAAAAAACTCATGATGTCCCTGACAGAAATATTTATTTACCTCTTGTCTTTTCTGAATAATGATTTTTTAAATTGGTTCGACCTTTTTCTATAGCCTTTTCTGAGATGGGGAAGATGTAGTAATTGATAGAAATGTGTGGAACTTTTATTACAAATATTAAATGTCAAGCTTTGAGTTCATCCTTGGTTACATTTAAAAAAATTCAAGCAGATGTTTTCAACGTGTTAACTATAGCCTCAATTTCGTTTTATCGATACGGTATATCAGTAAGTGAATTCATTCCTCGGGTGAAACAAACAATTCCGATTTCTATTTTTCAATACTTCAGCATTTTATTTAAAACTGTGAAGTCTATTGTATAGAAATGTGTGTCCATATATTCCAATACAATACACACATGAGAATTTTTTGATAATTTCGAATGAGATATTTTGAGCATTCATCATAGAGCTTAAATTTTGCACTTTGTGACTTTCACCCCTTTTTTCCCCCTAAATGAAGAAGGTTTTAGGTTATGTGTGTGAAAAGTTATGATACAGTCTTTGACTAGCGTAATAAACAGGCAACTGAATTATTTAATAACTGTATATATCTTGCTTACTATGACAAATGCCTTAACGTGCTAGAGAAACATTTAATAGGGTTTTTAGAACTGTTTAACTGTAATAATTTTAATAATTTGACTGTTATAATAATTTTTGTTGTATTTATTTCAGAATTGAAAGTGATACGATTGAGTACATTGAAACCTTGGGGTCAAAATGTTCCATCAATGAACTGATATCAGAGTAAGTACTATAATGATACCCTAATTCAGGTTGTAAATAAACTATCACCTCAGGGTACCATATTATCAACCACAAGACCCTGACCACCACCAAAATAGTCACACACCTCAAACTGCCCATCACATAACCCATTTCAATTCATGTCCCATCTAACCCAACTAAATACATATAGTCATCACAAATTATAACTTGTATAATTTTAAAAAATATCCAGTGTATATGTGTGTTTTAAATGTGTAGTGTTAAGATACAATATATAAAGAAATGAAGAAAATGATACAAGAAAAGAAGTTATTACAAGTAAGGGAGGGAAAAGAAGAGAAGAGCAATATTGTTGGTGAGGACACAAAAGTCAGACATCTTTTAAGAAGGGCTTTACAAATATATTAATACTATCAATAATTTCAAGAGAGACATAAACTGGTGATACCAAAGCAAAACACTTAAGAGCAGTAACCAGTATCAAGACTAAATTGTTAAGAGAAGAGTTGGTAACTATAATAATATAAACAACTTCAATTAAACCTCTATCAAATAGCTATTTCAAACAAACATCTTGTGCACATAAAATAATATAAGAATAAAGGACTAATTGACACCTCAATTAAACTTTAAAAATTCTTACTGATATTCATAAATTGTAAAGTCATCCTTCGTCATTACATATTTTCACCCAAGCCTATTACCCAAATAATTTGTTAGTATAATCTTTTAAGTTTTACCTAAGACAAGTGATTATCTAGTTTTTTGTTATTAAATTTAACATATTAGCTTTATAAACCAAAAGGGCCTAGCCGAGGCATTTCAAAGACAATACTCGAGATCAAACAAATGTTTTAAACTTAAGATAATTGCATTGTACTATATTTATAGAATTGTATTAATAAATAACAGTCATATTTATATTTCATCCATTGCGTTTATTTATAGTACTGCTACAAACAATATTGTAATAAATAGTTTACTTATATTAATTAATTTCCTCATTAGAAAGTCTAGCTAATGGGATATTTTTCTCATGAAATTTTAAAATATCCACTAATCTTCTCCATAGTAGTACACAGAAGTGTAATTGTAAAACTATCAAAATTATTGTTCTAAATTAGAGTTCAAATTTGGCTTGTAAGCTATATTTTATAAATCGTTGAAGAGATTTGTTAACAACAACAAAAACCACTTGGTAATTAATTGATTTGGCCCCTTTTTAGTCAATGTAGGTAGTAAAGGGTAATTTTAAACAAAATTCAACCTCTGTTTTTTTGACTGGTCTTCACATTTCATGGCCTCAGGTATCCGAAAAAGTGATTTTCATATCCTCTGTCTGTCGTCATTGTCGTCTGTACATAAGTACTGTAGTACTGTAGTAATTTGATTATTGTTGAAATCTGTTACTCGGAAATAAAATTAATATTATTATTGCAACCAAGAAAAATATGTTTATTATTCCATAAGCATGTGTTTCACTAATTTGAGTTTATACTTATTTAATTGATCATGTCACATATACATCTTCCCTTTATGCCCACAAATAAATTACTACAACAATTTTTGGATTCATACATTAGGTGTGTTTATAATTTTCTATGTTAAATATGTCTTTACATCTTCAGTGATATTTGACATATAAATAGTGAATTTTTTTTACGAGTCTAAGTGAAATTTTAGATTATTAGTTATTTTTATTTAAATTCTGTGTTATTTTAATTTTATTTACATTGACTATTACCTCCCTATTTACATGTAACATATTGAATTTCCTAACCTAAGTCTGATTACTAGCCTATCGTTTTCAAACTGTTTTAAAACTTACCCTATAATTCATGTACTGGGTAATTAATTTTGCAAACTGAATAATAATCATTCCATAATTTTCAACACAGCTTTAAACCATGTTGTTCTATATATGTTACAATTTGTTGTTTTACGTTTATCCATAGCAACCATTAACAACTTTCTAGTTTTGAAATGATGTTTTTACTATTAACACATGTTTTAATATCTATCAAAGCAAATCAATATAAATGTCTAGGAGAATGTTATTTCTTTTCCCGGGCATCTGTACAGCTGATAGCTCGATGTCTATTATATGCCGCCACTACAAGATCCCGGTATTTCTTACTTTTTAAAAGGTCTCCGATGTTGAAAACTTCTCTCCTTAGGATACCCTTGGTAGGTATTGGGTACATGGCATACACAACTGAGCAGAATGTGTTGGAAAGACTCTCCGTCCTTATCTGACAGGGTACATTTCAGTGAATCTGTCAAGATAAAGATTTTGTTAGGTAACAATGTAACAGGTTTTAGATCTTGCAGTGAAAATGGCCGTGGCTCTTAAAATGCTCTGATACAATATAAGTATATGTTGGCTCTGGTGGAATTCCATACAAATGTCTTCTTATGATCTCAGTGTTCCACAGTTCTTTTCACACAAGTTTGACATAAATGTTTGTTCAATGTAGTACTGAGGAATGGAACAATTGCACTGGGTTCATATCTGCTACTCAATGAGATAGGATCCATTCTTACCGTTTATTCTCAGTGATATCATGTTTTTTATCTCAGATCAGGTATGTATAGGCAAACATCTCTGAATGTATTAGTGCTTGTATACCATATATAAAGTTGGTCATAATGCATATATGTTGATAATTGATCGATGAGCAGGCTACAAGGGCTGCATTTCTTGCCGCCAGCTCAGCATTCATATTAGAATTATCCAGGATGTAATATGTATTTCCAGTGGTGGTGTTGTGATATCCAGCTCCAGTCAAGCTCCTCCGAGCCATCAGTATATTTTCCCGATGTTAGGGCAATGTTAATTACTAATCAACTGGTATACATTTTTCGTTTACAGCATTGCTCAAAACAAATATAGAGAATTTCTGTATAGTACCTATTAGTAATGTTGTATGTTAAATCTGTGCACTAACATTGCCATTGATTCAATTTGTTGTTTAGTTCCAATAGACCAAGAAATGACTCTACTGTACGATTACATGCTTTGGACATTATATTGAAGTCAGCCTATAAAGACGAAGAAAGAGGACAACAACTTGTAGTTGCAGTTATTGATCAACTTCTAGACAAAGAACAAGAGATGACTAACAAAAGACAAAGATACTATGGAGATTCATTACACCATAGAATTAAAAATAGGATTTTACAAAGCTTGTTGGTCTTGGAATCAGTACTTGCTGAGAGCACTTCAGATGTTGCCCAGGTAGATTAACACTTGCACTCCCAACAATCTAAATAGATGACACCCAGTTCTCAACTCCCAATGTTTAGGCCTTTGTTCGTTCTTTTACTTTTCTCTCAATTGTTATTAAATTAGAGTATTTCTGGTAATGTGCTAAGGAATCGAACTTTCATATGACATATGTAACAACATGCCAGAAATTTAGTTTTCTTAGTTGGTAGACCTGTATAAAACTGTCATTTTTTTGCAGTCAATTTCTATTACAGTTTTATTTCTTGTAGGTTAATTACTTTGTTTAATTTTGTCAATAACTCAAGTTTACATATGACCGCTGTTACAATTAACTTGCCCATAACTTTTAATTTCCAATTTTAAGGGAAATATATTAATTTTTATTAAGTTATTTGGTTATACAATGAAACTTCCAAATAACGGACACTGCTCGGACCGCATAAAATGCCCGGTATGAGAAGTGTCCGCTATCAGGAAAGATGCAGTTACAGTATAAGGCCAGCTGATAACGCATGGTAAACCACCAGAATAGCATCTAACAAATAAAACACAATTGCTGCTTATGTTGGCCAAACAGGCCGTAGTTTTAAGTGTAGGTTAGGTGAGCATGAAAGGAGTTGGCGGTTAGGTTATAATGATTCTAGTTTTTCTAACCATTTAAAAAATCATGCATTGACAGATTTTATTCTAATGTTAATTTTGAAATTCTACATGTTAATGTAAAAAGTAGAAAATTAAATGTTTTGGAAATTTTAGAAATTAAGAGACTTTTGTGTAATGATGATAATCTAGTTTTAAATGACCAAACGGAATTTTTGTCATTTTCTCCTTTACTTCAACCTCTATTCAAGGTTGGTTAATACCTGTGTGAATGACCTGTGGGGTTTTTCCCCCGGGTCTTTGTGCTTTGTTTGTTAACGGGAATTTCCTGCCTTTCTCAACCTTTTATAATAGTTATGGTGTGCATTGTGTTTAGTCTTGTAAGAGCCTTGTCAATGACGTAACTGGCGAAACCATGGTCGGCTAGACCAAATAAATTATAGAATTTTACAATAGGAAAATTGTGTTTTATTTGTTAAAATGGAATTCTATCAAGTACCATCGGTCATCAGTGTAAACAGAATAGCATCTGGTAATGATTTTGAACACGTTCAGAAAATTTAAATGGTGTACCTAAATTATATGTTTATTAACTTACTGTATAATAAAACACATTACTTTAATCCATATAAGGTCGATAAAAGTGAAATAAATTAAACATTGGTATTGTTTCACGACTCTACTGTATTATCAAAATTTTTATAGTACAACAGGCATAATGTTTTTAATCTCACAAAAATACACAAATTTGTAAATTAAATAATGTTCTTTATTTATTAATCATTTCGTAATACAGTATTGAAAAAACAAATCGGAAAATTTGAAATGTAAATTTAAAAAGGGAGAAAATATTAAACTTAAATGTTTTCGTTTGAGAGACATCACAATACACAACTATACTGCACACTGTTCTCACAGGAACTTTATTGAAACTGAATTCTTAAAGAACACAGGCGAATTCTGTATAAAAGACACAAAGAAAACAAAGTTGTTTTTTGAAAGTTTTTCTGTCTGCTGTATGTCCCAAACATGTGGTCAGATTTTAATGAAATTTGGTTTATGGGAATATTTTTGTCATATTTCAGGACTTATATATATAATCCAATTTTTAGGTAATTGGCATAAAAAAACATACAAAATTACATTTTCTAAAAATCGGCTTTAATGATTTTCATAAAATTTTGCCTCTAAGGATCCAAACAAAATTTATTTGTCATCTCTCCAAAATTGTTGATTTTTGAATTATCAGTAAAAACCATTGGCCAAGGGACTGTTTAAAATATGTATTTTTCAAAATGGTCTCTACCGATTTCATTCAAATTTTAGTGAAATGTGAAGATTAATAACCCAAACCTGTGTACAAAATCACATCTAAAAATTTTTAAAAAAACGATTCTGAAATTATGATTAAAAAATATATTATCCTTGACTGTGTCACTAAAAGCTCGATTTTATTCAAATATGATTTTGCTGAGGATGTATTTATGGTACAAGCGAAGTACATTTAGGTCCTTATTTATATATATTTTAAATTTTGGCGTCCATGGCTTATTTTCACTTTTTAACTGACAATTAGTAAACCGACATATTTGTTGCTAATGCAATCTTTTACTCATAAAATATTCATGATGGTGTTGACTTATTTCTAACATAATCTGATTGTTTTAAAATAAAATTACAATTTAAGAAATGTAAATATGTGGAAAGTCAACAAAAATGTTTAATAGTTTAAAAGTATAAAATGGTCTATAATTGTCATACTCGTATTCCAAAAAAAATTAGTTTTGTGGATTTAATTTTACTTGTACAGTATGTCCTATGTGTTAGCATAATAGCTTATTTCGTGCAACTTTGAAATCTGTGTTCAGTAATAACAAATAAATGTATATATATATATATATATATATACATTTTAACCAAAAAACCTCAAAATTAGATAAAAAATCAGCAACAACAACTCTTTGTTGTGAGTTTTAAGTGAGGGCCGTTCTGAAAATAACCTCCGTTTTCATACAGCACCATAAGCAGTGGTACCGCTTCTGAAAATTGGCGGTTCACAATCTCTGAACTTTATTGCAATAGACTTTCTTTCACGGTATGATGTGAAAGGAAAGAATTTTCAACAGAATTGAGATAGGCAATTAAACTTGGGTCTCTTACGTAAAAACTAACACAAAACAACATTCTATTTTATGAAGTCAAACTGCTTCATCAAGCAAACAAAAAAAAACCTGAAAAAACTAAAAGAGCCTTCCAGAACAAATGCCGTGGTTTTCTGTTTTTGCAGGACAACACTTGCCTTCTCACCACTCAAAAAACAAAAGATCTGTTGCATGGAACATTTATGTCATCTGTCATATAAATATCTGTATATATTTGTCTGGATCTGGCTCTCCGTGATTTTCATCTATTCATCCACATAAAGAAACCGTTTTTGTTCTAGCGCTTCGATGGTGACAAAATACACAACAATCTGGCTAAAATCCCAAGAAGCAGAAATTTATTTAAAAATTTTTTCCAAACTGGTTCATTACTGTGACAAATGCCATATTTAAATGGTATAAGCATGGGACATCTCCAACCAATAATAATTTATGTATAGTTAATAATAAATAATATTTTGTAAATTGTGATTTATAAATAAATGGTACTTGTGAGTAACGTATTAGAAATAAGATATTTATATAAGTGACAATTTAAATAAAAAATACAAAAGTGAACTTTTGATAGAAAAAGTGCTTTTACAGAAAAATTCCAATATTTTGCATAATTTGTTTCAATTTAACAAAGAAACAAATTATAGTGTCATCGAACATTCTAGAACAAAGGCGTGTCTTAAAAAACGCACGATACTCCATATAAGGAATCAAAGGGAGATTGATTATGCTGAATGGTTAGAGTCATCAAATGTTCTAGAACAAATATTTGTTTTCTAGGAAATATAGCGAGAGGAGGGAGTGAGAGAACGGTTACTCTGCTCCTCACTTCTTTGTAGAACGTCGAATCGTGTAGACGTGTTAAAATGTAAAAACTTATTTGTTGAAAGTCAAATGGTAAGGACGTGTCTAAATGTGTACGAATTAGTAGAAATAAAATTCAAATACTATGAATGAATTAAAACTATGTTATATATATAAGAAAATGCGTTAGTGGATTGTGTAAGATGACAGTTTCAAAATGAAAGTTTGTAATGTAACAAAGTAATCTCAAAATGGTTGATGTAACCAAATTAACTCTGAGTTGCATATAAGAATTTTGAAACATCTATTAATGTTAGTTTTATTAAGTTTTGTGCATAGTAAAATAAGTGTTTTTAACTTAGATGTTAATAATTAGTTCGCATTGCAATAAAAGATTTGCTTTGTAAAAAACTAAAAATGTCTGAGTAAGAAATTTATTGAGAATACCTGTTTAGCCAAAAGCGTCTGGGTTAGCGATTCATGGAAGTACAGAGATAAAGGTAGGAAGTCATGACAACATAATATGAATCAAAAAATAAGTAAGTATAGTAAATATAATTTCCTTGTAAAAACTCACCCAACGAACTTGTTTAGAATTAAAACAACTCATGTTTCAACAGAACACGTTACAATGGTGATTATGTAGAAAAATAATAGAGAGCTGTAGTTTTAAGATAAAAAATTTATGTTTCTGTTTTATTTATAGTCAAACGGAGGTTACTTTCCGAACAGCCCTTGTATGTGTTGTTGGTGATTTACACTAAATATGCCAGAGAAAGTAAAAGGGGAAGTGTAGGGAACTTTCAAATTTTAATTTTGTTTTACAATCACTTTGGTTTCGGGATCTTCACATTTCATACTTGTATCAAAATAACCTAAGTTGATTTTGAGAATTTTAACGCTCCAAGATGGTGTCAAATGAATTTCCTAAAAGTCATTTTTAGATAAATGACAACAATACTTTGAGTTAGTGATGGTTTTGTGTGTGGAAAATTTTATCTATTGTTTATTTTTTCAGAAGTGTATTGAAGAATTGCATCATTGGTCGTACACAAGTTTAAAAGGAGAAAGCCAACAGCCCAGCATTCGTTACCAACTGGAGTGGTTGTTCATTCGTACTTTTTTTCATAGTTCAACAGTACGCAGTGATTTTTGGCATAAATTTGATCAGGTAATATCTTATGCATTTTATCATTTTAGCCACTGTATTTTATACCCAGTAAACATAAATTTTGTATGGTAATCAAAATTCCTTACATCTTTAAGCTTCTCTGTTTGAAGTTATTTGTTAATGATGGAAGTTCAATTTTATTATTATACATTTTTCGGACATTTGCCATCATTTGTGTGTTAAAAATCAAAACGCGGCGTTTCGGGAATAAGAATCAATTCCCGTTATCAAGTGACTAAAAATTAAGAAACATGAAACTAGAAACTAAGCCTATGTAAGAAGTAAAATTAAATAAGAATACCACCAACCTTAATATCTAAGTATGCATCTCAGAGCTAAAACTGAGAAGTCGAAAACCACGTCACTTGTTGCTGTATCTTTGATATAACAACACGTAATTGACGTTAGTTGTGTGTTACCGTGATTGTGTTTTTTGACTTTGTTTGAAACGTCGTGTTTTGATTTTTAACACACAAATGATGGCAAATGCCCGAAAAATGTATAATAATAAAATCTTTAAGCATGTTGATATTCATTCTGAAAGTAATTTATATATCTGTGGGTAGAGATTGTTAGAGTATTCCTCCAATGAGAATCAACATGCTTTTACAACAAAGAGATCTTTTGTCTTGGCTTTCTATCACTTAGCAATCAGGATAGAGAGTGCTCTTGAATGTATTCAAGTTAATTGATCAGTAAAAAAACGTATATTTTGTAATTACAAAGGTTTATTTTTCGTAAAATAACATTGGTATAAAATTTATATATATGAATTGTGTTTCTAGGCTAGCAAAGACAGAATAGGCAGCCTTTGTTCATTCATTTCCATTGCTTACCATTTGGCTGTTTTGATGAAGGATGATGAATTCATTGACCTTAGTGTACAACACATTTTACCTGGTTGTATGGGGCAGAACTTCAATGTACAACTTTATGCTCAGGTATGCCGATCCTGTCCAAATTTAACGTTAATGATTTCGTCACTAAATATTGTCATAACAAAAGTCAACAACTATGGTACTAATAAATTTCTCGCTTCAACTCTCATTACAGTACAGAGTTCCATGCACGTCAATGATCAATATTTGTTATTTTGGTACCACAGCCACACATTCTCAAGTGGTTTAATAGTTTTTGTTTACAGCTAATAGGATTTACAAATATAGTAAGCTGACATATTTGAATGACTAGAACAATTTATTATATAATAACAATACATATGTATTGAGGATGTGGTTTTTTGTTCTTGCCTCAAAGTTTATTTGTTATAGATAATTTTCCAAACACAACAGATTTCTTATATTCTTTGTGGGGGATGTATAGCTGAAGCTCTGTTGGCCTTTGGCACTTGAGCCTATTGTACTTCCTTTTCTTTTGTTCTCCGTACACTAACCCCAGTGCCTCTGATAAGCTCTAAGATCTTGTATAGGTTGTTCTTATCAAAATTTATATCTGGTTGCTGAGATTCAAAGATTCTCCTTTTTTTGGACTCCAGGACCTTGCAATCAAACAAAATGTGTACTGCAGTCTCAGGTGTGAGATCACAAAGACGACAGTTGGGTGAAACTTGTAGTTATCCCACCTTATTTAAGTGGCTCTGGATATGGCCATGTCCAATGCAACAATATGTTCAGGGACTTTCTGTCATACTGAACCAGCACCTTTGTCAGAGCAGGATCTGGTTCCAAGAGAATGCAACAGATTAACTTTAATTGCCTGGGTTCTCAATTTTTACTCAAAATCATCAAATCAATGGTTCAGTATACTAATTAATTTTTATTAACAATGACTATCTCCTATCTTATTATAATAATACAATATCTTTATTACTACTATTAATGCAGAATGACTCTAATTATTGTGTCTCACAGATCTGATTCTAGGTTATATTTTATTATTACTTGTGTCTGAAATAATTACAAGGTTTAGACACGAAGTTTGCTCACCCTGCTTGCCGTTCATGGATGCTCATCTGAAGTTTCAATACTCCCAGGATTCTCTTACTCGCCAAGTCCGTCTGGCTATCTTCCAGAATTATGCTCCCAGGATTCTCTTACTTGCCAAGTCCGTCTGGCTATCTTCCAGAATTATGCTCCCAGGATTCTCTTACTCGCCAAGTCCGTCTGGCTATCTTCCAGAATTATGCTCCCAGGATTCTCTTACTCGCCAAGTCCGTCTGGCTATCTTCCAGAATTATGCTCCCAGGATTCTCTTACTCGCCAAGTCCGTCTGGCTATCTTCCAGAATTATGCTCCCAGGATTCTCTTACTCGCCAAGTCCGTCTGGCTATCTTCCAGAATTATGCTCCCAGGATTCTCTTACTCGCCAAGTCCGTCTGGCTATCTTCAAAAATTCCTGCAGCACTTCCCTCGATTAATCTTGGCCCACTGACCAAGTTTTCTCCCACCCAAGGGTTTATATGTCTTTGTAGCATCAATGACGTCTGCCTTGCTTGCAAGGTAAGCAATTTCATCATTTTTCCAGGTCTGTCACAATAATTGTTGTCATACTGTGTTCCAAAAAAGAACTTAGACTATATTCCTAACTAAAACTATCCTTATTCCTAACAACACCTATACGCAAAACCAATGTAAGCGAACATAAGTGGTCATTGCTAAATTAATTAAAACTGTCTTAAGTCGGATATAAAAGCACATCACTAAAAACAAAGTTACAACCCACAGCAGGTTTAAAATATTATAATACATATGAGTTAAAGATTCAGCAATTTTTCTCTTTGTAATATTAAAGATTAAAATGTGATCTCAATAAATCATGTAAAACCTGTTCTCTAATACCAAATACTTTAATGTGTTTTTAATTATTCCCAACTTCCATGGTTTCTTTACACTCTTTGGGACAGTGTTTCATAAAATTAACTCCAACTCCAGGTGGTAATTTTGTAAAAGCCATCAGGCGATGCTTATGTCTTTAAAAACATCTTCCCCAAAACACTGGTTCAGAAGTTATTAGTCAAATATAAAAATTAATTATAGTTGCCGACTTAGTAGGTCAAATATCAAACAATAGTTGATGAAGTAGTTTACAATAATGAACTAATGTGCCATTCTATAAGAGAATATTATGGTTCAAAATTAAATTGTAAAAATTCAGAATAAAACACAAATGGGGGGTTTTAATCTTCAAATTTTATGAACATTTACCAATACACTTTAGTTAATTTTGAAATATTGGACCTTATTAGAAGCGCACAGTTTTACTTTCAACCGATAACCCTAGAATCAACGTTTTTTTAGAAGATGATGAAAAATATAATTTGTTGGAACTATTGTGATAAAAGGGCGTCCAATGTGTTCAACAAATTATATAACAAGAAAAGAAAAAAATTCAATGGTCATCTCTCTACAAAATAGTTCGTACATACACCTTTTGGAACCAAACTACTGCTAATCTCAAATTTGAGGAACCAAGTACAACTGTGATCAAAAAAATATACAACAAATTCATTAAGAGTCTTTAAAAAGTAAATTTTATTTAACAAGTTTTCTTCTTTTTTTACCAAAAAAAAAAAATACAAAAATATTGTATCAAAATTATTTATTTGTTAAGGTACCGGTACCTTTCAAAATAGAGAAACACAATTTTATTTGTTTGGAGATTAAGCCCTAAGGGAACACAGGAACCTATCCAGACATATTACAAAGCGTGTTTGAGCATTCTGCCACTTCCAGGGTTAAATTAACAAAAAAGGTTTGATAATGTACTCAAATGAAAGAAATTGAATATACATACAGTATCGCTTTCCACTCATAATGACAATGTTGCTTGCAAAGTTTAATACAGACTAAAAATATTAGCAGTCAAACAAGACATTAGGATAAACACTGGAGTTGATCGACAGATGTCACAATGTATGTTTTTCATTGGCCTGGACACTATTTTTAGATGGGGGTGGGGCTGTATTTGTGTAAATGAACAGTTCTCAGTAAGGAAACACAACCCTATTTCCAAGAATTGAAGACAACAGTTTCCTATGAACAAAACTACTTTGTACACAACCCAATGTAATGATCTTCACATCTGCAGTATTTTTCCTGTGTGATATTTTAAATCTTTATAGCTTCTTAAAAAATTTCAGGTAGCTATAAATAAATCAATGAAGTCTTATGCATGAAAATGAGGGTTAAAATTTAATTTTTCAGTAATTTCGTAATACTCAGATTCACATCGGTTAATACGGAAACTCATTTAACATTCCTTTGTGTGTCGTCAAACCCGGAACTATGTTAATCGCAGCTCTACTATACTTTTACTTTTGTTTAATGTTACAGTATTCATTAAATTTGTGCAATTTTCTTATACAAATTGTGTTTTTAATGCTCCCTATGTTATTAGTGTATGTCCAATACACTCCTTATAGTTCGACATTGTGATACTTCGACACCCTCTGAGTCCACAAAGTGTGGAGTACTCATTTTTATTTATTTATTTTTTAAAAATATTTTTACTATTCTTGGGCCAGTAAAAAATAATTTATAGAAAATAAACAGTTAGGCCTAACGTAGCATTATAACAAAGGTGCCTTAAGTTATTTAGGCACTATTTTGAGAAAGAAACCTTTTTCTCTTGTGAAGAAACTTTTTTTGAAGGTAAAATATATTATTCACTTCTCACTACGTACAATTGAAACCATATAACTTTTTTTCCTTTATTGAGGTCACTTTTAACCTTTTGTTCAAGACTTCGAGTATAGACAGCTTACTTCCATTTCTCAATTTTAGGCTGCCCGAAGCCTACTGTTAATTTTAGGAAGTTAACCTTGGCTTCTCTTGCTATAACATCGGAGTTCAAAACAAATTACAATTTATCTTATAAAACTACTTTTACCCAGGTTTTTTTATTTTATTATGAATTGTTTTTAAATTGAACGCAACATCTTTAAGAACTACATTTGAGCTAATTTATTGTGGACAAAGAAGCCAACTTGGATAGAGTCAAAGACTGCCAGTTTAATATAACATCCACCATTTCTTTTGTGTTTGTTAACTTGGCTCTTGTAAATCTCAAATTTAATTAGTTTCCACTTATTTTACAACTTGTCTGGGCCTCATTATTTCATGAATGCGAGTTTATAATTATGATTGTTTCAGGTTTTTATTTATTTTTTTCAAATTACTACCAACAATTTTTTTTATCTATGATATAATTACACTCGATTATTATTCTTTGCACTCCACCTAAATTTTATAAAATTGTATAGAGCAGATTTTGAGTAACCAGGCCTTTTATATTAACAGCATAGACAGTTTAAAAAAATTTCTTATTGGAGGAGATGGTGAACAATACATTTTGTTTGGGACCTTAGGATGTACATTTGAGAAAAATTGTTTAAATCCATCATAATATTTTTTCCTATGTGTAAGGAAGTAAACTTGTACAAATATGATCCTTTTCTTTTCCCTTAATTACCACATTGATACTTTTCATATTAGTGTTAGCTGATTTCATTTCATTAGTCAGCAGTTAAAAGAATTTAATTCCTTACGTAGCAGGTTAAGTTAAGTTCGGTTCTAATTTTATTACAAGTATACTATTATTGTTTAAGACTGTTTTAGAGAAACTATTGAAGTTGAGTCCAGCTGTAAGTCTCCGCTACAAGTTCCTGGAGAAATGTATACCTGCAAACTTAGCACATGGGAATGCAGCTCGTAATGCAGTTAAACTAAAGCAAGATTTCTATTTTACTCTCTTCCATCCAGTAAAACATTTTTCACTACAGGTAATAATATTTCCATTTGTAAACAATATAAATTAATAGACGTTAATTTAATTTTCATAGAATTTTAATTAAAAACCAGATTGGTAAGAGATACTACAGTTGGGGTGCTCATATATCCAGCGTCGTAGCCATGGGAGGGGGGCTAAGCTTCCCTCGACAACAAATAAGTAAAATTGTTTTAACATAATCTGACAATAATCATAACTGTAATATACAATCACAAACAAGAAACTAAAGTACACTGAACATGTAGAAATGATATTTTTATTATTACTAATGGTCTCCCTGAACCCAGTGCATTTTATTAGTTTGAAATAAATTCTGAAATCAAGTATTTCTTTGCTAATTAGCTGTCTCAGCTATAAGGTGCTGTTGTGCTAAACACGAAGAAGTTGCTGTCTTTTACACAATATTTTTATAGTATTTTTCTCGTGTTTTTGAAAGATAAATATGAATTGTTGCGTTAAAATAATTTTAACATAATGTGTAAAGATTGTTTTGTCATTTTGTAGGTATGTTAGTATTGTTTTTGAAAGATAAGTGAATGTTTATTGGCTAATATTTTTATAGGTTAGTTCCGTGATTACTTTTGCTTATAATTCTTTTAATTTTTTAAAAATAAATTCAAAGTGTTTTTACTGGTGGAGTCTTATAATGGCTTGTGTTATAAATGAAATATAAATATTTGAATGAATAGTTTACACACAAAAATACCACAACATGCATTATTCTTTACTAAAATCTCCCATGTTGAAGGGTTGATCCTTCTTTTGGAGTATTTTATGATGTACCATGTTGTATTTGAAATTCAACCATAATTCGAAAGACTTATGAGCGGTGGAAAATGGTTAAATTCTTTATTCTGTTCATGAATATCCATTACTGTACAGCAGACTGTAATTTTGTTCTTTTTGTAATAGGATTAAATAACCGTTATTGTCTAAGAAACCAGCAATGGCACGTTATCTAATTGGAGATATTTTTATCTATAACCCTATTTTTAACATGTAAGTACTACTAAATTTTCTTTTTTTACTTAAATTAAAGCCTTATGTGTTACAATTAAAACCGTTAATTTTAGAAATTCTTCGTATTCTTATATTCCAAATTGTTATTGTAGTTTCCATTACCACTTATACATCATAACTACCCCCAAAAGAGTATTACCATCACTATTAATTAACTGTTAAAAACTTATCAATCTTTTATTTGAATAATGTGTTTGCAGAGATTTTAAATTATGATTGGCCACAATTTTAGGTCAGATTATTTCATCAACTATTTAGGTTCCACATTTTATTTAGTCATCAAGACTTTTAAAATAATATATTACTCCTTAAATATTGTAAGATATTCGAGTACCCCTCCCCCTTCATTCCAAGATAAGATATAAGAAGACATCCATCATTCATTTTCTCTTTTTCACCGATAACTCTCAAACCCCATAATACGTGGTAAGCGTATTTTCACAGTGCTGCCAATATGTTTTGTTCAGACTCTTAGGGACCACATCAAAATCATTAGAACCAATTGTTAGAAAATGTAAATTGTAGGTTTTTTTTATCGCCATATATATCAAAATTTTAAGCTATCAAAAATATGAAGAATGCATTACAGTAGAACCCCTCTAATCCGCCCTCGGGTGGTTTGTTGCTCCGGTTAATCCGAACGTGCTCGAGCTCGCGATAATGTGCCGACTTGTTGATGACACGGCCCGTCTGTCACCATTCATCCGGTTTGTTATCGCTTTCCCGCTTCAGTGCTGTGTCATCTCTCGTGTTGTTTCTATTGATTTGCTATAGTACTTGCAGTGTTTATATATAGACTTTATTATATAGACTTTTAAAAGTTTATATATCACTTATTTCACTTTAAAAAATCTCTTTATATAATATGTAATAAATATTGACTTTTTTTCGGATAATCCAACCTTTTTTGCGTTCCGACCATGCCCCCAGTCCTGAAGGTGACGGATTAGAGGGGCTCTACTGTATATATAAAATAACCCTCATATTAAATGTCGTCACAATCAGTACACACTACACAGTTGAAGGACGGATATTATCCTTAAAACCATTTTCTTGTACGGAGGGGATCTCAAAATGAATATTTCTCTAAAAAAAACCTCATACAATTTTGATAAACTCTTATAAATATAACAACAGTTTCTCTACACTATGTAAAATTAGTGACAGTGTAAAATTATTAATTAATTTACAGACTATTTTCTTTGAGCTACCACGATTGTCCAATCTTACCTATGAAGAATGGATTTCATTGCAAGATTTAAACAAAACCATTGTGAAAGAATACCCAGCTATTCCTAAATCTAATCTGGACTCAGATTTGTCAAACTTTCAAGCTGCTTCTTGGATACTTAAGGCAACAGGTAAATTGACGAAAACTTCGAATCTAACTCTTTCTGTTTTGTTTATGTTGTGGGTGGGGGCATTAAAATATTTTTGTCTTCGAAGTTGACTGATTTTAATCAAATTTTGTCAAAAAATACCCCTAAAAGTTCCAAACATAGGAACAATAAAACCCTTAAAAGAATTATTAGTAAAAATACGGAACTGAATCTCGACTACTAATTAAATTACAGACTGTGATTCGTTCATTTTGTTGCTATTGTAACAGATATTAACAGTAGAAATAAAAACTATGAAATGTTGTTTATAGTTTTACTTCGCATAATCCAAGTAATAATCCCTCAGAGGGTCACTTATAGTAAGTACGGGTGAGGCAATCCCATGGTATGTAGCTGGATCTATACCTTTTTTTGGGGTTAGATTCCTCTCTTTTATCTTTAATATCAGGTCTATTTTGACTATCTCTTGGTCTCTTCTAAACCTTATACTATTAGAGTATTCAAGGACTAGGGGTCTCTATTGTTTCAATTTTTAAGATGATATTGTCTTTAAAAACTCATATGACAAGAAGGAAACAAAGTTGTAATATATTTTCTTTCCAGAAACCAAGAGAATATTTCTTTTTAAAAGAATCCTTGACAAAACACAGATATTATCAAAATTAATTACATTATATAAAATAAAACCATAATTTCATACTGAATATGAAAATATATATATTTTTTACAATTTATTTTCAAATTTTACAAAGTACAAGTACCAGGATATGCAACTGCTCAAAATTATCAGGTCATTATATATGCTTTAAAATTTCTAATGTCACTATTTTTGACACAATATGTGTCATTAGTGCAAGCAACGAACATTACTGAAAATAGCAGATTTTGATCAAATTAAACAAAGACCTGCTAAATTGTTTAAAAATACCATTGACAGTTAGAAAAATTGTTTTACCATGTAAAAACAAGTTGATGGGTAATAACTTCAGACTGAAACCTATTAAATGACACCTTCAAAATTAAAAGTAGGTAAAAACTGTAGGAATTTTTAAAATAAAAAATAAAATTTTTCATAGTATTAACTATTAATATAGATAGTTTACATGACTATCTTCAAAAACATAAATAGTTTACTTGAAACTATCCGACCTCCCATACTATCGTTACCAAGCTCTTTTGTAAATAATATTAATTTGGTTAAAACAGTTAAACAATATTTTTCGATTTTATGAAATATATGCCTATAATCACAGTACACATTGTGTGCATTGTTTTTTTCACAGGTAATTGCCTAGGACTTGCCTTTGAAATTGCTTTATTGACAAAAAGATCACTGTAGCTGGGTGAATAATGAGCATAAGTTTTTCCACATTGTATAAGAAAATTACAGCGTTATTATTTTAAATACTCATTTAGCAAAAGATATCTAAAACAATTGGTTGTTTATGTTCAATTTTCGTTGGTGTGTTCTTATTTTGATTTATGATCAGTTGTGTAATTTTACAAGTGTTCGTTAAAATATGGGTGACAAATATATTAATTATGTGGGCTGACATATGTAATCTTCATTACAGTTTACAAATTAATGTTACGATTTTATAAATATTTTTGTCATTTATTTAATTTTTCTTTCATAATTAGGTCTGATGTTTAGTTATCACAAATCTAGGAATTTATTGGAAAGAAAGTAATTTACTCTCAACATCTGGCTTATTTATATTTTTTTGCTATCTGACCCAGTCCACCGTCATATTAGGCTGGATAGTCCGAACTTACTGTTTTGAAATTTTTCCAAATATATCAGTAAACAAAATGATTAAAATGTAAGTTTTCTGTTTGAGATTAGGTTATCTGTAATTAGCTACTAGTGCAGCAAAATTCAACTTTATAATGTTATTTTATTTGTTCTATCATATTTACAACATAATTTGTGTTTATGTGTATCTGAGATAAAGAGGAGAAATTTGTACAATGTTTATTTTATTTCTTTCCAGAACCCAGTAAAAATCAAGTAGATGCAGCAGGTGTGCAGAAGAAGTTTGTGCCTTGGAAAGGTATGACACCTGATTATGATATGGTTAATGGTGAAGAGAGTACAACGACTAAAGATGGTTTAGTTGTTGTAGCATCGCTGATTGATAAAGTACCAAATCTTGGTGGCTTATCTCGAACTTGTGAAATATTTGCAGTTTCAAGTTTAGTTTTGGGCAGTTTGGAATATGTTCAGAATAAAGAATTCTCAGTGCTGAGCATGTCTGCTGAGAAACATATCCAGATAACGGAGGTAATTTAATTTATTATGATACAGTCTTTATGAGATCAAGATTTTGAATCATTATTTGTGAGCCGCTCCACGTCATAGCCTATAATAAATGTTTCATTATTTTCTAGGTTAAACCACACAATCTTACTGAGTACTTGTGTTTAATGAAGAAATCTGGCTACACTGTAGTAGGAGCAGAACAGACAGCTGGCAGTGTTGCTTTGGATACATTTCAATTTCCTAAAAAATGTCTTCTTCTGCTTGGGTAATGATATTGTATTTATTTTTAACAAACTAAATTAACACTTTGTATGATGTAAGTACACTCATTTGTCCCTTCTTCTTTTCTACAGAGTTAATGAGTATTTTAATTCCTCCTATCATCAAAACTTTATATCTTATTTGAAATCAGCTGTTACATATGTGGCCCAGCCAAGGAGCCCACCAAACCAAAACTATAATAAGTATAAATTAGGATGTAAAGGAATTATACGATTTACACTATTGACCGATGGTACTTGGTAGAACTCCATTTTTAATGAAAAACAAACACAATATTTAGTAAATTCTACAATTTATTTGAGTCTTGCCGACCATGGTTTCGCCAACAACGGCATTTACAAGGCAGCTTAACAAAGACTAAGGAAAAATATAGAAACTAACATATTATTACTACAAAAGGAAGAACAGTTACTTAGCTAGGGTAGGGGGGGAGTAAGAGCAAGGGAAACATGTGGTCATACAGAAGACAATGGTTTTAACAACGGTGAATTTGACAAAAATTCCACCTGATCATTAAGTACTAGTTTGGAGTCTTTACAAATTATTCTCTTAATCTCTAACATTTCTAATAAATTTAATTTCTTACTTTTAACATTAACATGGAGAATTTCAAACTTAACATTATTCAAAAAATCAGACACTACATGAGTTTTTAAATGATTAGAAAAACTAGATTCATTATGACCCAACCGCCAATTTCTTTCGTGTTCCATTAACCTGCATTTAAAACTACGGCCTGTTTGGCCTACATAAACTGCATAACAGATATTACAAGTTAATTTATAAACACCACTTTTTTGCATGTTATCTATTTTATCTTTACAATTTAGTAACATTTTTCCTAAATTGTTTTTGCAATAAAAAGCTGGTTTACAATGATTTTCGTTTTCTAATACATTCCCAACCGCATAGCTAACCTTACCAATATAGTTAATTCTACGCCATTTTTGTAATTTATTAGACTCTACGGTTGGAAAAATAAGTGATTTAGCTTTATTTTTTAATTTAGTTTTTAAAATTTTCTCTATGAGGTTAACATCATAATCATTATTAAAAGCAATTTGTTTTATGCAATTTAATTCCGTACAATAATCGTTATTAGACATAGGAATGTTAATGAGACGATGCAACATACTATGGAAGGCGGCCATTTTGTAACTAAAAGGATGTTGTGAGGTAGAATGTATAATATTGTCAGTAAACGTAGGTTTTCTAAAAATACTGAAACTATGCTTACCATTTTCAATTTTTATAGTGAGGTCTAGAAAATTTATTTGATTTTGTAAACCGATTTCCATAGTGAATTGTATTGCCTCATTAATAGAATTCATATAATTAAACAGTAATTGAAGCTGGCGGTCAGATCCTTCAAATAAACACAAAACATCATCTACATATTGTGGTACGGTATTAGGGATAATGTATGTGAACATTTATTATTGATTCATAGTGAATTAACCTTTAGGCTACATCCTGTAGAATTTGATATGCTTGACATGAAGATTTGTAAGTACATTCATGAATTAATTAATGCTAAATATCTATCACAAAAACAGAAACTAGATAGGCTTGTTAAGGAACATACTGGATTTAAAAATATATCTTCACATATTTCAGAACCTAAATTTTACAATAGGGTAGTCAATTTATCAGATGTTCAGTTTAATGATGTAGAAACCGGGTTGTTGTCCAAAGGTTTTAAATACGCACCTGTATCACAACCAGATGCGTCTCAATTTGAAAACCTAGCTTTAGACTCGGATTTAGCAATAAATAATGATATTACAACTAAACACATTTGTGCTAATATAATTAAAAATAATTTTCTGGCTTGTGATAATACCAAATTTAGTAATAAAGACAATAGAGTAATTAAAGATATTAAGAAAAAGTTAGTTGATAACAACCTGGTGGTAACTAAAGCAGATAAAGGTAATTCTATAGTTATTTTACCCTCAGATAATTATTGTAAAAAAGTGGATAATTTGTTAGAAACCAATTCGTTTGTACAATTAAAGAAAGACCCAACAAATGAAAAAACTAAAATTGTTAAATTGACTGTAGCTCATAATAAATGTATTTTTAGTGATTTTCATTCTAAAACTCTTCCTGTAATGAATAGTATGGCTCCCAGATTATATGGTTTGATTAAACTGCACAAACCCGATATTCCGATCCGTCCAGTTGTTTCCTTTGTACAGTCCCCTTCATATAATCTGGCTAAATTTACCAATACCTTTTTAAAGAAAATTTCACAATTTCAACCTAAATTTGGATTAAAAAACTCATTAGAATTAGTAAATAAGATTAAAGATATTAAAGTGCCTTTTAACGCTAAAATTGTGTCATTTGACGTTAAAAGTTTGTTCACAAGTATTCCTGTCAAAGAGTGTTTGAATAGTGTTGAAGCATTATTAGATCATACCAAAGTTGACCCTTGCACATCTATAGAATTGATTAATGTAATTAAAGTATGTCTCGATCAAAATTATTTTAAATTTCAAAACAAGGTTTTTGCTCAAATCGATGGTTTGGCAATGGGGTCTCCCATATCTCCATTGCTAGCTGAGATTTTTATGGACAAATTTGAATCAACACTCTTTGACAGTAATAACCCATTTAACGCCAACATTAAATACTGGTATAGATATGTAGATGATGTTTTGTGTTTATTTGAAGGATCTGACCGCCAGCTTCAATTACTGTTTAATTATATGAATTCTATTAATGAGGCAATACAATTCACTATGGAAATCGGTTTACAAAATCAAATAAATTTTCTAGACCTCACTATAAAAATTGAAAATGGTAAGCATAGTTTCAGTATTTTTAGAAAACCTACGTTTACTGACAATATTATACATTCTACCTCACAACATCCTTTTAGTTACAAAATGGCCGCCTTCCATAGTATGTTGCATCGTCTCATTAACATTCCTATGTCTAATAACGATTATTGTACGGAATTAAATTGCATAAAACAAATTGCTTTTAATAATGATTATGATGTTAACCTCATAGAGAAAATTTTAAAAACTAAATTAAAAAATAAAGCTAAATCACTTATTTTTCCAACCGTAGAGTCTAATAAATTACAAAAATGGCGTAGAATTAACTATATTGGTAAGGTTAGCTATGCGGTTGGGAATGTATTAGAAAACGAAAATCATTGTAAACCAGCTTTTTATTGCAAAAACAATTTAGGAAAAATGTTACTAAATTGTAAAGATAAAATAGATAACATGCAAAAAAGTGGTGTTTATAAATTAACTTGTAATATCTGTTATGCAGTTTATGTAGGCCAAACAGGCCGTAGTTTTAAATGCAGGTTAATGGAACACGAAAGAAATTGGCGGTTGGGTCATAATGAATCTAGTTTTTCTAATCATTTAAAAACTCATGTAGTGTCTGATTTTTTGAATAATGTTAAGTTTGAAATTCTCCATGTTAATGTTAAAAGTAAGAAATTAAATTTATTAGAAATGTTAGAGATTAAGAGAATAATTTGTAAAGACTCCAAACTAGTACTTAATGATCAGGTGGAATTTTTGTCAAATTCACCGTTGTTAAAACCATTGTCTTCTGTATGACCACATGTTTCCCTTGCTCTTACTCCCCCCCTACCCTAGCTAAGTAACTGTTCTTCCTTTTGTAGTAATAATATGTTAGTTTCTATATTTTTCCTTAGTCTTTGTTAAGCTGCCTTGTAAATGCCGTTGTTGGCGAAACCATGGTCGGCAAGACTCAAATAAATTGTAGAATTTACTAAATATTGTGTTTGTTTTTCATTAAAATGGAGTTCTACCAAGTACCATCGGTCAATAGTGTAAATCGTATAAAAGAAGCCAGTACAGCTCGTCTGACCGTTTTGCTTAAGAGATTAAGGAAGAAGAAAGCATTGTCATCTCAACATTTATGGTTTATTTCACAGTGTCAAAAGAAGAATGTAGTGCCTAAATTCGCTTGTGTTAATTTCAAAACCTTTAGTGAGGGGGGTAAGTTTGCTAAAAATATAGCTCAAAAAGCGTGGTTAAAGTTTGAAGTTAAAAAGTGGTACGGTATTAGGGATAATGTATGTGAACATTTATTATTGATTCATAGTGAATTAACCTTTAGGCTACATCCTGTAGAATTTGATATGCTTGACATGAAGATTTGTAAGTACATTCATGAATTAATTAATGCTAAATATCTATCACAAAAACAGAAACTAGATAGGCTTGTTAAGGAACATACTGGATTTAAAAATATATCTTCACATATTTCAGAACCTAAATTTTACAATAGGGTAGTCAATTTATCAGATGTTCAGTTTAATGATGTAGAAACCGGGTTGTTGTCCAAAGGTTTTAAATACGCACCTGTATCACAACCAGATGCGTCTCAATTTGAAAACCTAGCTTTAGACTCGGATTTAGCAATAAATAATGATATTACAACTAAACACATTTGTGCTAATATAATTAAAAATAATTTTCTGGCTTGTGATAATACCAAATTTAGTAATAAAGACAATAGAGTAATTAAAGATATTAAGAAAAAGTTAGTTGATAACAACCTGGTGGTAACTAAAGCAGATAAAGGTAATTCTATAGTTATTTTACCCTCAGATAATTATTGTAAAAAAGTGGATAATTTGTTAGAAACCAATTCGTTTGTACAATTAAAGAAAGACCCAACAAATGAAAAAACTAAAATTGTTAAATTGACTGTAGCTCATAATAAATGTATTTTTAGTGATTTTCATTCTAAAACTCTTCCTGTAATGAATAGTATGGCTCCCAGATTATATGGTTTGATTAAACTGCACAAACCCGATATTCCGATCCGTCCAGTTGTTTCCTTTGTACAGTCCCCTTCATATAATCTGGCTAAATTTACCAATACCTTTTTAAAGAAAATTTCACAATTTCAACCTAAATTTGGATTAAAAAACTCATTAGAATTAGTAAATAAGATTAAAGATATTAAAGTGCCTTTTAACGCTAAAATTGTGTCATTTGACGTTAAAAGTTTGTTCACAAGTATTCCTGTCAAAGAGTGTTTGAATAGTGTTGAAGCATTATTAGATCATACCAAAGTTGACCCTTGCACATCTATAGAATTGATTAATGTAATTAAAGTATGTCTCGATCAAAATTATTTTAAATTTCAAAACAAGGTTTTTGCTCAAATCGATGGTTTGGCAATGGGGTCTCCCATATCTCCATTGCTAGCTGAGATTTTTATGGACAAATTTGAATCAACACTCTTTGACAGTAATAACCCATTTAACGCCAACATTAAATACTGGTATAGATATGTAGATGATGTTTTGTGTTTATTTGAAGGATCTGACCGCCAGCTTCAATTACTGTTTAATTATATGAATTCTATTAATGAGGCAATACAATTCACTATGGAAATCGGTTTACAAAATCAAATAAATTTTCTAGACCTCACTATAAAAATTGAAAATGGTAAGCATAGTTTCAGTATTTTTAGAAAACCTACGTTTACTGACAATATTATACATTCTACCTCACAACATCCTTTTAGTTACAAAATGGCCGCCTTCCATAGTATGTTGCATCGTCTCATTAACATTCCTATGTCTAATAACGATTATTGTACGGAATTAAATTGCATAAAACAAATTGCTTTTAATAATGATTATGATGTTAACCTCATAGAGAAAATTTTAAAAACTAAATTAAAAAATAAAGCTAAATCACTTATTTTTCCAACCGTAGAGTCTAATAAATTACAAAAATGGCGTAGAATTAACTATATTGGTAAGGTTAGCTATGCGGTTGGGAATGTATTAGAAAACGAAAATCATTGTAAACCAGCTTTTTATTGCAAAAACAATTTAGGAAAAATGTTACTAAATTGTAAAGATAAAATAGATAACATGCAAAAAAGTGGTGTTTATAAATTAACTTGTAATATCTGTTATGCAGTTTATGTAGGCCAAACAGGCCGTAGTTTTAAATGCAGGTTAATGGAACACGAAAGAAATTGGCGGTTGGGTCATAATGAATCTAGTTTTTCTAATCATTTAAAAACTCATGTAGTGTCTGATTTTTTGAATAATGTTAAGTTTGAAATTCTCCATGTTAATGTTAAAAGTAAGAAATTAAATTTATTAGAAATGTTAGAGATTAAGAGAATAATTTGTAAAGACTCCAAACTAGTACTTAATGATCAGGTGGAATTTTTGTCAAATTCACCGTTGTTAAAACCATTGTCTTCTGTATGACCACATGTTTCCCTTGCTCTTACTCCCCCCCTACCCTAGCTAAGTAACTGTTCTTCCTTTTGTAGTAATAATATGTTAGTTTCTATATTTTTCCTTAGTCTTTGTTAAGCTGCCTTGTAAATGCCGTTGTTGGCGAAACCATGGTCGGCAAGACTCAAATAAATTGTAGAATTTACTAAATATTGTGTTTGTTTTTCATTAAAATGTAAAGGAATTCTAAATAATAAAATATGAATTGGCACTTGCGATTTTGTTGAGCAGTGCAATGTCACGTAGAAGGGGGGAGAGACGAGGAGTGGAGGGCTTGAACCAGCGAGCTGAGCGGGAGTATGTTCCGGAGAGCCGCGAGACGGAAGACCGCTACGGGACGGGGTCAGTCCATTTTCGGCCACTTGCTAGCTAAATTAAACGGTATGTTTTTCGGCCACTATTAAGGCTTTATCTTGCCGTTATGTCTTTATTATAAATTATAAATATTTCTGTAATCTAATTCGGCGCTTAAATAAAATATAACATTTAATTTCACTTGCATTGCGTGCGTTCATTAGCGTCCTAACCCGACTCTTTGGCCCATCCTGACAAGATTCGGCTAAAGTGTACGCGGTCTCCAGCCAGCCGGAGCTTCCAGCTCGTCAAAAGAAGTGGAGACGGTCACACATGTTAATTTATTTTCAAAATCAGCTGTTTCATTTAAAAAATGTATATGCTGCACATACATATTTATTATATTTGTATTCATTTAGATATCTGTATTCTCTTTTTGTTGTTGTTAATTTTTACTTCTTGCTATGTGCATCCATCTTCAAGTAATGACGTCATAGCATCGACGGCAACAAAGATATTCTTCTCAATATTTCTGTCATATGATTGGTTTTTATCCTTTTTTTTAAAAGAACTCTTCATTTCTTTGCAATCAAACAGAAAATACTTTAATATCCCTATCTCCCTCTTACAACGACCACAGCAGTATGAAGAATCTGTAAGGTTAAAGCAATCCAAATATTCATCTGCAGTTACATGACTCATTCTTTCTCGTGCTGCAAATAATTGAACTTGATTCTCCCTTATAGATTGGTTCCTGCTGTATATCATTCAGTTTACTAAATGTTATTTCAGGAGTTCAACCACTCATGTATGTACACCTCCTTAATCTGTTCCCCCCACTGTGGACTGCTATCCACTGAATGACAATGAGCTTTTTCAAAATTTGTTATAGTTTCTCAACATGTTGTAATAAATATAAAACAGGAGGTTTTATATATTTTATTAAGTTTATTTTTACTTTTAAAAGAAAAGAATGAAGTTATTTTTATTAAATTTAAACTTTGCACAGCATTTATGGGTGCCAGATGTATGAACATCAATTTAGAAAAAACATGAATTTACCTATTTGAATCTCAGGGCATAAGTTCTTTTAAAAGGGTACTCCACAGTGATTTACCTGGTTTAATGAACAACTCTTGGTTAACTGAAATTTTAACATGGATTTATTAAGACAAATTATTAGCACATGTACAAACATCAAATTAAATCTTATAAATTCTATAAATTATACATCCTAGCTTAATCATTGTTTTATTCCTTTTAAGAAGGTAAAAAATATATGAATCTTGAATCTATTCATTATGTTGCAACTTTAGGAATTTACTTATTAAATAAAACAGATTAGAATTATCTGTTTATTGTTGAAATTACGTTAAAATATATATGAATATGTCAGTAGACATTTATTATTTTTTAGACAAGAAAAGATGTAATAATTATTAAAAAAGTATAAAATTTATAATAGAAACAAAATTAGTACATTAAATATAATAAATTTTACATAGATAACAATAATTGAATTTCAGCGTTAATTAACACTGATTACCAGTACTTTATCGAAACAGTTCACTCATATACAGTTGATGTAGTGTGGTCCATTTGTGAAGCTCCCACCATTGTGCACGTGATGAACTGCCCGCCGAGTTTATATCAATCACACCTTCCAAGTCTTTCATTACACTCAAATAAGTTCGTGTTTAAACTGTTTATGAATCTTTTTGTCTATTAAACACCGCACAATTGTTCATGCACACGAGACATAGTCCGCTTTCACCATTTTCATGAATTTCGGTACGAACCGCATAATACGATTTTCTCTTATCTACTTTCTTTTTTAAAACTCGCTACTGTCACTAAACTGTTTTTTAGACTCACTCCTTTAAATTCAAAGCTAAAACTGTTCTTTAGTACTTGACCTACATTGTTACAAAATTGTTTCTCGGACTACTTTAAAACACAACCATCACCTCCAAACTCTTTTCTCAAACTCTCTTATACGACTTTACATCTCAACACTCAAAACTAGACTGATCTGAACGCATGGTGCATTTCTATATCCTGTCTCTACAGGGGTTACAGCCTTGGCAGCAAGGACTGTCCGACAATTCCCGCTGACGCCGTGATAAAATTTCTCGCAATTCACTGCATACACTGTTCATATTACTCACATGATAACGAGTTCCTTTTACTAATTTTATAACACACACAATCTATTTAGTTTATTTATTAATTACAGCTAATATTTTATACATTATTATTTATTTTAGTTTGGAAATCTATGTTAATTGAATTTTCTTTATTTTTATTTATAACATAAGTCACGTTTTCGACTCATTTACCCCCTCCCAAATTCTTTCTGAATGATTTCCCGCTATGTTTACTATTCAAATTAAATTAACCCTTTTTAGGTGTTACAATGTACAAAATGAGAGGCTAGCTTGTAATTTGGAAGTGTGTAAAATGATGATTTTGAATCTGTCAGGGAAGCATATTTTCTCGGCCTTCAATTCTTTACAGTGTTGAAGGGCTGAGTATATTGCCAAAAGTTCAGTTTCCATACTATATGTAGCTATATTTTATTTTTTTAACATAAGTAGAAGCCAAAATATACTAACAAAGTTTCTTTCTTTTTTCCTTATGGCTAGTTTTGTCGACTTAGTCAATTAGCTTTCTTGCATCCCAATACACTTGACTAAAAATTTCAGAAGTCCTATTCTTTGGGTACAGTTTTTTACATTAATGATGTTTCTCTTTGTTCATAATGGCGTTGTAGACTCAAGGTGCAGGCTACTTGGGGCAAAATATTAATCTTGTGGAGATGAGCTTCCAGGGCAGTCATGTTTAGAGTTCTTTCAGAAGTACACCAGTGATGCTCTTCTCCGCTTCTTTTTCTTAACTTCCTGTGTTGGCTGTTTTCCCATATTACCCTTTGTATCTATGAGTCGCTTTTCATTGTAAGACTGAATTACTCTTTTTAGAATAGTTTTAGCAATTAAGATGTTGACAGATTAATCGTGTTGATGAGCCTTGTTTAGTCAGTTGGTCGACTACTTCATTCCCAGTGACTGGTCTCAGGAGCTCACTTGTAGTAAGTATGAGTGCGGCAATCTTTCTTCATATAGTCTTGGGTCCTTTTCTTTTATCTTTCCTATAAGATCTCGCTTAACCAACTCTTGTATTCTTCCAACTCTGATAATATCAAATATTTAAGGGCTTGGGCGTTTCTTGACTGATACCTTATCTTCTCAATTTGTAAATGTATAATATGAATTAATAGTGAAGATTAATTTGACTACAATTGAAGAGTGTCAGATAAATACTCGTAGGTGAAGTTAAAAATTGTATGTGTTGTTTGGTTTTTAGTTCAATTTGTTAGTTTTAAAGAGCACTTTAACTATTTTTGATCAAGTGATGATGGCTAAGATTGTTTGCCTTTAAACAACAAAAATTCAATGATTTCTGTAAGGGTTTGTATCCAGTGAAAGGTAATTTCCTTGCTAACTTTAAGTAAGATCTCAATCACAAGGAGTATTTCTTGAATTTTGTAAAATTTTTAGTTGAACTTGTTTGTGAAATTGCTTGAATATTAGCTTTAGAATTAGTACGTTTAACTATTTTGTTTATTCATATTTGTGATTTAATAATTGTAGTGCCAAAGAGACAGCTTTTGTTTCAGCATCAAATTTTGTTTTGTTGTGTCTATCTAAGATTTTAATATGAATCAAAAACCTGCGTATCTTTTATATTAAAGAAAAATATTACGAAAGCACTAGGATATTGTAAGTTTTTTTTTTTCATCTTGCCCAAAATTTAAAAGTTTATGATTTAATTTAATTTGTAATCTATATAGTAATTTTTATTTGTTTTTATATGTGTGTAGTTTTCATTCCTGAAGATAAAATTTGTACAATAGAGTTTAATAGGGCACATAGCCTCTTATTTTATAACTAGGTAATACCAAGGACCACTTTCCAAGGTAACCCTGTGTCTCCTATCCATACCAAATCTAAATTAAAAATCAATCAGATAGTCTGATAAAAAAAAACACGATGGGATCAGTGCAGTGCACCATTAATTACAGTGATGCCTAATTTGTACAAATTATGCAACATAAATTGATCACTTCAATACAAAATATATACAGTCGAACCCCTCTTAACCAGTCTATTCGGGACTGACACCCGGGCCGTTTGGCCGGTTAATCCGAGGTTCCCGTTAAACTCGTCACAAAGCTTTTTTACAGATTCCCCTCTGTCAAATCTTTTTAACACATTTAACCCCATCTCAAACGAAACCAACACACGCTTCCGTTTTCGTACCTCGCTCATTTTTATTTACTGTATATACTGTATGTAGATCATAACCAGTCAAAGACAAGAAGAACTCTGAAAATAAATGTTATATTTTCCATAATGTATACTAAATTGATTCGTGGAAAAAAAGCGGCCCATCAAACTTTTTGCCAGTGTATGTCTGCTATACCGACGGGTGCCAATGCCGCGGTGTTTTTACGCTGCCGACAATGGTATACTGCTATCGACAAAGTCGTTTGACTCACTGCCGCTTTGGTGTTTCAATTACAATTTACTTGCGGAAACTCTCATCGAACCAGTACACTACGAAATAGGCCAGTTAATCTGAGGACCGATTGATCCGAGGCCGGTTAACAGATGTTCTACTGTACTTACATTATGTGTACATAAACATGTATAAACTTAAATATAGAAGAACAAAAATAAAATGTGTAATATCACACATATGTATTTATATTCACATATATAAACATATACAGCCTGTAAAAAAATATTGAAACAACTGGATTTATGCGATCTATTCCTTATGCATATCAACCAACCACGAAGTCTTATCATGTTCCCAAATGATATGTTCCCCCCCCTAGTCATCGCCAAGAAAATTCATCAACTCCATAAACTTTAGATTATTTATGAGAAGATTGTCAAGACTGAGGTATTAAGTCCCTTTCCTGCTAAAAATGTGTGCTCTGCAGTTTCTTTTTAAAGGCTACACTTGTTTACTCAAATGGCCATACTCTATGATCCAAATACCTTTCTTATTTAGGCCTAACCTATCAAAATAAAGTTAGATGCCATTTGCTTAGAAGGAGGAAGGAATGAGAGGTTAATTAAACTAATCTTGAGACAGTCCTCTGCCTCCTTTTACAAAGCCAAGTGCTAATGGCCTCCATTATGCCACAGATTGGCTCAGGTATGAAGTTCACCTGAGATTAGGATAATTAACCTCTCTTTCGTTCCTCCTTCTAAGCAAACAACATCTGACTTTATTTTGATAGGCGGGGGCGAAATAAGAAAGGTATTTAATCACAATGTATGGCCATCTGAGAAAAACTGCAGAGCACACATGTTTAGCGGGAAAGCAATAGAGTCCTTTGGGTTTTGTCCAAATATAGAGGTCGTAAGTTTTCAAAATATCACTCTGTATATATCTTTTCTTGTACCCAAGTCTTATGTTTTCTCATCAGGCCTATTCTATTAAAACTCTAACACTGTTGGGAACATTTCTGTCTAGATCTAACTTCAAAGATTCCAGGATCTTCTCCACCCTTGTATGGAGCTGTTCATAAACTACTCTAACTTTTTTATAGATAGTTATCTTTATCTTCTAGCCATTCCTTAAGGTTAGGTATTACCACTGGGAATGGTTTAAAAAAAAGAGTACTGTATACCGGTATCTTGATTTGGTCAGCGTTACCAACACGAGCAAAGCAATTAGAGTATGAAACACCACATAGTCTATAAAAGTAATGGAGACTATATTAAAAGTAAGAAATAGAATGCTCGGGGTCAATTCTATGATACAAGTTCCAATTGTTCACAACATTTATACCAACAGATTGTTTACAGTTATTTACACAACCTTTGCTAGTTCACAATTAATTTTGCCACAAAAAATATTACTTACAATATTAAATAAATTGATAAGTATACAATTTTATCAATCCCTAAAAATCTAAAAACCATGACTGTGTTTATCAAGGGTGTTTGTCTTGTCAAAAGTACTATTGTTATACTTCCAATAAGGAAATTATCGTATCCAATGAGAGTCTAATATCATATTTGCTTCTCACGTGTTTAATATCTTATTTAAATGGTTTGTGCAGGAACGAAAAAGAAGGAATACCTGTGAATCTAATACATTTATTAGATAAGTGTGTGGAAATCCCTCAACATGGTGTTGTCAGGTCTCTCAACGTACACGTCACAGGTGCATTGTTTGTGTGGGAGTACACAAAGAAACATCAACGTTAAAATATTGTACTTTTCAGAAATGTATTTTGTAATAAAACAGAGTTTATATTTATTTTAAGTGTTATAAGTATTTTTATTTTAATTGCTTCCCTCCGCCCAATTTGAAACCTGTAATTGTAATACAAATTTTTATTTCTTCAGTTAAAAACTTTTTACACTTTGATTCTTAAGTTGAACTGGTGCATTTATGCACAGCATTTTATTACTTCCAAAGGTAAATACTTTACCTGTCCGAGATCATTCCCTTTAAGATCGCCTTGTTTCTTTCCTAGATGCAGAGATGAAAGATTTGTATGTAGGCCTTATAATTTTTGAGAAAGATATAATCTAGAACATGTAGCTTATATGGTTGTTTTGTGCGAGCAAGTCTAATTATGGACATTAAGCTGTGGTATTTTGCACCATTTATAGTTTTCCATTTATAAAACATTTGGAAAGCTATAAATGTATGTTATTATACACCAATGTGAAGAATGTATAGAATAAAAATAACTGGTTCTTTAGTACAAGTACTAAAAAAGTGTACATAGTTTTGTTTAAAAAATGTAACAAATACAAATTTTAGGTTCTCTACAAGCTACAAATGTAAAAAAGAAATGGCTTTTACATTGAACATTACTAGGCAATTTATATGTGATCTCTTTTTCTTTTGTAATATGTTTTATCCTGACTACTATAACTTATTTATGTGTAATGTGTCAATTATTATATATTTTTAAGCTGCTTGCTGTTTAATTGTATGTTGTGATTTTTTATGTGTATTGTCTCAATATGTTTTAACGTGTATATATATGACCTGTTTTATACAAATACTATTTGTCAAAAAAAAAACTAATATTGAATAAATAACTTGTTTAGTTATAAATGAAACCCTTCTTGAAAGGTTGATTTTAATAATAATAGATTTATAAATACCAAATGATGATCTTTCAGCAAACTTTTTGTTTTTAGACTCAACTGGACAGTGTTTCAAATTCAACACTGGCATTAACATAATGCCAAAACGAGTATAAAAACAAAAATATTGCTTACAAGCTCTATTATAAGGGACATATAAACCTATTATTTTATAAACAGTGTGTAGTACACTACAGCAGATGAAATTTGAATGATAGTAGTGTCTAGCGAAGAAATATTAAGAACAAAGGACAAAGTATAAGGGCAGAAGAGTTTTATTATAAATAACTACAAACATAATTTCTTACAACAAAAACTTTGAGTTATTTATTTATAAAAACAGTTTGAATCATCAAATCCTTGCTCTCATTAAAAAAAATCAATATTTTTAAATAATTCAAAACAGCTGTTATTAGACCTAAATAATACACCAAATTCAGCATCGTTTATAATTTTTGGTAAACTGCACATCATACACCAATGGCAACAATCTGGAAAATAAATTGAATCACATTCAAAATAATATTGAGATGAAAATAGAAATGAGATGAGAGAAATTATTAGGAATACAGGAATGAAGTACGGAGGTTTCTGATAGTGAAGAAGTTCAGTTGGATGAAGGACAAATGTAAAGGATGAGATGGGCTGAATGGGTATTGGAAATAGCAGTAATCTTATACATTTGATGAATAATTGAACTTAGAATAAACTCTCGCATTAACTGTAATTTAATATGTAAATATAAACATACATTCTTTTATGAATACTCCATTATCAAACACCAACATGGTAGAAAATACCACAAGTTATAACAGAAAAATTAAATTATAATTGTATTTTGAACCTGGTTGACACTATCATTTTATATTACAACATGTGTACACCATGACTGGCGGTTTATTCAGCTAATGTGAAAATTAGTCAATGTCAACAGACAGAAAATACAATTAAAGTCATATTATTTTTTACATAATAGTATGGAAACCAAAAATTTGTATTGTCTAAATTTTTACAATTAAACCTTTAATAAGAAAGTAAATCTAAAATTCATAGTTCATAAACAGCTAATTTTTGGTTGACACTATTTAATCAATAGTTTTAATTTATTAATGAAATAGGTATAATAAAATAAAATTCTTTTCTAGAAAAGTATTAAATTTTAATCTTAAAAAGAGATAAAATTTTTAATTACACTACAATGATAACAACAAAATTTTTTCTTCATAAACTACGGTACTAAAATGAAATGTAAAATTAATAAAGGCGATTGGTACGATTGGCAGAACAATAAGACACTTATTTTTATATGAGAATACTGATATGCTGACTCAATAAAAACTCAACATAGTTCGACGGCATTGAAACGATGCTCACCGTGTGTGTCACGATTTTTTTATATAATAGTGTTACATGTTTGTCTGTGATGTTAAATTGTAATGTGTGACGAACTCTATTGAGAGATAAACTCTGAGGATGTAGTATAGGCTCCGAAATGCGTAAGTTTAAATCAAGAAAGAAGTCACGTGGCGGAGCCCATATAAGGTAACTTATTGTTAATTCAACATTTTTACTTTAAAAAATTATCTTTCTCATGATAGTATGAAACTTTGAACATAAAAATAAGTACTCTATTAAAAAGATGACACTAGATCTTTGTGTCAACATTATTTTAGGCTTTGATAAAAATAAAAAACAAAACATTGTTCATACTTCAAATAGAAAAAATAGCTGAATAATGACAGGCATACCTGATTTAGGTGGAAAGGACGCTGACTGTTGATGGTGGTGGTGGTGGTGGTGAGATGGGTTGGATGACAAGATGGTAGGTGATGATTGATGATATATTAGAGATGATTTATAGATGTCTTGAGAATGATGCTGAAGTTCTTTTCTAGAAGAGGGGAGGGGGAATGATAACATTAATATAAAAAAAATGATATCTTATAACAATAAATAAATTTAACAAAATCAAAAATATATTAATTTAAGGTGATAGTCCAAATATCATGGTTGTTTTAGTTTTGTAATAAAACCTCAAAACTGTAGCTAAATATATATTTAATCATAGCATCTAACATTGACTTGACAAAACTATATAAGATTGTAATATGCTTAATTTGATTAAAAAATGACTTCAATTTAGGCTACCAGAAAGATGATTGATATGTATGTATTTTTCTTCTTCTTTTCCCAAAGCTGTAAAATGATTAACATATAGGGCCCTACAACATTATTCCTCAAAAAACTATTTATAATAGCTGTAATTTACCATTCGACTTTGTTTACCAATAAACTAGTCTTAAGTTACTGTAGAAAAGTAGACTGGAACAAAATAAAATTAAAATAAAGACATCTACAAAAATATACAAGAAATTGATCAAACTCTGAAAACATGTTTTGTGGATTATGATCAGTGCTCATTTTATGATCCTTGATAAGTTTGCGCACCATTTATTAAAAATTACACAACATTTACGTTCTTTATAATTTTTTATTAGCTAAAAGTAAAAGTTTCAGAGTCAAGATCTATCCAAAATATCCCGACAAGTATAATGTGAGTAATGAAAACATTAAAATTCTACCACTTTAAAAATTATTATCTGTGCCTGATAAACAAATCAACTAAAATAATTATGGTCTAATAAAAAAATCAACTGTGCTCTTACCAAGTTAGGATCCAATCTATTGCCATCATTGTAAGTTTATGCCAAAACACTCTTGTAGTAAGTATAGTGAAATACCCTTCTATCTTTTGTCAATGATACACCGTGTTGCGTATCCTGAAACTAAAAAGCAGACATTTAGACCGTGCAAATTAAATAAAAATAAGGACATTTTTGCCTACAGCTCGGATCAATATGCTGTTTTCGGGATTCTGTTCAGAAAAATATCAGGAAAAAAGTCTACATATGACGATAAAATTTCCTTAATATCCAAACTTTACACTCCATGACGATAATTTAAGTATTAAAAGGTTTTCCCCATTGCTCATTAAGTGCATACAAAGGTACATTGCATATACAGTATTTGGATCTTCTAGTATAGATAATGAGCAGAAAATGTCAATTCTCTTTTCCTTTTCCAACTTGTCATAAATTATTAGATGTTCTCAAAATATTAAGCACTTTTAGGTGCATTCTATACATCTCGGAGTGGCACTACTCCTAAAAGCCACTTAAAATTTTCCCCCTTCCCCCCCCCCCCTCCAAGGTGCATCATTCTTGCTTTTCGAGGTCAAATTTGGAATCAGCTACTTCGAAAACCCCCGAGAAGCGGTTTTCACAGCTTTTTATTAATTTTAGGTGTTTTCGTAAAATTATGCATTTTTAGATATACTTTATGCACTCACAATTTATTCTCTTCGGCCCACTAATCATCATATGTAGACTTTTTTCCTAGTATTTTTATGAACATGATGCCAAAACTGCATGTCGATCCAAGCTGTAGCCAAAAATTTTGTTATTCAGGGTGAAATCGGTCTAATTTGATTGGTCAACTTTTACATAAACAAGCATTTTTTATTTTCCCCCTCCACGCTGCTTATACTAAACACTAATTTCTTTAACAACCAAGACCAGGGGTATAATGATCTATTATAAGTTAATCTCTAAAGATTAGAAAATACTTCTGAAAAGTTTTGGCAGAAATATCCTTTTTGAGATCCTTCAAATCCAAAATAAAGTCCTTTTAGGAATGACGACTGTCTGTGGTGTGGTCTTCAGCCCAAAAGTGTGGATAGTTTTCAATCAAATTTTATATGGGCATATTTTATCCATATGTTGGGATCTTTTTCATTAGTTTGATGATAATTCATAATTTGGGAATAACTGTCATAAAGAAAGAGAAAAATAATAGCTGAAATTATTTTGATAAAAAAATAATAATGAACTTTAATCACAGCCACTTAAAATTTGATCTCAAACAAATAATATTTAAGCTTAGAGCCAGTTTATGGCAGATGCAAAGCAAGTGCAGGCTGGAAATTTACTAAGTCGATATACAGATTTTTTTTTTATTTTTTAATCTAATTATATTACTACATATTTTATGAGTCCTTTGCATAAATACTCTTTAGGAAATGTAGTTCCATATGTTACAACCACCATATCTAGTATAAGGGGCTGCCCAGACCTACAGCCGATTTAGTGATGAAGAGGGAGTGGGGGGGAGTGTCATATATTTTCATAAATAACTAAAAAGTTTGAAAAATTACCTCCATGAAACTCTGCATAAGTACTCTTTGGGAATTTTAGTTTAATATTTTATAAACACCGTATATGGAATTAGGGTCTGATTAGACCTACAGATGTTTATATGAAGAGGGAGGGCAGGGGGTCATGTATTTTCATCAAAAATTGAAAAATTAAATCGATGAAACTTTACATAACTACTCTTTAGGAATAGCCGTTTAATAATTTATAACCACCATATCTGGGGAATTAAGGTCTGACCAGGGCTACAGACATTTATATGAAGAGGGAGGAGAGGCGATCATGTATTTTCATCAATAACTAAAATATTTGAAAAATTACCTCCATGAAACTTTGCATAAATACTCTTTAGTAATAGCCGTTTAATAATTTATATCCACCATATATGGAATTAAGTTCTGACAAGACCTACACTCTTTTTAGTTGATGAGGAGGGAAGGGGGTCATATATTTTCATCAATAACTAAAAAAATTGAAAAATTAACTTGATGCAACTTTGCATAAATACCCTTTAGGTATAGTTTAATATTTTATTAACACCATATCTGGAATTAGGGTCTGACCAGACCTAAAGAGGTCAATATGTAGAAGTAGGGGAGGGGGTCATGTATTTTCAACAATAATTTTAAAAAATTGAAAAACTACCTCAATGACATTTTGCATAAACAATCTTTATGAATAGTATCATATTTTATAATCACCATATCTGGAATTAGGATCTGACCAGAGCTATAGACGTTTATATGAAGAGGGAGGGCGGGGGTAATTTATTTTCTTCAATAACTAATAAATAAAAATAAAATACTTCGATGAATCTTTGCATAAATACTCTTTAGGAATAGTAGTTTCATATTTTGTAACCAGCATGTCTGGGATTAGGGTCTGACCAGACCTACAGCCATTTTAGTGATGAAGAGGGAGGGGGGGTTATATTTTCATCAATAACTAAAAAAATTGAAAAATTACCTCCATGAAACTTTTCATAATGCAGACCTCATAAATATATATATTTTTAAAATCACAAATTTATCCAATGTTTGCATTTAGCTATTGGACAACAAATACACACATTATTTTCTCTCTTCACATAAATGTTAATGGCAACAGGATGAATGCAGGAAATCTATTTCCTATCAATTACAGATATCTCTCTTTCCAAAGGTCTGCCTTGTAAAGAAAGAAATTATTTGTACCATAAATCAGAGTTTAATCAAAAGCTCAGGTAATTCTGTGTCTTTCCACAATTTTTGGAGGTTTTTATTTTAACTGGCGATAATTATAGCCTTTCTAAAAACAAAGACTACCACAGTTTGCATTACCCTAAGCTATATGCACAGATTTTTATAAAGTGTAAGAGATTAAACCAAAATATTTAAAAGATGTTTAATTTCCAGTTTGATCCTCCATCATTTGCGATTTCGAATAAAAAATGACACCAATTCCGAAAAAATAGTTTACTCAGTTTTTGTGATTTAGCTAGTTTTTTTAATTTTTTTTTTTTACTAATAATGTTCAATCAATTATGTCAGAATTAATTGTACTGTACTATACCGTGCTTTCTCCTACTACAGTAACAGTACATTGTGTGTATGTAACATGTAACTATGTATACAGGAAGTTTTGTCTCTTGAGGTGAATAGCCTAGACCTGATAACAAATGAATACAAACCGTTCAAGGTGAACTAGTTCTCCCACCTCATTTCTACTAGGCTTAACGCTAGTCATTGTGATAACACTTTGTTAATTATGATATTAAATACCGATACTTAAATTACGCGAAAAATAGTTAACCGAAATTTCCACTCTGTAACTTCACATATCCGTGAATTTTATTACAATTATTTAAGTAACCCAGTTTTTTTCTTTTATTTGGCTCCATTTTTTTTTTTGCTTCCGAACTAAATAAATCTTTATCTACAAATCCATAACTATTTATCTGTAATAAAATATGTAATTGTTAGAAAATATGTAAATGAAAAGGGGATTGTAATATAATTTCACACCAAAGGAAGTGTGTATCCTTTAGTTCGATGGAGAGTGTCTTTCATGTCAGCTACTTCCCCTTACCCACTAAAACAAAAAATAGACATTATACTGATTATTATTTAATCTAAAATTTAACAGTAAATAAAAAGTAGAAGTTAGATATCGGTGAGCGACATACAAAATTATTATAAACATAAAGAGGATGTATGGAGGTAGGAAAACATTTTCCTGGAAAACTGCCAAGAATAAAACAGGATACAAGACTGCATCCGGTTTCATGAGTTTCCGGTCTTATTGAAAGGTTTTATAATTGACAAAACAAACTTTATTTACTCATCGGCCATCATGGATTTCTAACTAACTAAAGTGTATTTTATTAAGTGTTCACCGAAGTAATAATCTTTCTAAAAACATTCTTTCGACACCTGTTAACTGGAGCCATGCACGTTGGAGTTATTATGTGCCAGCTTCAAAGTCCTGCATTGTGTTTTTTAAACTTTCTCATATAGAAAAATATAATCTAAAGAGTCAAAAAAAAAAATTAGTCGGGATTTTTGCAAAAATATCCGTTTCGCCGAGTCCAAAAATGGGGTTTTGTGATTTACGTGTTTCGCCTAAACGAGCGGATGATTTTTATAAAATTCTGTATGTATTAAAATGTAGCATTTCTTCAGAGACCGCAAACAAAACGTATGAATCGTCATTTCCGTAAATAAAATGTTTAAGTACAAAATATCCAGTAAAATATATTCTTCAGAAAAATTATTGGAAAAAAAAATAAAGTAAAAATTAACCTTGACTGCCGTCAAGGTAACTCGATTTTAATACAATGTATGCACACGGTGAATTTTTACAGAAGCAAAGAATCGTTTAATATATTGTACAGGCTACATATCACAAAAAGTTCATAAGAGGGGAAACTTACCTTCGTAAGAAATACAAAAGGGAAAACTCAATGGGCGCCATCATACAATATATACAAGGTGGTCCGCTAAGTGACTTTGGCCTTGTAGGAAATGTTAAATTGTATTGGTACATCATGGGGTCTTATCCAGTAGGGTGAAATTTGTTTAATAGTTATTGCTCGGGTTTTCTGAATCTCGTAATTGTATATAACATTTTTTTGACGTTTGTTAGGCCCTAACGTTCCTCGTATACGAATAGATTTTCTTGGAAAGTGAAGGTTCCAAGTTACTTTTTTGACTATAAAGTGGTTATTTGTCAGCGTAGAGATGTGGGGTTGGTACCATTACATGCAGAATTGAAATCTACAAATTGTTATTGGATTAATTATGTTTATAAGTGGAATAACATACGAAATATGGGCAACTGTTTAAAATGGCCGACTTTATAACATTTTTTAAATTCGACTTTTCTGAATTTCAATAGGCTTCTACAAGAGCACACTCTATACCAATTTTCTTGGTTATATGTTAATTTGTGTCGCCAATATCGTGCTTACACGCAGACGATTACGGTTACGTCGTCAGACAGACCTTATATCGAAATGACCGGGGAAACGTGACGTTTGTGTCGACACTATCGTACTTACACGCAGACGATTACGGCAACGTCGACAGACGGATCTTATATCGAAGAGACCGGGAAACGTGACGTTTGTGTCGCCACTATCGTACTTACACGCAGACGATTACGTCTACGTCGACAGACGGACCTTATATCGAAGAAACAGGGAAACGTGACGTTTTTGTCGCCACTATCGTGCTTACACGAAGACGATTATGGTTACGTCGACAGACGGACCTTATATCGAAGAAACAGGGAAACGTGACGTTTGTGTCGACACTATCGTGCTTACACGCAGACGATTATGGTTACGTCGACAGACGGACCTTATATCGAAGAGACCGGGAAACGTGACGTTTGTGTCGCCACTATCGTGCTTACACGCAGACGATTATGGTTACGTCGACAGACGGACCTTATATCGAAGAGACCGGGAAACGTGACGTTTGTGTCGCCACTATCGTACTTACACGCAGACGATTATGGTTACGTCGACAGACGGACCTTATATCGAAGAGACCGGGAAACGTGACGTTTGTGTCGCCACTATCGTACTTACACGCAGACGATTACGTCTACGTCGACAGACGGACCTTATATCGAAGAAACAGGGAAACGTGACGTTTTTGTCGCCACTATCGTGCTTACACGAAGACGATTATGGTTACGTCGACAGACGGACCTTATATCGAAGAAACAGGGAAACGTGACGTTTGTGTCGACACTATCGTGCTTACACGCAGACGATTATGGTTACGTCGACAGACGGACCTTATATCGAAGAGACCGGGAAACGTGACGTTTGTGTCGCCACTATCGTGCTTACACGCAGACGATTATGGTTACGTCGACAGACGGACCTTATATCGAAGAGACCGGGAAACGTGACGTTTGTGTCGCCACTATCGTACTTACACGCAGACGATTATGGTTACGTCGACAGACGGACCTTATATCGAAGAGACCGGGAAACGTGACGTTTGTGTCGCCACTATCGTGCTTACACGCAGACGATTATGGTTACGTCGACAGACGGACCTTATATCGAAGAGACCGGGAAACGTGACGTTTGTGTCGCCACTATCGTGCTTACACGCAGATGATTACGGCTACGTCGACAGACGGACCTTATATCGAAGAGACCGGGAAACGTGACGTTTGTGTCGCCACTATCGTACTTACACGCAGACGATTATGGTTACGTCGACAGACGGACCTTATATCGAAGAGACCGGGAAACGTGACGTTTGTGTCGCCACTATCGTGCTTACACGCAGACGATTATGGTTACGTCGACAGACGGACCTTATATCGAAGAGACCGGGAAACGTGACGTTTGTGTCGCCACTATCGTACTTACACGCAGACGATTATGGTTACGTCGACAGACGGACCTTATATCGAAGAGACCGGGAAACGTGACGTTTGTGTCGCCACTATCGTGCTTACACGCAGACGATTATGGTTACGTCGACAGACGGACCTTATATCGAAGAGACCGGGAAACGTGACGTTTGTGTCGACACTATCGTGCTTACACGCAGACGACTATGGTTACGTCGACAGACGGACCTTATATCGAAGAGACCAGGAAACGTGACGTTTATGTCGACACTATCGTGCTTACACGCACACGATTACGTCTACTTCGACAGACGGACCTTATATCGAAGAGACCGGGAAACGTGACGTTTGTGTCGCCACTATCGTGCTTACACGCAGACGTAACGGCAACGTCGACAGACGGACCTTATATCGAAGAGATCGGGAAACGTGACGATCAGACCATTACAAAACTTGCCCTGTATTTATTATACTGAGTTTATTATAATGAAAATTAAATTTTTTCTCGTATTAATAGGCCATATATATTTGAGGAATTGGCGATGATTGTAGGTGTTTGATTTTGTGGGTGTGTGTTTTAGAAAATAGTGCAATAGCCTATTTCAACACTGTTTATCCCATAAATACGGTTTAGAGATGTTATAAACATATTTCATATTTTGTGTTTATGGTTTCATATACACTAGTTAATGGTTTTCACTATATCAAGCCCTAAGGGTCTCAATTCAATGAGTACGGGGTGGCAATGCCGAAGGAGGCTTGATCTTCACCTAACCTAACCTTACGTTGATCCCTCTCTTTCATCTTTTCTATCACTTCTTTCTTAACCAACTGTTGTTCTTTAATGACCCTGACGTTACTAGAGTAATCGAAGCCTAGGTGTATTTACGTCATACTCTTTCTTTATAAAACTATGATTAGCGTGTGAGTTTCTTTTGTAAAGGAGGAGGAGCGAGATTATAGCTGATATATAGTCTATTACTAGAAAATTTACCAATACAGAATCATGAAAGTGGAGAACCTAACCTCCCCCCCCCACTCCGACATATCTGTGTGAGGCGAGGGAGGGGGGTGATTAACCAAGCTATCTACTTCAAGATGACTCGCACAGTTTTTCTTCACCACATTTATAATAGTTGTGATTTAGGTTTTATACGAGTTAGTGCAAATTCGGTTGCAAGAGGGAGAGTTGTGTACTGTTGGAGGGTGTAAATTTAAATATAAGGGATGTAAAAATATGTGCTAGTGTAGTGTAAAGTGTTTTGAGTGTTTCTATAGTGTTCCGTGATAAAATCGTATAGAGAAAATTGTATAATATTTCATCTTCTCAAGAACTAAAAATTTGTTTAGGTTTACTACAAAATACTTTTTTTGGGAAAAGGTAACGTTAGTTTGGAAACATTTTGAAAGGTAAAAGATCAATTATATTGTAAACATTTTGACCGTCCATCATTTTGAAACTTGTGAATGAAAATCGGTTCAGTTCGATATTAACCTAGATCTCAAACTTTTATAAAGTTTGAAAAATATTTTAAAAAATTTGAGGAAAAACAAATAAATTTAATTTTCATCTTATTTTATTTTCATTCATGCGTACTTCAGGGTCACAAATATAGGTACAGTATTGTAGTTGCTCTATTTTCTGTCAAGGGTAAGATTACTTACTGTAGCTTATTTTCTGCTAATTATTACTAAAATAATAACTAATCTTAAAAATGTGTACATATACCTAAAGATGTCAACGAAGTGTTAAAAGTGTTGAAATATACCTTTTCCAAGCCAAAAATTTGACAAAGTTTTTTTAACATTATATCTATATTTTGAGTCAAAATTTGTAAATTTTCATAAAGCATTGAAAACAAATTCAAACCTATACTAGACACATTCAGACTAAAGTTTTAAAAACAAAATTTAACATAATAGAGAGGGGGAAAAAATAGTTGGAAATTGGGGGAGAGGGGTCCAAATTAGAACTTTCAACTTTCATAAAAGTTATAACCTTAGTTTTGACACAAACTTAATTCATTTTGTAAAATAAATCAAAATGTAATATTGTTAATTTGTATCATATAAGCTACATGTCTGCAAATTAACTAACAAATAGGTTAATTTTGTCCATAAATAAACCATACACATAAAATACAACAGCTGTTTATTTAGAATATTTACACACACAGCTGACAAAATTAATAATAAATTAAATATAGGCCTAAATAATGTGACAATTTTTTACAACCGTTGATGTTTTTTATATGATAAAATAAACTGTATTATTATATGATAAAATAAACATTACTTAAATATTAAATTAATTTTAAAATGGTTCTTTAAAATTTAGGTTATATTTAAGGGTCAATAGAACAATATAACCTTAGACAGTCATTGATAGTTACCAATTATTAATAACTTCAAATTTCTAATAATAATTTAACTTAAATCTAGATCTAATTATGTTACGTACTTTTTAGGTTATTCATGGAGTTACAAACTGTGAAGAGTAGAGTTTAAACGAGTTGGGTAAAATCTAAAGTATTGAAAACTATTACCAGGCAATTTATTTTAAACATTTTTTTTCAAATTTATAAACATTAAATTTTTAAAACTGTCTAATTTTACAATAGAAATTAGGTAATTGATAAGCCTAGGAAATAATAAACCAACAGAATTGGTTTCCCCCCATAACGTTAACCAAAAGAAATGTTTGACAACTATACAAAATATTAGTACATAGGCCTACAAATTTGAATATTTTAACATAACACTTTTTTCAATTGAAAAAATCACTTACCATTAATTTAATTCACATTCTAGCAATTTGAAAACAACAAACTTAAAACCATTTAGACCTAACACAACTTTGCAAAATGAAACATATGTTTGTCATCTTAAAATGGAAATGCTTATTGAATTGTCTAATCGGAATACGGAATCATGGAAGTAGCATTCCATTATTTAGTTGTATTTTTTTAAAATACATTATATAACTTTCTTGCAATATTTTGATTTAAAACGTATTTTTATTTACAATGATATCATAAAAGAAACGGAAGAATGATAAGTTTTGGTAAAAGTATAACGTTTAAGATAAGTTTGTAATTATAGTACTCTATTTATGGTACTAATCAACATAATATATAATATAGTTTCGTTCCCTTACAGAGTTTTGAACAATTTAATTATTAAATTTTTGTCTGTTTAAAAAAAAGAATAATGAAAACTTAAAAATTAAATAATATAATATAATATATCAAGTGGATTTATATGATCTCATTTTTTTTGTAACTGGAAGGCAAAGGTTTACTTTTTCTTCTTCCTGCTTCCTCCAAGCAAGCCTTTCTTCTTCCTGCTTAGTGCTTTGCAATCACTAATCACTTCACTATTCATATTATGGCGTCTTGAGTATAGATGTTTTAAAAGTTTCCAAAATTAGGCGCATTTCGATTAAGAACTTTCGAAATTTTGGTAAAATTTGAGGATCCCGAGCTACTTACCAGTGTCAACTTACAGGAAACTTCCGATTTTACCAAAATTGTGAGTTCTTACGTGTATACAAATCAGAAATTTTTTGTTAGTTTCCCGCCAGCCAGTTTCATTTAATAGGTAAGGTTATTAAAAGGTAACTTTTTTAACTTATTAACTCTGGTAATCTAAAGGAAATGTTGGAACTTTTTACAATTTTTGATTGACCTGCTATTAATTACGTTTATTTTGAATAATTTAAATGTTTATTTTCGTTTTGTTAGAAAAATATATTTCAGTACTTGTTTTAAGGAATAAATTTGTCTGCCATTTTAGTTAATTTTACTTTTCTGTCTTTGGAAAACTTCTACAGTTTATTTTGATGTATCAATGGAATTGATCTAGTGAGTGTTTATTAATAACAGATTTAGTATAATTTATTTTGTGTATATAAATAACTGTATATAATTAATAAATATACATTTAAGACAAAGTGTAGTTAGAAATAGGGCTTTGATATTTGTTTTAGTTTTTTAATCAGAACAAGATAGCCTATTTTCCATCTTTTGAAATTTTTAGATATTTTACAAGTACAGTAATAACAAATATTAGAGCAAGCAAACATTTTCCCTGAGAAACTTTTTATTTGTTAGGCTTATATGAAAATTATTTTAATATTGTATTTTAGTTTGTATAAAAATGTAGACATTCTTTATTTATTATCCTCAAGTGATCATTTTATAGATTAGAGGTTTGACAACCTTTGGGACTCCAGCTGGACCTATCAGATGATCTCATTTTGCCAATACTTGTTCTTTTCTGACCCTGACACTATTAGCATATTCGAGGGCTATGGGTCTTTATTTATATTCTTTTTTTATATTAGTTGACATTTTAGATTTTTGTCTTTTAACAACAAGAAAACATTATCTATTAGATGGTTATATGATAAAAACTATTTTAAAATTATATTTTCTAGTTTGTATAAGAATATAAACATTTTTTATTTTGCAATGGTTTTTTATTGGATTTAATCAGTAAACTGTACAAAATTAAAAGTTGTAGAACTAGGCCTATAAGTGGGAAAAAACATATGGGTAATGAATAGTTCCTTCTCTTCTTGGCAGACCTTAGCTTGTAATCTTCAATGTCTCCTCTATAGCCTAACTTTTTTCCTTTGTCCCTTAATTTTCAAATAGTTAAGGTTAGCAGCACTATCAACCATATAAAGTCCTAGCCTTCTTTTGTGTCATAAACAGTTTAATGGACCTTAACCTAGAAGAGTTGAATTTACCCCCCCCCCCCTATGAAAAGTTAGCTCTGCAGTAAAAATTTATTTTATTATTAATAAATAAGGTATGTAGAACATGATTAAATAAAAATCGCCAATAAGACAGGTTGGAGTAACAGTAAACAATTATCAGTTACTCTAGTAATTATGTAAGGTCAAAAATAACCCCTAGGGACTCTAGTTGGAACACTGTTTTATTACATAGTCTAGGGTTAGATCCCTTTCTTTCTTTCATCTTTCCTATCAAGACTCCATTGACCAACTCTGACTATTTCTATGATTCTATGCATATGCTAAAACCACAGGACTTAAGGTCTGTAGACATATAGGAACAGTTATTTTTATTAAGGGTAAACACAGTTGGTAGGCCTACTTCGTGAAATTCCATATTAAAGTAAAAATAACTTATATGCAAATTTCACATAAAACAAATATTATTTGTGACAGTTGTTTCGCTGGTGGTAGGATGTTGTCTGAAGATGCCTAACTGCGAAACAGCTGTCACAAATAAAATTTATTTTATGTGAACTTTGCTTTTGAGTTATTTTTGCCTTTCGATAGTTTTTGGCCCTTAACTACTATAAATTAATTTTTTGTGTGTTACCACTATATTTTTCCATTATGTGGGACAATACATATAATGTGAAGTTTGAAACATATAGGACTTATTGTCTTGTGTATAGAGTGCTTGTGACTAACAGACAGACAAGCGCAATTATTAAGCGGACCCTAAAAATAATTATTCATAAGACAGATTATATGTAGTATCTAAGAATAGTTATTGATACCTTAAAGGGGTACTATGCCAAAGTGTGTATAATATTACTGTCCTTTTAATGTTTTGTTAGCGGTTCGAGGTTAGGCTATAGTTTGACCCGTTGGGGAGGAACTTATAAGTCAACTATCAGACTGATTACTATAATACAAAAGTACATACTGTGTGTTACATCTGTAGTCAGCAGAGTAACTCATTACTGGCCTTTATTCATAAACCTTAAGATTCTGCCTCCAAATCAATGTATGTGTATAAGGTATTGCGTGTTTTCTATACTAGGAGTAATTCTGAAAACTTTACTAAATGTTACTCTCTTAAAAACATCATCAAAGTTCCAGTCTGTTATTCAAGATTAACTTTACATCAACAGTTCTATTCTAGTAGAACCCCAAGATTAAGGGTGGACGTAAAATAATTCAAAATAACAATATGGATTTGTTTCAAAATATTTAAAAAATTTTTGTTTGAAAGTGTAAATTTGTAACTCTGTAAATATTAAAATCAAGGATCTTTATAATTTTATTTGTCTGTCTGTACAATTTAAACTGTCACTTAAATGACTCCGACTTTATAAAAACAATTTTCCCTATATACTTAAGTTGTGTGGTTTTGGCACACATTTGACCCTTTTATTTATAAGCTGATGATGACCTAAAGGTTATTTACATTTTAAAACAACAAAAATAATTGTTTAAAAAATGTGCCTGATTGCTCTGCATGTGATTATTTAATTTAAGTTAAACAATATTGATATTGATTATGATAGATATTTATTCAAGTGTTGCGACCATTTATACATGTTTATTTGTTCAGGCATTGCGACCGAGTAAAGGAAACACATTTTGCCATACACATACAATGTATGAGCAAGGACTAAAGCTACATTACAGTCCATCAATGAAGTCAAAGTACTTGAACAACAAGTTATATAGGTATGTTATAGCTTTAGTATAGTGTATTGTTGGTTTAACAAGTTGTTTTTGTGATATCTGTGTGTATGTGTGGCTGAGATTAAAAAATAGCATTAGTAACTTTTCCATACTACTGTATACAAGTGCTATTTTAAAGCACTGCAGCGGTAGAACAGTGTAAATTTTTACTACAGTAATTGTTCCAATGATACTTTACTTAAATTGCAATATTTTTACTTACTCAGAGTATATATAGATAGAGTAAGTGTGACATTCGTAATAGCATTGAACTTATGTTACTGTCTTTGCATTTCATTGTCTAAAGAAAAAGTAATCTTCATCATTCTTGTTATGTGACCTTCGGGGGCTTACTATAGCGAGTAGCAAACTCGAGAGATCCTAGCTGGATCTTCACTTTTTTTTTTTCATGAAACCTTGGGATAGATCCTAATCTTGACCCAATTCTTGTTCTCTTGCTAAGCAAACACTATTAAATTATTCTAGGACAAGGGGTCTTTATTTGATCTTCTTTTTGTTATAAGGTAACGATGATTGAGAGGTTTTTTGTCTTTAAGCAACAAAGGAAAAAAGTGTTATCTGTAAGTATGATAGCGCCCGCATAAATGGTTTTAAATACTTATAATTTTATAAGTTTGTCTTGTTCGTTTCCCTTATGAAACTGAAAGTAATTTTATAATAATTATTGAGGTATCGGCTGTAACTAAAATCTTAAAACAATCTGATTTTAGTAACATTAAATGAACATACAGCGTCATAATTTTTTAGTAGGCATTATTTTATATCGTAAACTATTAATCCAATAAAAAATTTAAGAGGACCCTTGTTATTTTTCATGGAATTTAAAACCCCAGTTTGCAAACTTTGAAAATGGGTGACATTTTCCAATGTCAGCTAACTAAAATTATTTATGAACACTTTTGTTTTTCATCCTGTTTTTAGATTTTACACATTTTAAGACTTTTTACTCTTTGGTATTTTTTGATAAACTCATTCTTTTAGGAGTTAAAGGAACTTAAAATTCAGAAAAAATGAAGTTTTGTAGATTTTTGGGAGGAGACATTCTGTACTTCCCATTGTTGCATTCAGTTCAAAATTTAATTAGACATGGTCTAGAAAATTTAAAATCCAACGAAGAACTAAAATTAAAATAAATATATTAATTTATTGATTTTAACACTTATACATTTTTTTACCAAGTTAGTATTATTAAAATAAATGTGAGGTGGCCAACCTCACAGTGAAGTTTCAGATACACATCTTACATTATTTATAGAACCCTTCTTTACAGCATGTAAAAATCTTCAGCAAAATCAATATCAAGGAAAATCCAATGACAAAATTTATATTTTAGTTAGTTTGAACTATCCTGAAAATTTGACTAGAATTGGTTGAGTGGTCGCTGAGGAAATGTTCCTTCAGTGTGAAAAAATAAAAACTTCGGAAAAAAGAAACTTTGGTATCTCTTAAGCTCCCCATGTTAATTTAAATGTACCTCTACTAAAATACTATTAAAAATACAGCAGTTAATTTGGTAACATAGGTTTTTTTTTTTTTTTAATAGCAATTTATTATTAAGTGTATTTAAAAAAATATATTATGTGCACTAAATATTTATACACAATTTTTTTCAAGGGTATTGAGTTCCTACAAAACTCTTGTGTTAAAGTTAGGTAAGGAACATTTTATACAAATTTGAGATGTTTAGGTGAAGAATTCCTGAAAAAGGTACATTATGTTAAAAAACAATTTCCAGGAAAATTAGTACCAGTGGAAGAATAAAAAATAAAGACCACACTATCCTGTGAATACTCTAATAGCATCAGATTTGGAAGAGAACCAGAGTTAGACAAGAGAGATCTGATAAGAAAGATGAAAGAGAGAGATCTAACCCAAGAGTGCATGTAAAAGGATATAGGTTAGGTTACTTGAGAGTCCAATGAGGGTGACACTTAGATATAGTCAGTCGTTTAACATCATTTGACTGGTGTAGTCAGATTGCCTATTCTACCTCGTAGTTTAAAATGAACCTTGTAACAAGTTTCGATATTTGTTATTCAAGTAACATGCGCTCAGCCACAAATAATATAAATTATAACGATTACTTTTGTCCAATTAAATTTATCATATCAAAATGTTCATTATATATTAATAATCCATCTATATTAATATGCAAAAAAAAACACTTTTTTTCGATTTAGGCCTACTGGCTCTTGAAGTTGTATTTGATGAACACAAATATACATATAGTTTTAATAAATTATTTTTTACTACGTATTACGTAATTATTAGATTTGACTAGTTATTAAATTACAAAACATTAAACTTAAGCATACGGTATCTAATTTTTGTGTTTAGTTTCAGGATCAAATGATTTATGAAACAATGGCTAACAAAAGGACTTCTACACTCTTTTACACTACTTGAGTGTACAGACACATAGACTCATGACGCACCTAGTTCCTTGCATCAGCTGATGGCTGTAAGTGGAAATTGTGATTGTATATTATAACTTTAACACTTATCAGTGTCTTGCTAGCCTATGCTTTCCCCTCCATCTATTGTTTAAAACCGAGAAATCTCTGGGACTCGGGTCATCATCGCCTTAACCTTAGAGCTGGCAGCTGTCGGTTTTCACAGTTAGTTTTGTATCATAAGTAGCAGTGTCATAAAAATGACAGTTAGAAAATCGTGTAATAATTTCAACCACTATTTTTTGTTTGATTGCATCATGGTTGGTACAAGTGTAAAGATGTGCTTCATTTCATAACTTACTTCTATGTTTGTTGAACAGTTGAGTTCACAATCTTGCAAGCTGAAATAACCCGCTGATTTCTCAAATAGGTAAAAAAATTTTGCTTCTATACTTTTTGTGCAAAAATTGCTATAGCGGTTTACAAAGTTTTTTTTGTCAAATTAATTTTGTTACACTTAGTTTGCATATAAATTTATAAACAAAATGTGTTTAAGGATTTGTGTAAATTTGGCAATGTGGGTCAAATGATTGGGTTATGTATGTCATGAATGCCAAAGTAATAATGATTCGAATTTTCCCCTAACCACAATCACTAGAAACTTTAAAATAAAACACAATTATCTGATTAATTGTTCTTTATTAATTATTTCCACTAAATTATTTCCAAGGGCATTTAGTGGAAATAATAAATAAAGAACAATTAATCAGATAATTGTGTTTTATTTTAAAGTTTCTAGTGATTGTGGTTAGGGGAAAATTCGAATCATTATTGTGAATTTCACCACAGTGCTCAACAAGATTGTATAATGCCAAAGTAATTATTGTGTAAAATACAATTAACTATACGAAATTGAATAATTAATAAAATAATTTTGATTAAGTAAAGTAAATTGCCTGTGGAGGACCATTCAATTAAGCAGAAATTGACAACTGTAAAATTTGTAAATGCAATTTAAATCAAGTGAAGACAATCATCATGTTAGTTGATTGTGCATTACCTTGAAAGATAGAGTCTGGGGTGTCTCCTCTAGGGGAAATGACGCTCACTGCACTGAACACTCAAATTAAGTTGGTTAAGTTCTGCTAGCTAGCATTTTAAAACACAAATTGTATACACAAAAAATATTAGCATAAATGAATAATTTTACAAAACACTGATACAGGTTATATTGAGTGTTAGGTAGAATTATGTATAAGAAAGGTTGTCAATGTGTAGTTTAACTAATAAAGAAATGATTGTAGACTTCATATAGCATTCATAAAGAGTTCAAAGATTTTGACTTTAAGAATGATTGTGTGTGCGAATTGCATGAAAAATGGCACTTTAATAAATAAATAAACCACTGTGTTCTAATGTACAGCATGATTGAGGATAACATTCATTTACATTGACTGTAATGATGCGACTTTAAAAATAATTGTGTTTGTGTGTGCGAATTCTGTGAAAAATGGCACTTAAATAAATTAACGTTGTGTTATAATGAACAGCGTGATTGAGTATAACACTCGTGTGTGTTGAATGTAAAGGTAGGCACTGTGCTAAAGTTACTAGTACAAAAATTAGCAGTTCAGTATTACACTCTCGTGTATCACCTTTCAGTACAATGTCTAGCATTGCAATGCGGGTACAAGCTTTTGAGGAAGACAGCGTCTCTTTTAGAAGACGTTTAGGGGTGAGTTGAGAGGTGGCATGATCTGAAAGAGTCCAATCAGAAAACTTCTTCTTTATAAAATTTGAATGTAGCGGGCTGTTGTCAGAAAACAGTTAAATATGAACAATTCAGATTGCCAATCACTAACTACCTGCCTATGTGTAGTTTTGCGTTTAAGCTTTTCCAGTGAAATTAGAATATTGTGGGTTCACTCACCTCCCTGAGTTCTATACTAAACAAAATGTTATCCCAAACCTACGTTTTTTAATTTTGTTTTATGACTCTTTGAAATAAAAGCTTAAAAACCAAGCTACCACTACAGGCTAAAATTTTTTCTAGTTCTAGAGGTTAAAAAATAAAGAAAAGAGCATAAAATATAGATCACTAGACCTGGAATACTAGTGAAAAGAATAACAGTTGATCAGGAGAAATCTGTGAGGTAAAGAGAGTGATTTAATCCAACATTATATAAAGAAAGGCGAAGATCCCTTGGGCTTGCCACACATGTACTCATTGTAATTGAAGATGTATTGAGCACATGCGAGAAGTTGGTGTTAAAATGAAGGGGAAGTTGACTGCCAAATTTACAGAGAAACTACATGGTTACGTTTTGTAACATTTCTAAAATTACTTATAGATTAACAGAGACATTTATATATCTAAAATGCAAGCTGTTTTATTTTAAAGTGGTTCTCACTGTCGTGATTTTTGTTTAAAATTTCTTATCATGTGTCATCAGTGATAAGTTAAAATGCAAGCTGTGTTTTTAATACTTTCTAATGGTTCCCACTTGGACCTTATATGTATCATCAGTTATTAGTTAATACATTTTAATACTTAAAAAATTAAAATTTGCATCTTTTGGTAGTTTACCGTAGCAACTAATGTAATAATACATACTTATAACATTTGATTGTCCATCAGCTGTAGTAACACAAATTACTTTTTTAATTACACATTACTATAGTTTAAGATGTTACTGTTTTATCTCGGAATGAAATGATGTTTACCTTTACAACTAATTCATCATATGATTTTACTTACCACAAATTTATACTCAACTAGTATATGAAGTATAGGGTAAGTTTGGTATCACAAACAATTTTGACCTCCAGTTTATGGTCCTGGGAAACCGAAAAAGTGTTTTCAACATGCTGTCCATCTTTCCATTATTGTTGTCTGTAGGTGAGCACATTAGTGGTTACAAAAATTTAGTTAGAAACATGGAATTTATATAGGTGACTCATATAGAATCCTATTGAAAAATAAAACTATTTAAACTATTTAAACTAATTTAAACCTATTTAAACTGAAATTGATTAAATATATTAGGTTTTTTTACATGTTAAGGTCGGTGACTAAATTGAAATTATTAAAATCCATATACCATGCTTTGATTGGCTCAAAGTTAGAATATGGTATTGAAGTTTGGGGAGGTGCGTACTACAGTGTCTTAAAACCAGTCATTGTACTTCAGAAGCATTTTATTCGAATTATGGCAAATAGAACTAAATTGGAACACGCTGCTCCATTATTCAAAATCTTCAAAATTTTACCGGTTAGAAATTTATATATATTTAAAGTGTTAAGATTATTCTACAATAGAAGCGGAGGGAATTATACAACAGGGGGTGGAGGGAGGACTTTACGAAATGACTTAAACGTAGTTTTTCCAAAACCAAATTTAACAATTTTTAAAAAATTTTACTTATATCTTGCTCCAAAATTTTTTAATCTGATGCCTTTAAAAATTAAAACGTGTACAAGTAAAATCAAGTTTTGTAGATTCGTGAAACAATATTTATTAGAACAGGATCAGGTCTATATGTTTTTTATCAGTAACCAGTGAGGGAGAATAAACTGGTAGTAAGTGACTGTATTTTATTCTTGAAAGCTCTCTTCTTCGCCAGTAATATGAATGGTAGAAGTGTGTGTGTGAATTATGTATATGTATGTGTATAGTTTTATTATTGTATTTCTATTTTTTTTTTTTAGTGTTTTATGTTGATTTGAAATGGTTTGTCATAAAAGCCAAATCCTAGTTTTCTAAATGTAATTTGTGTGTGTATATGCGGGTTGGACTGGTCGGTCACATTGTTTCTCTCCCATCGAGCTATATTGTTAGAAATGTATAGAGTATTTCATCCCAAACAGGTTTTAACCTCGGGATGAAGTGACCCTTTGCTATTTTCTTGTAATACAGCAGGAAGTATTTTTTGTTATTATTATTATTATTATTATTAATATTATTGTTTATTATGTTATTATGAATTTTATTTTATATGTATTACATTTTATAATGTGAACAGTTGTCTATTTTATTATTAAGCATATAAGATTGTCAAATTTTTCCTGTTAAAATTATGTATGAAAGAGGGTCAAATAAATAAATTTTCATTTCATATTGTTCATAAAATTAAAAATATCTCAAAATGGCGGTCATTTTAAATATTTTTTTCATATATTGTAATATTACATTTATAACAATATAATTGTTATTCAATTAGATAAAAAATATAATGTCTAAACCTGACAGGTAACCTGGAATGTACCGTCAAGTCCCAGGTGGAACATGAAGGGACACAGAAACCATAGTGGTCGTGAATAGTGGACTGTTTACGATCACGAGCCCGCAACCATTCTGGGCTTCGGGGCAAAGCTGAGAAATCAGTTATCGCTTAAAATGGTACCACGGGGCATGGGAGCCCTGACGGAGCTTCACTCCGTCACCCATGCAGATGAGGTTGGACTCTTGGGGGTAGTGGTGCTGCTGATAGTGGATATTCTCCTTCTTTTTTGAATGGGTGTCGGTGTTGTGACGAAAGGCTCTACATACATCGGCACTCCTAGCTATAGTAACTAGTTCTCTTGAAACTCTTAAAGTACCTGTCTAAACGTGAACTCTCAAGAAAATGTGATATTCATAAAGTTAAGATATCTGGCAGGGAAGTGTCACTGACATGAGCAAAGCGAGTGGAAATATTTCAGTATATACACATCTATAAGGCCCAATTGGGTTTAATCAATATAAAGATAGTAGTGTCATACACAGTTATGAGGTTCAGAAAATCTTTGTAACAACTGTTATAAACAAACCTACCCTACTTTGTGCTAGACCCCTTGATGTACCAATACATTTTAACATTTCATACATGGATCTAAGAAACCAACTTTTGGATATTAAATTTATAGGATCCATTTGTATTACATTGTATGATGTGGCTGAATAAGTTATCATGTGGCTCATTAATTTGTTTTAAAAATCAGTTTTTAAATCTGTTGGTTAATAACCATGAAACATGTAGATTGGTTAAAAAATTGAGGTCGGAATGTTTTCCAATTAGTAAACATACCTTATACTTTGTAAATTAAAAAAAAAAAGAAAAGAATATTATAATCGTATTGATTTCCGGATTTAATCCTTTTCATATAGGTACATTTTAAGGACATACTTAAAGAAAATTCAACAACCTCTTCGATATGAAAAGGTTACAATTTTACATAGGCATATAATTGTACCAATAAATTTTGTGACACTTAATTGTAGTTATGTTCTGAATATTTTTTAATGGTTTATTTAATCAATGTTTCTTGAAATCTCTGCATTCTATTTTCATGCCTTTGCAAATGATTATATATTTTATAACTGAATATATTATGAAATTGTTTGTATTAGGAATACAATGATCTTCATTCATCATCAACAACAACCAGATCATCCATCATTTTCAACAGCATCCAGAAAATTCACCATCAAGCTACTTATAGAACATCAGTCATCACAGCAGCATCTAGAACATCCCATCAATATCAACATAATTACAGATTTTGATCTACAACTGGTAAGGTAAGTTATACTAGTTAGTGAATTTGAAGTCCAAGGGTATACAGTCTCTTGTCACTGTGAACTAAATGGATCTTTTGTGACTACGCAACTAATTATGTTTTAATCCCAGCCAAGATTTAAGCTTCCTAAGAATTTTAAAATGATTTTGGGTGACATTGTCGTTATCTCTGCAGCCATGGGGAAAGGAAGTGCTGAGGTAAAGTAGTCTTTTGTAGGTTAGGGAATCACACTCACACAACCAGTGTCCGGCTGTCTCTTTATGTATCAGGCAGAAGCGGCACGAATCCACTTCTCCCTTCCCCTTACATTTTTGGGTCGTTAGTCCTCTGATGATTCCTCCATTGAACCATGGCTCTTGGATTAGAGCTATATCTTCAGTAAATCTCATGACGAGGACAGCCGAAGCTGTCCTGTCATTGTTGTGATTTATTGAAAGCATTTTACTTCTTCACATCAGAAACTTGGTTTGTCCCTGATGTGGGAGTATTCATAATAATGTGTTATGTATTAGTCCATTCCTTTGGCCTCCTTCTGGCGAGTCCTTTTTTCCTAGAGCTTTTCTTTGCGGCTGTTGATGGCCCTTTAGGTTTTTGTTCCTTCTGAAGGAAGGAACTGCTAGACGCCACATCTCCCCCACCCCCACTCCTCAGACATACTGGCCAAGGCTGTAGTAGCCTTCTGTCAACATGACTTTGGACGGAGCTTTAGCCTCTGACACAGCAACAGCTGTCTTATCCTTGCTTTGTGGTATAGAACTAGGCTGACTAGAAGTTTCAGCTCACTTAATATCCTGTTTGAGGATGGTTAGATCTAAGTAATTCAAATTTCCGTCCTTTTTTGTGCAATTGTTTATTGTTTGTGCTAGCATGAAGCACTTACATTCACATTGAAGCTGGTTTAAGCGTTTCTATTATTTCTCATTTTCTTATACTTTTTTAAACGTATATGTAGTTAAGAGAATGTTACATTATAATTCATGGAAATATCCTTTTTGAGTTGCTCAGAGCCCGTAACTTTTTTTTTGTATATTTTATGTCTGACGAATGTTTGTACTGTCTGTTGCAAAAGTATAGATACTAGAGTTTGGGACAAAATATAAAATTAACCAAGTGACTTAAAACAAATCCGATTATACCATAATTTTCCTTGTTTAATTCAGTGTTGATTGATGCTAAAGTTGATTTTTATTTTAACACTATATTATTTTTATTGCAGTAGGAAAAAAAGTACTTGTCAGTTTTTTTTTCTACTTTAAATACAAGTGTTCACTTTACTAATTTCTAACAGCGTGTAGTTGAGTGCACTGGAGCGTTAATCATTTAGGGCTCAGAGCTGGTTTCTATTGTCTCTGGTCGTATGGTACCACGTCTACTAGAAATACGTGAGAGTAAAAATAATCGGTAATAAAGATTTTAGTTTTTTTTCACATAGATATTTTCGGACAGAAGTGACGAATATTATATTTGGTACGATGACATGTGTTTATTAAATCTGAATAATCTCCCAAACGATGAACCTAGTCCTAGGTAAAAGTAAAAATTTTATGCCTAAGCATGCGCAGGTTCTAACTGCCAACTTAGAGGGATGTATGCAATCAAACTATTTATTCTTCCTGTTTCCCTGCTAGGCTACCTGAGTCAGTTCATCTAGATAACCTACTAGGCTCTCTACTGTGTTCGCACATAAAGAAACAAACATTGATGTATTTTACCAGCTGATAAATGAGTAAACTACCAACTAGGTAACGTATGACCAACTATAAGGTTCCATATTGTTTGAACCTTTACATATTCGTTGATCTCCTAACCTGTTGTAATAAGTGAATTATCGCTGCTTATTTTAAAGTTACCATTTTTGTGCACAAAATCATTATCGTGCATATATCTTGAGAACCACTGAATGATTTTAATGAAACTTGGTATAAAATTTAGTTTGTTTTATAGATGGTATAATACATAATTTTACAAACTGAGTAATAATGAGGGAGGGAGGTGAATTAAGGAAATGTCTAAAAATAGCTCTTTAAGACTATTAGTTTCATTATAATTATTTAGTAGACACAAATTTTCTCTTCCAATTGGTTTTTAAAGTTTTTTTTGTTCCAGGTTTAATAACTTTGAAAAATTGAAGTAGATGACATGTCAAAGGCATGAGTGAGTACAAGTTGTGTAAAATAGTTGTAAACATATGTCAGCTAAACTAGTATCCATCATGACTTTGAAAATTTATGTTTTTAGGTTGGAGAAGCCCACTAGGTTAGATTAGTTTTAAGCTGTAGGAAATAGTATTAGATAAGTTATTACATATTTTATGGTATGTGTTTGTGTTAAAAATATTTTCAAAGGCATGATGGAATATAAATTATAGTATATTTTTTTTTATTGAGAAACACAAGCATTGTTTGTGCACATTTAATGATTAAACAATGTAAGTAATTACATTATGCTAACTAGTTTAGCTGACATATTAATTTGATAAGTTGTTGAATCCATTACAGCCTGAAGAATGAAGATTAGATCTGCATCATCGATGAACTTCATAAGGATCAAGACTCCTCCCTTATGAATCAAACAGAAATCAATTCAGTTTTTTAGGTGTAAAAATTAAAATTTTAAATTATTAAAGAAATATGTATATAATTATTGTTTTTCATTTTATATTTATTAAATAATCGGTTTAGATTTTTGTTTCAAATTTTTCATTTATTACCTTAGGTCCTGTTTTAATATATATCATTTTCATAGACAATTTTTTTTTTTTTTTTTTTTTTTTTTCATTTTACTTTTTCAGCTTTGAATCTTTTTGAGTAATATCAGTCATCATACTTAGGTCCTTTTTGAAATATTTAATTTTCTTAGATTATTTTTCTTATTTTCTTTCAGTTTTGAATATTTTAAAAAAATATTATTTTAACTTTAGGATTTAAAAATCAGTATTTATCTTAATAAAATTTTGGTTCTTTATATTAGTTCAGCTTCTTAGACTATTTTTTATTTTATTTTTTCAATTTTGGTTTCAGCTTCCTATCATTCTACGTAATATAATTAATCCATGTGTATTTATTTCAGGCCAATTACACACCCGACCAACAAAAGAGTATAATCTTTTGTTGAGTCCATCGCACTTACAACACCTAGACCTAACAAAATGTTAATGTCTAGTTACAACAAAGATCACACACTTGTACAAATTGTCCAAGTGTACACCACTTTTGTTACACTTCTTCAGGCATAAGTCCTCGACACATTAGAGGCAGCATTAGATTTGGTAGGAAATTGAGATAGTTTGTAAGAATATTTTCGGTATTCCGCGGTCCCTGTTATAGGTTTTTTAGTTTAGGGGTGTTTTATTTTATTCAGGTTTTATTGTGTGTTGTTGTGTATATATGTTATTGTTTTTCATATTTTTTATGTATTTTTTCAGGTTGCATTTTATATGTTTTTCAGGTTTTTTTATATTGTATTGTTTCTATATAAATAATATTTATGTATGTATTTCAAAGTAGTATTTTATTTCTATGTATTTTCAGGTGTGGGCTCTTTTAGTTTAGTATGAATGTTTTGTTTGTTGATTTAATTTACAGCAAAGAAATTCTACATTTTTTGATTTTGTTGTTATCTAAAGAAGTTCTATCTTTGAATTGCCGATCACCATCTTAGAAAGAAAGGTAAGCTAATTTTAATTTATTTTTTTTTATTTTTTTTTTTTTAATGTAGAATATCAATCTAATTTTACTTTGAAACTTGTTAGTAGGTATTCGTTTGAGTTTTCTTCAGAATCATAACTGTGTTCTTCTAAAGCATGTCGATCATGAACATACGAAGAGAACTTTTAGATTTTGAGCACCAAGAACTTCTTGCAAATCATCCTGGATCAAGAGATTTACATACATGACTTGATACCGAACATAGAGAAATGAGGTAAGATACCTAGACTCTTATAGGCAAACCATTTGAAACGTGCTTGTGAATTTGTACTAATTGAAAACTTATACTATGAATTTTCACACCTGTGACTTAGAACTGTTACATACGAAATGGATTTTCTTTACTTTTTTTAACAGATCCGTTATTGCAGCATAAACTAGAGTAGAACTGTGCTCTAACTATGAGAGCTGTTTGGAAAGTAAGTTCCTTTTTGCTATAAAAACCAATACAATTAGAGGTTTTTTAATTATACACAAATTTGTTACAACTCTGACCTATTTTCCACATTAAGGTACTTGTTATATCAGTGAACTAGTTTTTTATTACCCTCATCATAGACACCTGTGAGTTAAGACATGAGTTGACACTGTCCTCCAACTCCTCATTGTTTTCAAACTGCTGTGACCCTAGGCATTTTTTCATGTTAAGGGATAATCACTTGGAGCCAAATCAGGACTGTATGGAGGATGGTCAAACAACTTTAATTTGAAACTGTCCAGTATGTAGTGCGTGTGTGCAGCAGTATATAGATGACCATTCTCACTAAATATGCCATAACATTTGTTCTGAATGGTTCTTCTTAACTTCCTTAAAGGGTCTTAGTAATTGCAGAGTTTATTGTAGTAGTTCATTCCACAAATCTCACCAGGAGTATTTCTCAAAAGACAGTTGCCACGAGTTTTCTTGTAGAAAATGTTTCCAACTACTTTTAAAGGTCTACTTTAAGAGGTTTACTGGGGATCACTGAGGATTGCGAATTTGTCGTCGAAATGCATTTGACTAAGTAAACGTAATTTTTGTGAGATCTTGTGTTCGAGTTCACTTGCTCATAATGTTTTTCAATATACTGCATAAAGTTTGTGATGAATGTCTACTCTCGTACGGTTCTTTGAACACAGGAAACGAATAACATCATGTACTTCACAGTTAGTGGGATTTGCAATGGTAATGGCCATTTTGAACAAAATTATTAGCACAAGAACAGGCTGAACAACTTTCCTTTGCACTAACACTGCCTGGATCGTACTGAGCCAGACTATAGTAGTGTATAAAGATCACACTTCCGTTTGTCAGACAGAAACGAAACTTACTTTCCGAACAGTTCTCGTAGATGTTAAATCTTATGTTTACTAATTCTTCCTCTACTTTTGTAGATATTTAGAATTTTAGTAGGATTAGAAATAAAAATTACATACGCCAATAATTAATTTTGTATTGAAAGTTAAATCTATTATTTTTTCACAAGAAATCAACTCTTTTATGATCACAGTCTATTTGACAGTTATCAGGAGTTTTACAAAATTAATCTTCCTTATTTATTATTATTTTCACTATTTTGTTTACCAATTTTTTTAGTCAAATTATAGACTTGCAGATAATTGTAACACATATTTTTATTTTAATGTGTGGGTTTTTGGGCAATTTCTATAATTTGTTTTATATAACACATCTACAAAAATTTGCTAACTACTTCAAATGAAAGTCAAGCATTTCAACACTATTTCACTTCTTTCACAATAGTTGGGCCATTCTGAGTGTCATATGATTACTACATTTAAAAATTTTATGATTACATACACTATAAAGAAATAATAATAAATTACATTAAATATATTCCTGACACGCCTCCGATAAAAGATTGTCATCGCCATTCAACCATCTATCTATTTCACTGAGTATTACATAATAATCACAACATGTTTTATAAACTAGGTCTATTCTAAACTAACACAACTTCCGACTAACCTAAACTGTAACCACTGATAAAAAAAAAATATATTTCAAATCAAATTAATAATCATAAACTACAAAATATCTACAAAGTGAACTTTTAAAACACACTGTTGTTATCAAATATAGTAGAACTCTAATAATGATTATATTACAGCTAAATAACACAACTAATAAACCACTTTGCATGCAAACAAAACAACTCATGCTGTGACCGATAACACAGGTGACCAGATCAAAAGACAACTTTTATTTTTGTCTACTACTAGTGGTATTTATTTGTATGAAATCTGATTCAGTTACTTTGAACGCCATAGAGTATTTTCTATTTAGTTCAACCACAAGATGGACAGTCGGAGGGCATACACTTGTATGGCAAACCGCTGCCAGATGTGCTTTTTGCTTGCACATAGTCTACGGCAAACTGTGTTGAAGAGTTTTGAAAAAAGAGTTTTTTGTAATATTTATAACCTGAAAATTAAATTGATAATATATCTTTGATATGATTGTAAAAGATTGATTGATTTATACCTCCATAAATAGATTCACAAAAACTTCTATGTTGTACAATAATGAAAATAAAAATCTTTTAATAAAGCCACATAATATCCTTATTACAATGTTTCAAATAGGCTTACATTTTCTGAAACATAAGCAGTAAACATTTTGGATTGGAAGGAACTAGATGCCCCATATGACTGTGGTGTAGGCAGATGCTGTGGGGAAAACTACACTCTAAATAAAGATTGTAAAATATAACATTATTAAGAAACAACAATTCAAACTCAATAGCAGCATGCAAACTTGATACAAATAGTTTTATTTTTATAAGCTAAGACTTTTATTCTATACAATTACAACAATTTTGTTTTAGAAACTTAACCAAAAACTTAAAAATATGAATGTTTTTTAAAAAAACAAAACAAAAAACAAATAACTAATTATTATAATATAACAAAATTTTAATGTTGAGGATAAGTAAAATAAAATATGACTTTTAGGAAAAAAAACTGGAACTTAATCAACTATGTTTTAAAATAAGAAAAATGAACAATTAACTAATTTGTATTTGATTGTTTATGTCTAAATAAAGCCCCTTCTTGTGTTGTCATAGTTGAAAAAACTATTAGCAATTAACAAACAACAACGTGGTATACGCTAATTTATAAATAATCATGAGAAAACCTGTCCGGGGGGTTAAGAATATTAAAATGCATGCTTAGGTTACAATAAAACCCTTATTGTGTTCATGTGAACAAGTAACAAGTTCCTCAGGAGCTCATTATAGTGAGTATGGGCTTTGGCAGTCCCGAGGGACTAGCTGGATCTAGACATTTTTTCATGTAGTCCTTAGTTAGACCCATTTCTTTCATCTTTCCTATCACGTCTCTCTTGATCACCTTTTGTTCTTTTCTGACCAGAGCTATTGGAGTAATCAATGCCTAGGGGGTCTTTATTTTATGTTCTTTTCTTCCTTTTTTTTTATAAGGCGTTGAAAACCCGAGAGGTTTTTCTGTTTAAATAATAAGAAAAAAACAAGTAACAGATGCATAAATGTTGGATGGGAGCTGTGTATACAAAACACTGCATAAACTTTCTTATTAACAAATCCCCCAAAACCAAGTAAAAACCAACCAAAATTATTCATCACCGTAAATGTCAGTTCTGTAGTTGTCAGTCATAAATTGAAAATAAACCATACCGTCTTTGAAAAGAAATATTTATAAGTATAAATAGGGCTTAAAATTACTTCGTTTGTGCCCATAACATGTCCTGTACATAAATATTATTTGATTGAAATGCTGTGTCAACCTAGGTTCATTTTTTATTATTGAAAATGATTTCTAAACCATTTTTTTTTTTTTTTTTTATTCACAATTTTGCATACAGGTTTAGGTAATCTTAAACATTTTACTACCCAAGTCGGTTAGAGCTGATTTTCAGGAAATCTTATTTTGTGTGTGTTTTTTATGACAGTTCTACAAATTTTTGGTTATAGAAGAAATGTTATAAATAGGTCCTGAGATATGGCCAATTTGATTAAAATCAGTCCACATGTTTGCTCTGGCCCATTGCCTAGAGAACACACAAATTAAACAGATGGGACATCATTCCATTCAATTTTTTGACCCTCTACATTACTTTTTATATATAAGAAAATGAAACTAACATTTTGAAGACTAATCTAACTTAAATTTTTTACAGCTTCTGAGTTCAGCTCTACAGTCCTACAATTAAAGAACATGACAGGATGGAATGCTTGAAATTTGAAATATGTAAGTTCATTGTTCTTTTATAGTTTATTTAATTTGGTTTTAATTTAAGTTCACTCTTCTAATCTGTGATAATGGAAAGTGAGTGTTAAAAATGTTAAGTGTTACGAAAATGATTTTAGTCAGGTTTGACTTTGGTTTTGTGATTTTAGAGATTGTTAAATTGTTTACAGCTTGAGCCAATGAAACGGGTGATTTTAAAAATTGAATAATTTTGTATTTATACATTTTAAAAAGGAACTGGTATTACAAATTGACAGTATATTTAAGCATATAATTGTATCCTAAAACATTTTAAGTTCTCAACATTAATGTTAAATTTCCAGAATGTATACATCCCAATATTTGTGGGTGTTATTGAATAAGTGGTCAGAATACAGTGAGTTTATCGGGAAACAATATCGCGAACATATCCAAGCTTTGAAAAAACATCCGACAAACTCACTGTATGCTGACCACATATCCAATACCACCCACAAATATTCAGATGTACACAGTCTGAAAATTTTGCACATGTGTAGGAAGGGCAAAAAAATGGATAGATCGGAAGAAACTGAGATTTACAATAGTTTAAAGAAATGAGCCTTTAAACATCCATAACTCACAAGTAAAATTCACAGCTAACCCCGTATATGAAGAAACAATTAAAACTACTATAGTGAGTAAACTAGCATAGAGATAACTTCATCATAACAGTTCGCAACACTACTAGTCAGCTGTTTTATGATTGTGTGTAGCAAGTTCCTAACCAAACGTGTTTAGACAATGTTGTGTATTTTAATGAACTTACAGTTCATGTGTATTTTACGTTTTGTGAGACTGTTCTAATTGACAAGGACAATATAACTCATTATGTGTTGTGATTAGTATTTAGTTATTTGTGTACAGCATTTTGAAAATGCGATTATTCACGAAACAGCAATCATAGAAAAAAAACAAAAACATTACGATATATTATTATAATATTTGTATTTTATCTGACAGTAAAACACAAATATAACAATAATTGTATACATTATCTGAAGCTATAATATATAAATTTTAACATTACTTTCTGATGATGGCTAGACATTCTTGAAGACGAAATCTTGTTTTCCATTGAATGACATCCACAGGAATGCCTGCAACTTAACTAATTCTATTTTCTTCAAGCTGTTCAATACTTTTCATGGATGGGTCTTTGAATACTTTAGACTTCAAATATTCTCATAAGAAAAAAATGACATACTGTCAGTTCTGGTGATCTCACAGACTTAAAGAATATCACCATATTTAGACAGAGTGTGATCTTGAAAACAAATGCTAAATTGTACTCATTGATTGCAGTTGATAGCATGATCTTGAAAACAAATACTTAACTGTGTTCATTTATTGTAGTTTCCTCCGGTATTTGAGGATACTAAAATTCTTCATTCATTCAGAGGTATCGCTGGGACATGACTGTAACAGCATTCCTACTATCGTATTTAAAGAAATATAGACAGATTATTCCTGAAGATGATATTGCACATCATACAGTGACTTTAATACTGTTGCAGTGTTTCTCAATGCATTTTATTAGGATTTACTGTTGACAATACCGGAAGACGTTGTTATTCACATATTCACTCAAGTGGAAACATGTTTTGTTACTCATTAGGATATTGTAAATGATGTCTTCACTATCATTTAAAAATTGGTGGCAAAAATTTCACACATTTAACTCAATCTGTGTCTTTTCATGCCTGTATTACTTGAATTATATATGGATACACGTGTAAATCCTTGTAAAGAATTGTAGGCGGCGAACCAAGTATAACTGCAATATGACGAGGAGAGCATTTACGGATATGTAACAAAATAACTCTTATGATGTCAGTGCTTTCAGACTTACACACATTCCTTTGTATACTATTAAGCTTTTTTTTTTTAAGCTAAACCACTTGCTTTAAAATTCTGTACCCACGTTTTAATACAATCCGCTGATGGCACCACATAATTCTTATGGATAATAAAATGACATTGAAACAGCTGTTGTGCAACCACATAATATCATAATTTTTGTATAACACCTTAATCGAAAACATACTCAGTTCACTAAACTTGTCCAATGTTTTATCTCATATAAGTGATACATAAGGAAGAAACTGTTGTTACTGTTCATACCTGACATATTACTGGACAATATGTAAATAATTGCATTGACTGTTAAATAGTAGAGATCTTTTTTAAATGTTAAAATAAATATTAAAAAAATTCAATTGTTAAAATTACCTTTTTCATTGGCTTGCACTGTATTAATACAATAAAATTTTTGGAAATATTTTTAAAATGTATATTTTGTTTCTTTAATATAGGTTTTTACCATTTAATATTTTATGTGCATGAGTGTGAGGATGGATGGATGAATTTTTTATTAGATTTGCATATTTGTCATTTACCATTCTTAAAACATACAACTTAGTGTATTTGCTTATTGTGTATCCCTGTCTACATTGAGAATATAAACTGTGTCATTTTCTAAAACCAACAATTTATCACAAGACTTAAATACAAAAGTGGATGGACACCATCGTGTACATCTAGCCCCATCATATAATGTAATATAAGCAGTTACAGTAGAACCCCTCTAATCCGTCACCTTCGGGACTGGGGGCATGGTCGGAACACAAAAAAGGTCGTATTATCCATAAAAAGTCAATATTTATTACAAATTATATAAAGAGATTTTTTTTAAGTGAAATAAGTGATATATAAACTTTTAAAAGTCTATATAATAAAGTCTATATATAAACTTTGCAAGTACTATAGCAAATCAATAGAAACAACACAAGAGATGACACAGCACTGAAGCGGGAAAACGATAACAAATCGGAAAGAATGGCGCCAGACGGGCCATGAGTCATCAACAAGTCGTCAAGTCGGCACAATATCGCAAGATCGTGCACGGTCGGATTAACCGGAGTAACGGACCACCCGAGGGCGGATTAGAGTTCTACTGTATATTTAATGCCCAAAAGTTGGTTTCTTAAGCCTTGTAGGAATTGATATTGAATTGGTAGATCAGGGGGCCTACATAGAAGGGTAAATTAGTTTCAAACAGTTGCTACACAGGTGTATATCATTACTTTCTTGATTTAAAACCTTATAGGTTTCGTAGATATGAATATATTAGAAAGTCTCCACTTGCTTTGCTCGCATCTGTGACCTTTCCTTGCTGGTTCTCATAACTATATTAAGTTAATATCAAATTTTTTTCGGAGTTTACTGTTCAAAATTATATTTTTGGAGATAAGTTTGTCATTTGTCATCATAGTTAGGTCGGGTTAGTTCAATAACATACAGAATTGAAATTTTCATATTTTGGTCTCATTTAATGTGCTACACAAGTTGTATACCACACAAGATATAAACAAAAAAATATTTATATTATAATAGCAGTCATTTTGCATTTTCAATTTGATTTTTCTGAATTTTAATAGGGTTGTACAGCACACTGTAGTCCACTGTACCAAATTGACTTGTACCACTGTACTTGAATAAGTGAAAATCACTGGGAGTCATATACGGACTATATGCATTTGAATTGATGCAACATAATATGTTTTGTTTGTCGAGCGATGTGATGGTTGTCAGACATAAATAGGAAACCAGAAGTTTGCAAACCAAGGTGTTTGTTCTGGATGGTCTTTTTTAGTTTTTTTAAAGTCTCACATAGAATTGATAGTTGTTCTATGATTCGTGAACACTGTGATAATTGTTCACATGGTTCAAAGATTGCAAACCGCAGTTTTCAAAGATCGTTTCATGAATTCATGACTACAGATGGCTCCTACTTTCTCATCATGAATGTTTGTTCTCTCACTTTTAAACAAACACTGATGCACAACACATTGTGAGTTAAATAGGTATCTCTCAATCATAGGTGTACTAAGCATGAGGAAAACAACTGAATATTTTGTTACACTCTACATGGAAAGTCGTAGAACAAGACTAGAAGGACTCAGGATGGACTTGTTGAATGTTAAGGACTTCCAAGATGTCAACCTCCCTGTTTGATGAGGTATATAGAAAGAACAGGTGTTTTTTGGTAAACTGTAAGATGGTGTAGAGGTGGTGGTAGAAAGCCTCATTATGAGGACAATAATGATCTACTTTTTGTAGAATAAAATACCTGGAATTTGTAATTAAAACTTAATTAACCCTAGAATCATAAGCTTTCATCTGTCAGACTAAGCACTTTCTTGGATTTCACAATATCTGTTAGGTTTGTAACATTGAGGATGTTATTCTTCCAGTAGTGTATTCTTCCACCATGTTGTACCAGTAGTCTTATGATTGGTAGAAGTTATAAAATTGTTAGCCTATTATTACTGTAGATATTTTAGTTTCAAGTATTTTTTGGATATTTGAGTTGTGGAAAGTTTATAACATTTAGACAGTACAAAACTTAGCATAATTAGTCATGCATTATTAGCGTTTGGAGTATGTTTATGATTAAGGATTCACATGCACATGTCAACCCTACATTATTATAAAAGATTATTGTTACATGTTCACATTATTATTGTAATCTTAATATTTATAAAATATAATGTAGTATTAGTGTTTAACTGTTTGTTTTATTTTTTAGAGATCCTTACCAAATCCTGAACCTTGATTACATCCTTTATCTCTCCTGTAAGAAACACCACTTCTCCACTGGTATTTATGTTTCGAAGTGTTATTGTCTTTAATATTAGTTTGTATTTTATTTGAACAGGTATTTTAAAAGTAACCCAAGAAAAAAAAGAATTTAATTGGTACAATAATTTAGTATTTGAATGTTTGTAGCCCTCCTAAAACTAATTAATTTAGCAATCAGCTGATATGATTATTGTGATAATAATAATAGTTTTTTCCCCTTACCTATCATACCTATCCAATTTGTTTACACGTGCTACAGCTGTTTTGTGATTAATCACATTTTCAAATGCTTAAAACACGTATAGAGCCATATTTTATTTGTCACTATAGCAAATAAAACATACTAAAACAAGAAATTGTACAAAATACAACATAGTCATAGGACAGCCGGTGTTATGGAAGACGTTTATTGGTATTTATATTGAGGAGCATGCAATGAAGATCAGTGGTTTAGTCTAATATCTTTATTATACAGTGGCAGAGCTATATAGACTAATATACTGGACTTAACCCAGACTGAAAACAAATGTTCCGACAAGAATCACAATTAAACTAATCTTTCCTCCATACAGGCTGATCGATACAAGCACAATAAAGGAACATTGTTCCACACTGTTTACTCACTTTATCTCCTAAGCTCAAACGTGACAGGTTCCATAGTCTTCAAGTTCAGTCTTCCGCTGCAGTGTCTGCTTACTCAGATTTTTTTGGTTTCCCTCATTTACCCAGCCCTTCCAGTAATCTACCGCAAAGACTGATCTTTTTGCCAGCATCTGGTCAATTGATCCCCGCCGACAACTCTTGGTCATGTCTCTTCTCGACATATCTCACTATTTATATTCTTGCCTCTTGATTATACTCATTGTGTTATTGCAATTATGTAATTTTCTAACTTTTTACATCTTGTAGCAACTATTGTTTATGTTCTGACAATTATCGTAGTTTAAAAAGTTAACCATTTAATTTAATCCTAAGATTAACCTTAATACTAACACCAGTAAGAAAACTTTTGAAAACATCCTAAGTGTTAGCACGTCATAACTGCCCTAAGTGACAAATACAATATGACTTTATACATATTTCATGAATAAGTGTTTTGAAAATGTGATTAAACACAAAATAGCTGTAGCACATGTAAACAAAGTGGATAAGTATGATGTTCGCTTATGACGAGGCGATAAGACGTATAGACAACAGTTTTACTTTTTATAGAATTAAGTTCTTTGATAATGAAGGATTGTTTCATATTAATATTGCTTAATCGGACATTTCCCATCTTTTGTGTGAAAAACTACTACACAAATTTTCGGGGAGTATAAAAATAAAGTCCTGGTTATCAATTGATAAACCTAGAGCATTGAAATGATAAAACCAACATAGAGTTACTTACCAAAGTAGCCTAGGCCCATGTTGGAAACTAAAATTAAAATATAATCTAAGATGTTACATTTGCTATATTAATTGAAATACTTGTAGTCTTTTAACATATTTATTATTGAACATAATAATTGTAATACCAAAAAAGTGTTATCAGCACATCACCCACAAGCGCTTATTTCAATTTGAAATGATTGACAGATAATTTGATACAGACATCCCCAGGAAGACCCGGAAGCTCCGTGAATTTTTCCCTTTGTCAAAGATTTAAGGGTCTCTGTCATTTACTAATTATTAAAGCATTCACATTTCAAGATCAGGTGCTCCACAGTTTTCTGTATAGAGGCTACGCCTATTAAAAAAAGTCATTCTGTTTAAAAACTCTACGACGTTCTTTATATTGCCTCTAATAACCGAGAGAATGTCTGATGTAATTTGCTTAGAGGAGGTACAAAGTCTGAGATTGCTGATTCTTAAATCTGAGATATTTCTCCATCTCCTTCTCAAGATCTTTCTGGCCCTAATTTGCTACCATAGAACAGTTCAAGTTCTACAAGCTGACATTTTGATAGCCAGCATGTCTGTACATACAATCTCACTGATCCTAGTATAATCTCACAGGATGTCGAAAATTGTTTTTCCAGTTTCCTAAGGTTAGTTCGATTTGAACAATATTTGCAGCCTAATTCTTAGTTATCTGTTATTTGCATCTGTATTTGTCATTGAGGAATGTGTTTCATAACGTTGAAATTAATAAAGAGGGTGACCAAACTCAAGATGACCACCATTAAGAATCGCTAAAACTGTAAGAGATATAACAAACTTTAAATTAGGGACTCTCTATACTTTTTTATTGGATTTAAAAATATGTTATCTGAATTTTTTTTAAAGTTGTTTTTATGGTGTCAGAATAGAACACATAATTTTAAGGGTTTTATTCGTGGGTATTTTATTGTTCTTTATAACCTCAATCATTCGTTCAGAATCTATGGCCAATTGAAAGATTGAAAATTTATAATTTACTTAATTTTTAGTGGATGTTTTTAATTATTTGTTTCCTGTAATTTGAGGCTAAAATATAATTTCCAACAAAATATAAAGACTCACAGGATATTTGAATGTGTGGCAGTGTTTTTGATTAAATTATTTTAATTCTAAGTCCTACCTTAAAAGAGTCTTATTAAAACTACTGGTAATATCAGTCCTGATGAATACTCACTGGGATATAATGATACAACTGTTTTTAGGTAGGACCTGGAAGTGAAATAATTTAATAATATACACTGCGTCACACATTCAAATAACCTGTGTGTTTATTCTGTAGGAAATTATATTTTTTCAAAATTTAAGATAAAATATAATTAAAATCACCAAAAAATCTAGTAATTTTCAATCTTCCATAAACGGTACGTTCTAAACATCTTGATTTATCAAAAAAATATCATGAATGAAAGTCTTATATTACATTTTCATAATTTGATTAACAATTTATAAATCCTATCAAAAAGTAGGGATGGTTGGTTCCCCATTTAAAGTGTTTTGTATTTTCTAGTTTTAGAGATCCTAGTAGTAGACATCTTGAGGTGATCACTCTGTATATAAAAATATATATATTTTGTTGTAGTTAACTAATGTGTATTATGGTAGTATTTAAACAAAGTTGTATGCAATTTTGATATAAAGAGTGATTTTTAGAACATTAGAATAATTAAGTTTTTATCATAAGTGATATTTCCTCAATTAGTTAATTATAAAACTAAAATATTTTCTAGATAAGTCTTGTTTAATGTTTGTGCCAAAGTTGGTTATTTCAAAAACTTTTTACAGTAACACTTTCAAAATACATTTTTCAATGACCTGGTCAAATTTGATTATGCTTAAACTTTGGTTATATTTATGATTTTGGATTAGGAATTCTTCCATTGCTTTTATTAATAGTTTAATCTCTTTCATTATATGAAAATCTTTAAAGCATGTCACACAGTGATAAATGAAATCTGTATTATTTAGTAAGTGGATATGTAGATTTTTTTTTTTTTTAATTGTCTAATTCTTTTACTGGATACCTTATTTTGAAATGTTAATTTAATATTTTAACACGGAAATAAACTTTTCCATGTTCAATGAAAAATTTAAAGAATACTTTCAATTAATAATCTTGTATCTGGTCTTCATCCATAACGTTAACATTCTGGTAGGCCTAAATGACGCAAACAACATTCTATGGAAACATATATATGTTTTAATAACAAGTCATAAGACATGTAATACGTATGCATCATTGGATATTAGGTGATATCTTGGTGATATTGATATTAGGTGATAATTGGCCGTCAGTGGTTAAAATGTAGTCAAAGCATATAAATTAACACAATATTCTAACTTTAATTTTTTTTTGATATAACGGTTAAGTAATCACTTTTTTTAAATAAACTTTAGAAGTTAATGTTTTAGAAGTCATTTTTGAACTTACGATTTTCCATTGCGATGTGTACATAACTTATGCATTTGTGAATTTGGTATATTTCAGTGTAAAAGTGAATTGTGAGTTAAAATATAATTTTATAATGTCAAAATAAGGTATGTAGTAAAAGAATTGATAAATTTTATAAAATAATCTATATAGACTTACCAAATAATTACCATGAAATCTAATGTTAAATAGTTATTAAACATTATTTTAAGCCTTCAACACAACATAACAGTCATCCAAATTTAAAAACTGTTCGACTCTCGTTTTGACACAAACTTTTTTTTACTAATTCCCATCTCTCTGTTTTCTGGAAAGTAGAATTTTGACTAACGTGTTCATACATACTAGAGACTGTCATGTATTTACTTAAAAAACCACAAAATAGATATATATTTTATGTGTCTCATAGCCCTAAAACCACTGCATATTTTTTCTTTGTTTTGGAGGTTATGATATTTATTTTCATGTCATTTGTTTGGAAATTAAAAAATACTTGAGAAAATTATGGATATTTTTGATTTATTCCAAAATAAAAATTTTAAATTGTGTTCTATTTTTAACTGTAAAAAACCCACAAATATACAAAAAACGTGATGAGAACAATGAAATAACCTCACAAACAATCATGCACTAACTGGAACAGCGTCAAGCCACTCAGTTCAGCCAGTAACGTTCAGTCAGTTTACATTACAATGAGTAACAAAGTCGTGTATTTTACTTCAATCCCACACGTAAATTCGAAAGTGTGTGATATTATTTTAAACACATCTTCATCTATGGTCATTAATATAAAATATCTGATAGAAATTAATATGATATAATCCAAATTTCACCTCTGATGGATTAACAAAAATAATTACATGATAGATTCAACAGAGACCATCATCACCAAATCCTTTAAAACAGTGGTTTAAGGGCTAGTAGATTTTTGTAATTTTTCATTAACATTTCTCTACTTTGAACATTACTATTATTAGGACTAAGATTTAATCCCAACTACCTACTTTTTCAGTGTAATGGTTTCAGATTTCCATTAGTCTAGTCTGCACTAAACGTGTAGATGTTTAATATTTTTGCGTTTTTCAGGGGGTGTGGTGTTGGGCGCCTCCAAGTTGGTGCACCCTGGGTAACGCAGAACGTCCAACGATATGCACAATCTTATGGAAGTAAATGTAAGTAACATAACTATTCATTTAATTTATTAGAGCCTAGGACAAAATTACATTTAATTTGTATGGCTAGTGACTTTTCATCAGTAAAATGACATTAATTAAAAATTCAATACTAAAACTATACAATAAATTTGTGATTAAAAATAAACATAACATAATATAATACATAACACAATAAATTTAAAATACTAATTAAATTTCCCAAATAATGTCAAATTGAAATAAAACTAAAATGGACTGCATTGAGCGATTGAAGGATTTATAATGACATAAATGGATACTAAATTCAATCACCAAGTAGAAGGACTTTGATAATAAAATCTGTCAGGGTGATTTTGAAAATATTAAATTTTTTTTCCAGTCTTATTTGATCTGAAAGTTTGTTAATAAATGTTACACCAGCCTGTGAAGGAAGTGTTTTGTAAACATTTAGTCTATGAGGCTGATACTGTAAACAGTTTGCTTCTTTTGTGTTATAATCATGAAAATCTTTGTTATAAATAGTTTAGATTTGATCCAATTATATATAATCGTCATGAAAATATATAGACTTGGAAAAGTTAATATTTCCAAGCCTTTGAAAGTCTTCCTGCAGGATTCCATTTTTATAAACAAGTCACAACCCAAAATGCTTCTTTTTTTGTAAGACTCTTTTGTTATTCACAACCTGAACAATCGCCCCTACATGATTACTCCATATTTCAGATAAGAGTAGATAAATCTATAATGGAACATAGGAAGTGTTCGGCGAGTGCAATAACATTTAAGGTTCTGTATAGAACAAGAATGCCATAGAACATTTTAAGACATGCAACATCTATATGGTAACTCCATATTAGACCACTGTTCTATCATCAGAATTTAAAATTTTGTGCTTTTTACCTATTTCACTGCTCATCACTTGTCAAAATAAAACTAAGAAAATCATTACTTTATGTATCGTAGCGTAAATGGATAATTAGCAACCTACCATCCTCTTCATATTGTGGTCATCAATGAGAAGTTTAGGCACCCAGCATGTACAAAACTGTTTGTGATACTTGATGGTCAAATCCAATAACTCTATAATTTTTAAATGACAGTTTCTCACATTTTTTATTCACTTTTTAACATTGTAAATAATTTCTTTACCTAGCGATAACTAATAACAACACTTATTTCGCAATTGGTGAGATTTTCAATGGTAGTGTCCATTTCGAACAACAGTATTAATGCGAGAATAGGTTAAACAATCTTCCTACTATCATTATCTAACTTAATTATGCTGAGTCAGGCTTCACAGTTGTGGAAAGATCATGTTAATATCCAGACTCATTCAGTCGCCAGACAGAAACATAACGTCTTACTGCACTCATATTTACTACTAGTTTGATCCCAATGCACATTATAACACAGTTGCAATAACATCATCACGTAAAACATGTTTATTCTTCTTCTTTTGACTGGTGTTGGTGTGTACAATAGTTTTAGTATTATTTACTATTACTTTTTAGTTTTTGAGTATTGTTGTCACGTTGGTCGCTAGACATTAACCACATTAGGTTTGCAAGAACAACGTATTAAAACTTACGAGAAATGAGATTTACTCTCCACAAAACCATTATTTATTGTATGGCCAATTGTAAATTAAATGATATTACTAGTAGTTATAAAGTTATTATTTGAATGTATTCAACATTTATCTATGTTTGAACAAGTTAAATCCATTATTTCACTATGTTGCTTGTGTTATAGCATTAACATGTCTATGATTTTTTTTTCCAGGTAACAGAATCTACGAGAACCTGTGAACATTTTTTTGATGAAACAATAGAATCAAGTGAAGAATTGACTATAAACAAAAGAAATAACATATTTGTGATGTTCAGTTGTCTCATTTTAGTTAAAAAATTTATCAACATTAATCATTATTACCATACTGGACTCATATTCAGGGAAGTTGAAATCCTCAGCACAGCCATTCCGAGATAGGTTTCTGTGGTTTCCTATCTCCAAGGGTGAATGCCGGAATGAATATCTAGGCCACAGCCGATTATTGATTTTAACAAATTTCTGTACCGAAGTATATTTTATATTTATAATGTTTTGATTAAATAATATTGAATTAAGAAAACTGTTGTTATTGATTCCATTTATGGTATGTAATATCATCCCTTGCCCTCAATTTAATTGTTAAAACTAAGTATTTTATTTGTTTGGCAATCCCGAAGGACCTAGCTGGATCTATACATTTTTATAAAGTCTTGGATTAGAATGTCTTATAAAGTCTTATTATCTTCTAAGCTTGTATTTACGGGCCTAGCGATATTTATTTTATATTCTTCTCTTCTTCTTTTTAATAAGGTGATCATAATGATCGAGAATTTTTCAGTTTTAAAGAACATGGAAAAAAAAAAGAGAGCCATCTGCCATAAAGTGAAAAGGTCCAAACACAGTGACTAATAATATATTTTGTTTGTACTCTGAGGGATTTACTTATTCTTTGAATGCAGAATATCTAATTTCCAAAAGTTGGTTTCTTGGGCCTTGGAAATGTTAAGTTGTATTGGTAGAACAAGGGGTCTTACTCAGTAGATTAAATTTGTTTAAAACAGTTGTTTCACACGTTTTCTAAAGTGTAATTGTGTATATCATAACTTTCTTTTAGAGTTCTCGTATATTTGTATATATTAAAAAGTTGTAAGCCTTGGAAATATTATTGGGTTTACTAAATCCAATAAAGAAAGACTATACCATAGCTTGGAGACAGTCGTTTCCAGTAAGGTTGGGGTTTAAAATATCATACCAGTGGTTGAGTGTCATGTGCAATTGTTAGGATAAAGTTAAATACCTCTCTGAGGTATCATAAAAATTCAATACAGGCTAAGGTGGCACAGGGTGTCCCTCAAAGAAATTGAGGAACGTTTAAGAACATATTCTACTGGTGAATCCCGCAGGTTGGTTGCATATTAACTGTACCTAATAAGAGGGGGTTAGCAGTCCCCAGTCAAACACTCACACAACATTCATAGCACATCAAAGATCATCCATGTAAACACACACCAAGGTCACCTATATACATTATCTTACTTTCACCTTTACTCAGTGTTTTATTGCACGGGGGTGCAGACTATCTGCACCTATAGAGAGGGGTTTTAGCATCCCTTGCTGAACATGGGTGGAAGAATAAAACATCTCTGATTATACACACACATACAACACTCTTATATGTTTTACATTTGGTAAAGGCTGATACTCTTCACGTATCACAAGGGATACAAATATACACTGTGCATTTATATATAGGGAGCTGGTAAAAAGGTGTGAATGATCTATATCAAGCTATCTGGTGGAGATGATACTGTACTCTAGAGAGAATCGCGGTTACAAGTATATATTGACTGTGATAAATTGTTTGACAAAAGTAGCGTTTACAGACTCTTTGAAATTGAAATCGGGTCCCGAGGTGGCTCGAGTGGTAGAGCCTATACTGAAAAAGCATTGAATGAATCATTTTCAGTCGGATCAGGGTAAAGAATGGTTTTCTACACATGTGCAAAAATGAATGAAAAAATACGACATAAATCAATATGCTACATATACGGAGAAGAAAGCATCTATGAAAGAAATAATAAATCGTACTTTGAAAAATATAATGTGGCGTAATTTTACGGCATGCAGCAGTTATGAGTGATTGCATAAAAGCGTAATAAAGACGTACATTAATACTGTCCACAGTACTATCGGAATAAAACCCGGTCTAGTTACGAAAAAACACGAACTACTATTATTGGACAAAATCGTAGCTGTCAAAAGACACAAACCCATGCGAAAATTAAAAGTGGACGACAAGGTTAGAATTTCCAAATATAAAAAGACTTTTGCGAAAACTTATCAACCAAACTGGACAAGCAAAGTGTTTACTGTGTTCGCTGTGTTGCCGACAAGTTCTGTAACATACGTTTTACAAGACTCGAAAGGTGAGATTCTGAAGGATGGATTCTACAGTGAGGAATTGAGCAGCTCGGTTGTAGGTGACGGTTACCTACTAAAAAAGTGTTGTGTTTAAAGGTATTGTAAAATGGTTAGGCTTCAATAAAACTGACAACTCGTGGATAGATAAAGATAATCTTCTGCTTTAAAGAGGAATGTCTCGACATCTACTGTCAAGAGAGTTGTGACATTGACAAGGACCATCCGATAGAAAAACGGTTTTGTCGATTCTTCTTCAATTTCAAGTCTGTGTGGGTCAGTCCTAATTAACGCTGCTAGCCGTAGACTCTGTCATTTGCTCCAAACTTCCCCTACAGGGTTCGTCAGAATCAGCTTTGAGAGCAATACGGTAAAAAACACAGTAGCCAGTATTTACAGAATAGAGTTGAGTAAAACTGACAGTGTATTCTTCAATAAAGTAGACTCATTTGAATTTTATTATGTTTCACAATGATAGTCGGTTTGCTTTATCTTTGGGATTTATACATAAAGTTTCAAATAAACGGGACTTAAATTTCAATAATGTATTACGGGTACTGGGAATTATAGTGTAACTCAAAAGCGGATAACAACATCTAGAAAATTGGTACTAAATTGATCTGTGAAAATCATCATCTGACTGTTATTTGAATTCTCAAGAATTAACAAAGAAAGAGTTCAGATTTTGAAGAAAGTTGGTGCCAAATGTTCTCATTCCAAAGAAAAAGAAATTTAGAATGAACATTTGTGATGACTTTTTGAAAACATTGACAATGAACCAAAATTGTTAGACAGAGTGATTACTTGTAATGAATCTTGGTTTTTTACCTATAATCCTGAAACAAAGTGCCAATGAATACATTGGAAGTGCCCAAGTTCACCAAAATGAGCAAATCAAAGTTCAAGGCTATGATAATTGTTTTTTTGACAAGCGACTAATTGGTCTACATTCACTGGGTCCCCAAAGGTCAAGAGGGTCAATCAACATTATTACTTTGAAGTTCTGAGACAGTGCTTTGAGAAGATGAAGACCCAATTTGTGGAAAATCAATTCCTGGATGCTTAAACAAGACAATGATCCTACCCAATCTGTCATATCTGTGAAGGTGTTTTTTGCTAAATACAGCATCACCATGTTAAACTTTGTATGCTTGTAATGTAATTGGTTATCAGTAAACTGTTTTGTAGAACCAGTCATCACAACTCATAATATATAATTTTTTTCTGAATAAAATGATATATTACATGGATGATATATTAATATGGTTTGATTAAATGTCATATTTCATATGAATTTGTTTAATTATTATAAAACGTCTGAAAAGTGCTTGCCATTTAAGTTTGTTATAAATGCCAGTTATAGGTAAACCAACCAAACAAAGAATCATACAAGATTTTCAAAATTGGAAATCCTATTTGAATCTCACCTAATAAAAATATGCAATTGTAACTACACAAAAATATTATTTAAATAATGTATTAAATTAAAGCTGCTATAGTTGTTTTACCGTAGCATATTTATGAACAGAATACGCTAGCGGTATACATAGAACTTGAGTAAAAACTTAATTTGCTGTAAATGTTACTCTACACAATATCTCATACTTTGTTACAGCTAGGTTTTATTTTATGTTATTTTGCTTATCCATACCGGAGCATAACCACTTTTGGGTGTATTGCAGATTTTCTATTCAAGGAAGTCAAACTTGCCTTGCAGAAAAAAAGAGATTAAATTTGGCATTACTTTCTCACATGTACCCAGAAAAAAGTTTTAAAAAATAATGAGTGTTGCGCAGATATATACAGTATGAGGTACTCTAAGCCCCAAAAATTACGTTCATTTGTGCAGTTATTTATAGATCAAATGAGTGGACCAATTTTGATTAGCCCTACCTCTAAAGTTAATTGTGTTGTTCAGCTCTGATCCATCGTGTGGCCTTTTAGCTACCTCTCCAAATATTCCGCTTCTAGATTTTACCGTTTAGAAACCAGCGCTTATATACTGAGACTATCCAAGAATATAAATGTTTCAAGGTTGAATGAATTTAAAGTGGTTTTTCCCTAACAAATAATTATTGTTCTTTCAAGAAATATTATATATACTTGGTATTTTTTTTAATATTAAAAAGACATAAAATACTTACATATATTTTATTTTTCTGAATATTTTTTTCAATATTTGGAAAAAAAGAATGCGTGTTTAAAAGTATTATACCTACAAAATTTATGCCGCCGCAGTTTTTAGTTAGTTCCCGAGGCCGTTGTTTTTAAAATGCGTTTTAAAATTTAACCCTTTTAAGGTTTTAGAGTTAGAATTACTATTCGCTAATTAAGCAATAACGATTACGGAAGAGGTACTGTTATATATTAATTTCCACTAAGAAAATTTATGCACTTTTTTTCACAAACTATTTTGCTAAAATTAATTTCGAATATATCATTATTTTCTACTATATTGTGTGAACAATCTGCGTCGTAATCGATTTCAGTAGGCGAACATAGATTGTACATAGATATGTGCCTCAAAATTTTTCATATATATATCTTTGGGACTTTCCCATAATTTTGTGTTATGGATTGTGCCGATTGTGGTTTTTATTTCCCGCGTTTGTGATCATTAAGTTGTGTTATTTTTTACTTCTTTCTTCATAGTCCAACCTGCCTCACAAGTTAAATTTGGTTATTTTCTGTTGATGGTAATGTATTTAGTGTCCATTACTCCATTGGAAGAAAGTAATAGTTTGAAGCAATTTGGAGCATTTTTGTAGTATACATTTTAATCGTTTGAAAGGTAAGTAACCATGACTTGTTTACTTTCTACTTATACATACTTCTTACGCATCGCTTGTGGCTGTATGTAATTGATGATTCATAAAATATTCTTTTCCACTGTCTTATTTTGTATAATTAATCTGTTTTTGTAATAGCTGCATAGAATTTGAGTGGGCCTATATGTGTGTTTTATTATTAATTTAGTCTGTCATGATTCAATCTAAGCCTAGGCTAACTTGTTTTTAATACAGAAGAGAGATTGGTAATTATTTTCAGGTAATAAATAACTACAATCTTTCCATATTAAAATAGTCTGTTGTTATAGGTATAATAACCAGATTTTGGTTAAAAAGTAAGTCTACACAACAATAGTATAGAGGTGCAGTTTGGGAATGCCATTTGTAGTGATTATAATATTCTATGTATTACTGAGGGCTTCGATTACATTTGCAGATATTTATCAATTGAACAAATTATTAATCTAAAAGAAGTTTTTAAACCTTACCTGATTTTAGTACCTCTAAAATATAGTAGTTTTTGTTTCTGCAAAGTGCAGTAAATTCAGGGATTGGAATTGTTTACAAAGAAAGCCACAGATTATTAAACATGTTTTACATACATGTTATTTGTTTATAATAAAAGAAGTTTACAACGCGGAGCTAATTTTCTTTCTGAAAAATTGCAATTTCAAAACTACTGAATTCAATGCATTTAGGCCTATATGGTATCGAAGTCAAGCAACATCGAGCGTGGTTAGTACTTGGATGGGTGACCGTTTGGGAAATAAAGCACTATATCTTCTTTTTTTTACACCGTGAGTGCGTAAAAAACTCTTTTTTTCAAGTTTATGCGTAAGGTGGTTATATATATATAGCCACTTTATTTAACCTTGTAAGTTAAAAATTCACGTAGATACATATTTTAACACGTAATTCACTTAATGGGCTTTAACCTAGAAAAGTTGAAATTATGTTTTTTCCCGTGAAATAATTAGCTCCGTGTTGAAAACTTATTTTATTATTAAGAAATAAGGTAGCCTAGATGTAGAACTGTTTTTTTTTTTTTGCAAAAATTGCAAAAAAGCTGTGACTTTTTGTAAACAATTAATTACCCAGGGATTTCTTGTAGCTGTTCAATAATTCCCATATGCCTTGTTCAGATATTTGATAATTTAATTGACCTTTTAATTATTGCACAATCTGGCCTAATTTTCTAGTATAGAGATAAAGTAATTTCGTTGCTATAAGACGCTCATTTTTTATATTTATGTGCATATGTGTTGGAAATATAATGCTATTTTTTACAATTGTTTTTATTAATAATTTATTTGAAATCAAAAATTTGTTGCCTTTTTTGTTGTAAATAAACTCCGAAAATGACGATTGGGCGAAGTAAATGTCCAGTTATAAGATTTAACTTCTTATTTCAATCTTTGGGCATTTTAAAATGTCAAAGTTTGAAATTTTCGGCAATAAGTTATCAGATTTTATAATTGTTACGACACCATAATGATAGTAATAATTTTATTCCATCACAAACAAACTCTTACAACAAACAAATACAATCACATAACTTGTTGAAATAAAAAGCATTTCTCCTAGGTCTATGTCTGTTTAGGAATTTTGTACAAAAAACAATATATATATATAGTGCCTGCTCGAGTAACAAATAATATAAAAAAATATACATCTTTTAAAAAATAACTAAAACTTGCCAAAAATAAAATTATAAAAATATAAGAAAAATCAAATCAAACTACTTTAGGAATTAACAAAATATAAACATAAAAATTATTAAACATAATCTATTAATATAATATGTTCGGTAATTGTTTTAAAGAAAGTTATCAGTATTTTTGGCGATTTTAAAAATATCATATTCTACATACCGGTACCTTATTTCTTAATAATAAAATAAGTTTTCAACATGGAGCTAACTTTTTTACGAGAAAAAATAACATAATTTCAACCTTTCTATGTTAAGGTCCATAAGTGAATTACACATTAAAATAGGTATGCTATATGTGTTTTAAAATAGTATTAAAACTTTTCAGATGTCCAGTACATCACAAAAACACCGTAACTTCGTGGCTGAGCCCATGGGGGACAAACCCGTACAAGATCTTGCAGGAGTTGGTGAAGTCTTAGGTAAAAGACTAGAAAACCAAGGATTTGATAAGGTATCAGTGTTCAAAATTTTCTCCTGAATAATTCCACTTTTTTAACTATTAAATCTAGTTAGGTATAGAATTAGATGCCATTTTAGTATACCAATTTATTTTTTTAACTTTTAAATAATCATGGGTAGCAAATATATTGATTTAAAAAGTATATTTTACAAATATTAAAACAAAATTATGATCTAAAATTTTGGGTTTATACTAGAAACACTATTTTAAGTGGAGATTATTGAGTATGTATAAGGCTGTCATTAGGTTAGTTTTATATTTTAGCGAGTTATGAATATTATGATATTTTAAATATTTATATAAAATTAAGCTAACCTAATTTGTTATGGGAACAAATATTTTATATGTAGTATTCATATTACTCCACTTTATAAGGACATAACCTAACCTACCATACCAAAAAACAAAACAAAAAAAAATGTACAAATTTTTGTTTTTTACATTACGAAGATAAAATAAATGTCCACAAAATTTATTTGTGCAATAGGCATGTTATTTCAAACTATTCCAAATTGTGATTGGTATAAATTTAGATTGTAATGATAGGCCAACCCAAATAATAAATAATAAAAAAATAATACACCACATCTTTCATTAAAATGAAGTATATTTCTATTGTAAAAAATAATATGCAAGAATAAAGTGGACCTATAACAACATAAGGCCAAAATATTGGTATCATTTTTTTTTTAGCCTTGTAACCTGATGACGTATTTAGCATGTTATGATCCTTTATGTACTAAATTAGTTAATAGTTAAAATTCCATTTCAAGACAGTCCCTGTTTGGCCTCACGGATATGCTCTCCGGTTCTTCTGTTAAACTCAATAAATATCACGTGGTGATCCTGTCCTATACTAAACAAACTGTCCTGGATATCCCGGTAGCTTGCCATCTTTCCAGTTATTTAAATATATGCATAAAAATACAATCTAGACCTTAGTTAAAAAACAGGCCTCGTAATTATAATTTATGAGATTACTTAAATATATGAGATGTAATTTAGTATTAATAAATAATTTTATTAACCTACTGATGATCAATTTAATCAACAGATTGGTGGTATGAATTTAAGTACAAAAATATAATTAGTACAGTACTAGTAATACTATGATATATTTTAGATTAATTCATATTGTCAGTGGCAACATGATTTAATTTAATTGATCCTCGATAGGTAAATGAATTAACTTATTCATATAAATAACATCTGATATATATATATATATATATATATATATATATATATATATATATTTAATCTTATAAATTCGTCATCCCAGAGACTGAAGAAGTTTAAACAATAACGTTCTGTAAAGAAGCTCAAGGTTATTGTTTTTTGGAATAAAAGGAGTCTCTTACTTGTCAAATTTTATGATAGCGGAGCTACTTGACATCTGATTCATATTGTGGAATACTGGAATTTTGTTCTTGCATGACAATCCCCGGCCACCTACAGCAAATCTCAGTTAATGAATTGAAACAAGGATGTTGGGACATCTCTAATAATTCACTCTATAGCCCTGAACTAGTTCCATTATTTTCTTTTTCTTCAGATTGCATCACAGGGGTTTGATGATGAAAATGAATTTTAAAATAGTGTAATGATAGGTTAAATCGCAGGTAAAAGAATTTTGTGTTGAAAATTCTGTTGAAGTTGAAGGAAACTATATAGAAAAATTGCATTTTACCTTTCAACCTCCATGCTCCACCAGAATTGATCCCTCTTACATCTGTGTGCTCCTTTTCATTTTCAAGCAATCATCATGTTCTCTGCATTTAATTCTCACAATTATTGAAGATTTCTTTAGTGGTTAATAGTTTATGATTTTTCTTTTCTCTTTTTTTTTTTTACAGGCCTATGTTGTTCTAGGGCAGTATTTAGTATTGAAGAAAAATAGAGAACTATTCCAAGACTGGATGAAAGATACTTGTGGTGCAAATACTAAACAGTCTAGCGATTGTTACCAGTGTCTTAATGACTGGTGTGAAGAGTTTTTGTAAATTTATTTCTTATGTTTGTTCAAAGATATGTTCAGGTAATATTTGTGTGTACGAGAGTTTGTTAATATAATTTTATACAAAGATTTACAATAATATTATGTGTGTTTCATGTTTTAATTTGTCCTAAAAACTGTTTTTATAATATGGACAAAAAGAATAATATTGTTAATACCACAATTTTTAATATAATAATTCGTTCTTGTCTTTTCTTTGGAATTGTTATGAAAAACATTTGGATGTAACAGAATTGTTTAAGCTTAAAAACTTTTTGTTCATTTTTATTTTATTAATAATTTCTACATTAGATTACCTATTAATAATTGTAAAGATTAATTTTACAAAAATGAATAACTAGGTGTAAATTTGTAATTTTATTAATAAACAACAGTTACATTGTTACTGGCAATAAAAATATTTTATTTCCATATGCTGTCAAATTTTTATTCGCTATCACTCCATACCTTTATTGTCATAAGAACTGTGGCGTTATGATCATGTATAAACTACCACTAGAACATGCATTCATTAAGCTTGCATTCTTGTCATCTCGCGACGGTATGTGTACTCAGTGGTATTGGAGGTTCACATTGTTAAACCATTATAAAACCAGGGCATGTCTTGTTCATGTCAGAATTAGTTCGACTTATTTATTAAATAAGATCCATTTGAATTGATGAGAATATTAACTAATTGTTCATGGATTATAGTAATTTTTATTTATATTTTGACATAATTTATTAGGCCTAGTTGTACAATTATAAATACGAAACGAAAATGCTTATAAATAACGTCTCTATTTTTGAGATATAAAAAAGGCATTGTCAAAATTATTTTGTATGATTTTTACCATTTCTGTTTCTATTATATGCATGGCTATTGCAGAAAGAGTGTTATGAACAATAACGTGGCAAAACTTAACTCAGGTACGTACTAATGTTCCTTAGGAGCAGAGACCACAGAGCTTGAAAACAAAATTCTTGCCCCCCCTCCTATTCCCCTCATCAGAATCCCATATATTTGATTATGTATATATACTGTTATTGCAAGGAGGACTAGGATTACATGTCCTGGTTTTGCCTCTCAGCTATGAAGCTCCTCCTGTTTTCCTATCTGTCCTTCACTACACACTGTGCCTAAGGACACAATCCCAGACTTGCCAGTCTTCTGTATTTAGGGTAGAGACTCTGTACTGTGAAAACAAACTCCAGTGTTCTGTATTTGCAATAAGTTTTTCCGTATTTTAACACAATTTGGTTTTTAATAATAAATACCAGTTGGAAAAAAAGTAAAAGCATTCTTAGTTTGATGGATTTAAACATTTTCCCCAATAAAATATTTAGTCAATTGTATTGCTTCTTATGTAAACACTTGTTTGTTTTGGAAGAGTTTCCATCAATTTTAGAGCCATGAGAAGGCAATAAATTTGTCTTTTGAAGTGTCTGTTATTTTGATTTTACTATTTCAAATGATATCGACTCGACATAGTGAAACTAATTAATACAGAAAAACACAAGTCTCGTGTTAATTCCTTTGAGAAAAATACGAAACTTATTTCAGTATTGGAAAAGAAAAGAACAATGTAATGTTATAAAAGCAGAATGCTACACATTTTCAGAACATAATATTTCTCTTAGTAGTTCCGATTACGCAGGTGCACTTTTTCACAAACTGTTTCCTGATAGTAAAATTGATATAAAAAAGGTCTGTGCTCTAAACAATTGCTATAATTTGAGAAATATCATTTAAAAATGTTTATACAATTTGAAGTGTTATTTAAAAAATACCATTTTGTATTTCTACAGACGGTGCAACCAAAAGGATGGAAAATTTTACCCCATGTGGTTCAAATTTGGACACAGATGACCTGCAAATTAAATATGGTTTATTCTCTGTGCCTTATTTTAAGTCTGTGGTGATACTACAGGTCGTAGAGTTTCTGAACTACTTGTAAATAAATTACAAATTAAAAATATGCCATTGGACAACTCTATTGCATTTAGCGCCGATTATGCTTCAGTAATGATAAGCGCAAAATGTTGTGTAGCTAAGTTTTAAAAAGATGAAATTGAATATTTAATTGTAATGTGTTGTTCATGCCATTTAATAAATTCAACCACTGAAAAGGGAGCTGTTGCTTTACCAGTTAACACAGAATATTTTATTATAGATATTTATTACTATCTTCAAAAGAGTTCTAGAATGAAAGTTTAATTTGTTTTCAAAATTGCATGATACTGATTAAAAAAAAATAGTGCATCAGTACAACCTTAGTGAATATAGATATATATTTTTTATTTTGTAAATAGACTTTTTTGAAAACTTTGTCGTTTAAAACCTGTGTATCTGTAAACAAATTTTTTAATACAAAATATCCTTGAAACATTTTGTAAGTAATTAAAGCACCACATACTTGTATATTTTATGTAACTTGTAAAACTAAGTTATATAGAGTTTATTATGGAATTTTCACATGTTTGATTAACTGTAGCCCACTTTCTTGAAAAAGAATTATTAGTATTCAAAACAACTAAAAGTAAATTGTATCGTTAAAAATCTCTGTATTTAAACAAATTCAAATCTGCAATCCATTTCCTACACAGAAGGTCTGGTACTTGAAACTTCATTCTACATAGATGACTATTCAACACCCAGTTACCCGTTCAACTTAACCCCTTAACGGATGATTAAAATTGACCAAAAACAACACAAAAATGTTGATTTTTTAAAAAAATTTAAATGATGGAAAATAATGTTAAAAACATAAAAACCTTTGTAAAAATTGAAAATTTTTAGTTTTTGGCCATAGATAATGTTTTAGGGTTAGGTTAGGTTTTTGAATCTGTAAGGATATATGAAATATATATGTATACTGTATTTATATTTATGAATATGTATATAGAGCGTAAACTTGTATACATACATACACACATATATATATATATATATATCACAATGCAAAAAATTGAGATTTTTTTTTTTTTTACATGCCACTTTGTGCCTTTCGACTAGTGAGCATAATTTTTTTGGAATTTTAAAAATGTATGGTCCCCCGCTAATTTGAACCCGAAAAAAAAAAAAAAAAAAAATCATACTAGCGTATTATTACGTCACTGGCACATTTTATTGAAAAGCTCACTGACGTAATATTCCGTCGCTGACCGTTAAGGGGTTAAGGGCTTCCTCTGTTGAGTCTTAAAGGACCCTTGAGCATCCTCTTACATTGCACTCCAAACAGTATTACATGTTTTTCATTGAAAATACAATAAATAAGTCATTAACTTCTTATTTAAAATGTTAATGTAGTATTTTTCAATGGGGTTAATGTGGTCTGCGTATTTTGTTTTCTTTTGTAATAAATTATTTTCCTTATCTTTATTAAATATCTTCCACAATGTACTTTATATATTTTCATTTTCCTTCTTGAAATTACTAGATTTTGCCGTGCTTTATACAATATGTTTTAATTTAAGTTCTGTGGGTTTGAAAATCAGCATTTTACATTTGTAGCATAGTAGGGTTTAAACAGAAACCAAAATAATAGAATAAAGGAGAAATAACATAATTTAGTAAATTAGTAACATTTGAATAGATTCCAAAAAACTTGACTTGCAGTTTTTTAAGTGGAATCATGTGGTGGATAGAAAGAGGCAGAGATGTGATTAGTCCTTTCCTGATGCTCGCGTAAGCTATGTTCTTTTACAAAATTTATAATTTTTCCAAATGAAGGGTTGTTGGTTTTTCTTCTCTGAAAATTGTTATAATTGGAAAAATATGTTAATTCGTAAGTAAAAAGTAATGCTTTGATTTAAACTGTGTTGTTCTTGACTTTGCGCCTAAAAATCATGTTCGCTGGACCATCCTGAAAGATTTTTCGGTCGACGTGAGCACTTAACCTCCCAGCTGGGAATTCCTGGATTCATCTAGAGTAGTTTCCAGCTGCAAAACAGCAGGAGGTGTCACACATTCATTTTGAAAATCATTGAATTATTGTGGAAAATGGTGTACTTCAGAAGTTTAGTTTCAAGTGAATCTTTATCTGTTCTACAGTCCATTTCTAATCTTATCTACAGCTACAGCTTAGTCAATATTCTCTGTCGCACCCCTACAATCCCAGATATAGTTTTGCAGTCTAAAAATCCAGTGAGTTCAGATCAAGTAAATTGGCTCAGATAGTATCATTATTTAAATAAGCCTAACTAACATGTTAGTGTTTGTAATTTTACATGTGAAATTTAGTGTAATTAATTATATAATGAGTAATAAATTAATTTATATTACCTTTTGTTCCGTCATGTGACTTTGATTTTGTCTTTATTACAAAGACGCGTTTCGGAGACGTATCTCCATCTTCAGTAATTTCACTCCGTAGAGGTCGTTAATAAATTAAATATCACAAAAACATTGACACTATACACACAATTAAATAAATACCCATATACGTTGATTTTAACATTTTTTACATGCTATATAATTAATTTTATATTTTTAAAAAATGTTTACATATAAATTAATTTATTACTCATTATATTATACAAAGTGACTTGGACACCAAACAATGAACATTAATTAATTATGTTTGGTAAAATTGGCTGACGTAATTTACAAATTTTGGAGCAATAGTTTTGTCAGCAGTTTATAAGAGAAAATTATTCGATTTCATGCAAACGTAAAAAGACCAAAATATGGCACACCTTGTTTTAAGGTTTAAGTATGCCAGAACTTTCTTCCCCACAAATCTAGGTAACCATCCGATTAATTGTACTAGCTTTAATCACAATTTGAGAACCTAAATAATATTCAGGTTATAATCATTTTAATTAATTTTCATAAACCTAGTAACAGAATTTATCTATACCATGTGGTCTTGAACTTCTGCCTAGATCTTTTTTATCATAAATTTTCATATATTGCCTTCTAGAAAATAATTTTGAATTCTAATTTAAATTTTTTTTTACTTCAACATTTAATCAATAAATTTTTCTTTTCAAAATTTATTTATATAAATTTTAAAACTTTACAAATTAAAATTGTAAATTTTGGAAAATAGAGATCTTTTTTTTTTCTTCGAATGCACTAATTTTATAATTGGACCTTTTAAGTCTGGCTTAGAATAGTTACTTTGACTTTTTCACTGTTGCAATCTTCCAAACTAACAGCTGATTCACATTTGGTATTACAGTACATCTAAAACGTATGAGTATTTGTATATAACTAAAATTTATGTTGTTTCATTTTTTATCTTATTTTTTTCTTAAAACAAAATTAAGAAACAACGTATTAAATTAGTATCTTTGAATTAATTTTTTTTAAATCTATTGAAGGTTAATTTTCAGCTAGTTAATTTTCAGTTCAAGTTTTCTAAATACCTATTCATTTCCAATATTAACGTATATATAATTTTTAAAAGAAAGGTTACAAATATATATATATACACATTTTAATTTAGATTGTCAAAATAAATTTTTAAAACTATTTTTTGTAAAATACATCTAAAATTTCATTAAAGGTACGTATGAAATTGTATCTTTTCCTTTTTAAAAATTTATGAGCTTCTCAACTTTCGGCATTAACTGTGTATCTGTTTTCCTAAAGGTACAGATTTTCCTTTAAATAGGTAACTCGGAAAATCTTGTCAAAATATTTAACTAATATATAAAGTAAATAAAATGACGTGTGCACTTCTATTCATGAGTCCTTTAATCACTATAAGTGCAACAATTAAATGAAAGAACACATACAATTTTCTACTTAGAAACACTTTTATCGACCACTAGGTCCTGTTTTATCTCGACCATTTCACAATTCATGTATATGACCAAACATGTCAACTAATCTTAGGAATTTAAGAATAAGATTCTCTGCAACTAGTATGAACAAGATATTTTAATTTTAAAATGGTGATCACTTTATAGCCTACATTATTCTAAGGCGCAAGCACACATGGTCTGGCTGGATACACCGCATTATCTGAAACTTTAAATATAATAGTTCGAACAAGACATTAGGAGCTATCATTTTTTTTTTAAATACTTCATTGAAAAATTAATTTCAAATATTTTTAGAACTATTAAGTGAAAAATAAAAACTTCTCTCTTTACTTTTATGATATTTTTATTAATATGATTTAAAATCTTTTCGAATTCGTGTATTATAAAATAAATGATCAATTAATCAACAATTGCAATCTTTTGTTCTGTGTGATTTTCTCTAAAATTTTGTAACTTGTATGTAATTTTTTACCTAAATGCTTTGGAGAATTTAAAAATAAACCTTAGAAAGGAGTAATTTTAATTGGTTATGATAGATAGGGAAGTACTCTTTTGAGCGGCAGCAGCTATTATTATTATGATTTTGTAAGTATGGCTTTTTTAATTGTTCAATTTTCTTTTTGTACCTGCTACTTGTTCAATACTAGTTTATTGTTGATTTTTGTGTTTTTTAAAACAATAAATTTTTTGTTTTGTTTTTGCTTTATTTACGACATCTATTGATTTTTGCATATTTAATATACATGAGCTGTGATAACATTCATAGCCTAAATAACTATATGAGCATTTATTAAAAAAATTGTTAGTTTTGTTTTTGTATTGTAATTATTTTTCTTGGAATGAAATTTTTAAATATACTGTACAACTTTCAATGACAGTAAAATATAAACAGTAATTACATCGTTTACGTTTCCAACGAGTAGCAAGTTCTACTGTAATATCAAATAAATTGTTATTGGCATTACATTATACTGTTTTTTACTCTTTAACTTTCAATTCAACAGTGATTTAGAATAAAGTATTAATAATACTTGGGTTGCTTATAGAACCATTAGTTGTTATCAAGATTTCAGTTCATTGGATAAGTATTCCAGTTTGTATGTATACAAACATTTGAGAAACAAATTTTTGTACATGTAACAAGTGAAGATGATTTGGTCATTGCACCATCATCTTGTTTGTTGTGAAGGATTATTTTTTCTTTCATTTGACCCTCAGGGCTTACTATAGTGACTTATAAGCTTGGTAATCTTGAAAACCCTTGCTCAATCTATATATTTTTTTTTATAGTATTGGGTTAGATCACCTTCTTGTCAGGTCTCTCTTGTTCAACAGTTCTTTTCTGACTGATGCTATTAGAGTATTTGAGGGCTTGACGTTTTTATTTTAAGTGAATGATGACCGAATGATTTTTACCTTTAAAAAAAAAAAAAATCTATCATTTGTTGATTAAAGTTTTCGCAAATGTTTATCATCAAGTGAATAATGTATGAAAATGACAAAAGAATGATACATTTCTCATTCTTAAATGGTAAGTTTACAGACTAAATGGTTCGATTAATTTTAATCTGCAATGACTCATTTTATTCGTTAAGGCAGTTGTATTTATAGACATTTAAATTTCCATTTTCTATTAAAGAAACCAGAAAAAATTTAATTTGTCTACAGTTGTTGACAAAGTGGCATTTTGTTCATTTAAATTAGTTTGCAAAACAGCTGGTTTCTCAACAGTTTCACTTTTCCCACTACTTTGCACACTCCGAATGGCAACCGAACAAAACGAAATTTAGGTTAAGTTTATTTGAATTGATTTATAATATAGAGGAAATGTCCTGTATGTAGGTTAGATTAATTCTTACATGTAAAATAACATAAATAAACAACAAAACAACGTTTTAAAGTTGAAAAAGGAAGTAATTATTCATGAAGATGATTGACAGTGTATGTACACGGAGAGTATTTTTCGTTTGCCGAGTTTTGAAGTTGGCAATCCCGTTTCCTCAACAATACACCCAAGTTATTTGTAATATTCATAATTAACCTCATTTTTGACTTGAGGTTGAACACTATTCTATTAAATTAATGTTTTATTAAAAAATAGTGTTACTGCTGAAGTATATTCTTTATTTGTCACAAAATAACAACTGTAGACAAAGTATAATGTGCAATTCGTGAGCAAAGTGTCTTTTTTAAACTCGATAAAATTGACGCACTCGGCAAGCCTCGTGCATCAACATTTTTCTCTCGTTTAAAAAAGTGCCACTTTGCTCACTAGTTGCACAAATAACTATTTTATAGAATCTCAGCAAGAATTTTTATTAAAAATATTCATATTCAGGGATGAAACTCAAATAAAATTGTATAGCTATTATATAAAACACATATTTAAAAAGTAATGCTAAGTCAAAAAAGTAAACATTTTCTTTGTAAAATAAGGTTTTTTTTTTTAAAAAAAAAGAATTAAATGAGTTTTTTATAATTTAAATCAATTAGGATGAAAAAATTTCAATTCAATAAAATGTGTAAATCGAAATGGAAAAAATAATTACTAATAAGGTGGAAAAAATGGGTGAGGTGGTGTTTGAATTTCAGCCTTCATTTTAAGAAGCAAGCTTTTATCCCCTAGTCTAAAACAAACATACACTTAAGTAGTCAATATTTAGATAATCAAACTATAAAACATTTGTTTTTTTTAAATTTTAATTTTAATGATTTTTGTTAAATGCAGATTAAAATGTGCCCAAACTAATATTATTCATTTTCTAATAATTACTGTATACAATAACGCCAGTTTCATTCACAGGAAGATAAAATTAAGGAAATAATGAAACATTATGTGATTTCCTTACAGTTCAAATTCTGTGGGACACCTGGTATAAATTATCTATAAAAATTTACAAAATGTTCTACAGGTAATTTTCTACAACAACCCATCTACTAAGAAGTACAAGGAAAGTATCTCGGTAATTAAAAATATTACTGTACATATTTTTTTCTTTCGCGTTTGTTATATAGTATAGTGACATTATTGGGGATGTACTACTGACGAATGATATTTATAGTTAAGAACTTGGTTTTGTTGATAAACATCTGTGCAATGTTTTACATAGTTTACTATACTTACTTGAGCCTGCTTGCCTAAAGAAAGTAGCTTCTAACATAGGCACCACAATCATGTATGGTACGTCTTTATTCTGAATGGAATGACAATTATATTTAATGTATAATATTACTTAAAAAATTATAAATACTAGAAAATGTCAATACACCTAATGCCAGAAAAGAAATATTACAAGTCTAGTTTATTTATACTTTTTACATATACTTTTTTTTAATAATATAAATGACATCTGTGGATGTACAAACATCCACATTTTAAATGATGCTGTCCAGTTCTATGTAGCCCCCAAAAAGGACATATTTTGTTAATTTGGTATGTGTATCTATTTGAGTGTTAGTGAGGTGGTATAAAAAGACCTTATTTATCAAAATTGGTGTGAAGATTAATGACCCAGATCAGTGTGCCAAATCACAAGTATAACAAATTTCCAGTCCAGATTATTGGCAAAAAATTAACCTTGGCCGGCAACATTAAAACTCGAATATAATTTATGCGTAGGTTAAGTTTGTGGCACTAGCGAAGCAGCTTAGGTTCTATATATATTGTAAAATAGTTGTTTTAATCAAATTTTTAAAAAGTTGATAAGAATTAAGTAGTGACCCCCTCATCCTCATGGGCAGAGCAATTCGTAATCTCTCATCTGCAGCTTCGAGCCAATTTTTAACATTCTGCTCCTTAAAAACTACTGGTTGGATTTTAATGAAATATAATATTAATATTTCAAATCCCTTGAAGAGTGTACTGATGATAAAGTTTTGTGTGTTTAATTGTTGTTAAAAAGATACAGTAAGCTATGTTAAATATTAACATTTAAAACTAAGATCCCCTAAACAAGATGTTTATTTCTGATCAGATGTTTAAGTTAAACAAAATTTTATCATTAATTATAGTTTTTTACTGTTAGCTCTCAAATCGGAATTTGCGTGGTGATGAGCCCTTAGGTATTGAACTAAATTTAATCATAATTATTGTTAAGCCAATGTGTAAGTTTTCATTTGATAGGTACTCCCAGATTTACCAGAAAAAAATGTTTTTCTGAATACTTTCAATAATTTTTTGAAACTCCATACCATTTTTTTAGTGAAAAAAGAAATTTTGTAAACAAGACTTTTTAAATATTTATGATATAAACAGATTTATCCCCAAAATTCTTGAGATCATGATTTTCTTTCCGTCTTAATACAATTTTTATACCAAGTGTACAATTTTTATTATTATAGACAAGACAGTAAAATTACTCGTACATTCAAGAACTTTATGGTAAGAGAAGTAGAGAAAGAATAACAAGGGTAAGAAATATCTTAAATTATTAAATAATTAGTTAACTACAGAGTAGAGGCAGATTTTTTTTTTAAAGGCGATTGACATTAAATGTTGAATAAAGATTTTAGCTACCGATTAATAAAAATATTAATTTGTAATTACTAAATATTGGTAACATAAGCCTTTAATTTAGGCTATTCAAATATTTTTCACAATTTTTTTCTGTATATAACTTTTCATCATAATAAAGTGTAATGCAGTAGCGTTATTAAATTTAATGTTCCAATTACTAAAATTATATTGCTTGAATAGTCTATTGTAATATATTGACACTCACCTTTTTGACAAGTTCAAATAATTTTCAAATTCCCGCGATTATGAATTGGTAAGTACTAACCTATTCCACTAAATTAAATAAATTTATGTTATTTTATTAACTAGTTATCATAAATAAGCATTGAAAATTACTAAACAGTAAGTTTAATATGTAAATGATATGTTTCATATTAGAAGAAAAATTAATGAATTGTAATGTTTATTTTAATTACGTCAATTTATTCTTTACGTAAGACAATACAGTTTATTGAGCTACTTCTCCCTCCGGCATTCTAGAGCAGACTGTACAGTGATTTACTTCCTGCTCGGGATCAGTTCTATTCTACTACGTTGAGTTTATCATTACATTGTGAGGAAAGTTCATGTTAATTTTAAACTGAGTTATAATTAAAATAGGTATTTTATTGTTATAGAAAAAATGATCGAGACAAATATTGTGTTATGATACATTTGAATTAGTGAAATTTGTATAAACATTGAATTCTTCCATGACCTACGTAGTTTTTTAAAGCTCCCAAAGTTGCTGTAATGGCGGCCATGTCATGAAGATACCCGTTCAGTGCGGTGGGCCTACAATGGAAGATAGTTCTCCAACGCAAAATCATAACGGACAAATAGGGAATTCTAGTGGTGGAATTAATGCTGGTAATAAACAGAGTGATGAAAGCAATCAACGAATTCAATATTCCATCCCTGGAATATTGTACTTCATTCAACACGAATGGGCACGGTTCGAGATGGAAAGATCTCAATGGGAAGTCGATAGGGCAGAATTACAGGTAATACATAATATTTTTTAATGTTTTCAGTTTTATTTATAGATCTAGTGACGGCCATTTATGATTAAAAATAACGGTACTGTCATTTACATTGTTTATGTTTGGGTGTTATTTTTATGCCTGTGTAGACAGGCTAGGCCTAGGCTAACTATAGAGAGTGAAAATGCATGAAAAGGGGGCAGGATTATACACACGTATGTTGCTAAACTACATCAAACATTTAGTTAGTTCAGTTTAGCATACGAGGAATTATATTTTCACTTCAATTAGGTTTTTACCCTGGAGTTTCTAAAATATTTAAAAAATGCTTATCTTGTAAATAATAGTGTAATGGCCTCTAAGGTCTATTTATTTCTATAAAAACCTTGAACTTGAATAGGCCTAGGCCTTGTGCTGTCATATGTGAAAATATTGTAAACATATTGTATTCAAGATAGTTTATCCTAAATTTATCTTTGCAAGAAATAAGATAAAATTTACCAAATTAAGCCAAGGCTATTATTTCTTACTTTGGCCTATTTATTATAAATTTATAATGGTTTTATAACATTTATTATTGTTAGGCTACTTTAGGCCTATAATGATATTTAATTGGTAAATGCGGTTTAGCCTATTTTATTTTTGAACAATGATAATGTCCTACTTTATTACCATGAACCTAACTTATTCTAAATAAAAACAATATTTACACCTTCAATTACAAAGTGATTGAATTTCGGAAAATTTATGCATGGGCCCTAATTTTTCTTTTAGGCTAGGTTCTAACTTTATGATCTCGAAAATTAGGCTTATTGTGGATTAAAATAGTTAACCATTAGCTTATTTAATAACTTTAAATATATTTCCAAAGATAAAAGAGAAAATAGAGATTGAAAAGCAAGAAAAATAATCTATTTGAGGATTCACCACTTTATATCGTAGATTGGCTTTGAATGATTTGGTAATCTCAATTAATCGAACAATAGGTTTTATTATTAAGCACTTTATTGATCTACGGTTGACAATTTGTTCATCTTATTTTTGTTCCTATTTTTTTACATTCTTGTATATTGTAATGAACTATGTGCCCCTAAATGTTTATAGAAGTTGGATCGTGGCTATGAACTTTAAATGGAAATGCATCTACTTTTACAGTGTTTTTTATTGCGGTCATCGAATTTATAGAAAGATATGTATTCCTCTGCTAAAAATAGAACAGTTTTAGATCACTAAAGATTAACATTAATTTCTATGTTGTATGTGATTAAAAGTTAGAATACTCAGGTGAAGACCAAAAATAGCAGACTTTTATAAATATGTCATATGGGATGGACAATAAATAATATATTTGGAGTTTTAAACAATTTATATTAGTTTAGTTTTATTTACATATTAAAACAGTGGAATACCTAACTCGTATGTAAAATTTGCAAAGCAATATCTCTTCCATTATTCATGTAAAATTACAATAAATTTGTGACCAAAATTATATTTCTCATTTGGTGTAGGACTTTATAGTTTAAATGGTAGTCTAGTTTTAAGATTATTTTAAAACTGAGATAACCTAACCTACCTAAATTCTAAAATGTGTATTAATTTTATATGTTATAATTATTATTAAAGTATGCTAATTTATAGTTTTTGCACAAGTCATATTAGATTTTATTTATACATGAGTGTCATAAGCCCAGTTATTTTATAATCTGAGTTTAAGAAATTAGTGATATAGGTACTTATTTGTGAAACCCGGAACAATAGTGTACAACTTTTATAATAGTGTTGTTATTGATCACGTGCAAGTCTAACCTGAACCTGAGTTTAAAACTAAGAACAACTTACTCCCTACAACACATGGACACTTCAGAGTTTCCTTGTTGTTTTATTTATATCAAATACGAGTAGTTTTATGTTTCCATATTATCTACATTTTAGTTTTTAGACTAAATAAAAGTATTACGGTAACATGAATTTATCGGCGAGTACAACCAACCCAAAGAAATAGCCTAAAGCATTCTTTAAATTTTTTATTTCATGCACTAATTTAATGATCAATATGGTAACAGTTGTAAACTATATTCAGAATGTTTAATATAAAAGGTCTTAAATTTGTTATAAAGTAGAGGGGGAGGTAAAATCAAAATAGCACCTTATATAAAAATAGCTTGAACTACCTTATGGCTAATTTGTGTTAGGCCTACTACAAAGCCGAATAAGTTAAGTAGGCAGAAAACTGTAAAATATATACACATGTACATATTAGGTATTTGAGTATTTTTGCTCAGTTAAGTTCTTAAACATTACTTAATTTTTCTTCTTCTTGTACATTAAGAATAAGCGTAAAGTGCAATAAAAAGGGGGGGAAAAAGTTTTACAATAATAGGCGTAAACTTCAAGAAAATTTTGACATCTAGTCATTGCTATTTCCTATTGGAAGATAGATTAACGCTAGGAATTCAAACAAACATTCAGTAAAAAATTGAGTGAAGGAATCTGAAAGGTTTTACACTGTCCTATTGCGTAACATTAGGTATATTTAGTATTCATAATTTATACAAGAAGAAGAAAACCACCTGCCAAGTCTTTATACGTAGGCTACATATATTAAAATATGAAATTTTGTGTTAGTAAAACTTAAGCAAGCATAAATAAATATTGAACTTCACTTGTGAGATAACATTAGATAGAAAAAAAAATTCGAATACAAGATCTCACAAAAATTAACGTTTATTTATTCCAACCCGTTTCAACGACAAAGTTATATAGAGTTATAGCTTTGGTATTGTAGCTCATGTATCACTGAGGATGGTGACTTTGTCCTTGAAATGCGTTTGATTAAATAAACGTAATTTTGTGAGGTCTTGTGTTAGAGTTTTTTTTCTATCTAAAACTTAAGCAATTTAAGAATCTTAAATCGAGATTAGATAGACGAGTTAAACTCATTTGTAACTTACATACTTTAACCCTAGTTAATTAAAATGTCAATCTTATTTTTATTTTCCAATAAATTTAATTCAAAGGTTGTGTTGATTTTGACATTTCATTAAATTTTGTACAATTGGTTGTTAATTTATATTTGTTTTTTATATTAAAAATCATGCAAACTTGAACCATTTACCTTCTTTGTCGACAATCAGATATTTTTTAACAACGCAAAACAATTTTCAAGTGTAAAAATCCATTAATATTGAAGAAACTGGCATTTTATGACATAAGGAATTAAGGCTTATTTGGGTTATTACGAATGTGTACAATGACAATGTGAGTCAAGTTGGTGACTGCATTATATTTTAACGTTAATATGTTAATACATTACATTACAAATAGGTTAAGTTTGCATCGTTTTTAGCGACTAAAAAAATAGGATGAGCTTCAATGCATAAATAATAATCAAATAATTAAAAATGTGTTTAGTGAAATTAGTGCAATTTGGTAAATTTTCTTTTTATTTTAAACAAATTGGTTATAGTTATATGTAATATAAAGGACTCGTTATTCCTGTTTGATCAGGTGCAAAATTGTTTTTTTGCGTTTTCTAATACAAGAAAATATTAGTTGCTAAAATTAAATTCTTGTTTATTTTAATTTCTCGGGGCAAAATATAAATCTTATACTTGGGTTTCCGTCAAATTTTTTTTGAGATATGTTCAAAAAACACAAAACACCTTAAATTTTTAGAAAGAAATAGTTTATTGTCAGTAAATGAGCAAACCAAGTTTGACCATTTAAAAATATTGTACTGCTGTACTTATCAGCCAAAGCTTCGGAAATGAACAGTTGTACAGCTCTAAGTTAATACTGTTCCCTTGGTGGTGTGGTGAGTGACCTAATCTGCCTGACAATACAATTTGTACTTGTTTTACAAAATATTTAATGACATGATTGTGTAATAGGCTATTAGAAAGTATTGTATAGGCTTAGTTTGTTTGAAAAGTATTTTATCTTTTTAACATTTCTCTCTTAGCTAAAAAGATTATATAAGTTTATTTCTAATTATTTATAAACATCCTTAATGTATAACAAATCTGACTCCCCTCCCCACTCACCCTGATAGTTATTGATTTATTATAATTTCCTATTTTAATTAATATCTCTTGAGTTTTTAAAATTTCAAAAAATAAAATAAAATGTTCTGTTTAGAAATGTGAAATTGTTTAGTTTTTAGAAGAAAGTAGTAAAAATTTGTGAAAATCGACGAAGAGAATTGTCGATTTAACCTATTTCCTCCTAGGTTTAAAGAATGCATTCTTCTGCATAGTGACATAACTGTTCATTATTCTGCATCATTTTAAAAACAGTGTAAGATAATTAGGCTTATTTATTTAAAATTTTCCATTTTAATGTATTCAACATTTTTGTTTTTTGAGTTAACCGTGAACCACAAATTGAAAATAAAGTGCAGTAATTACTTACTTAGGGTTTTTTCTTTTTTTTAAGAAAATCAAATGGTAAATATGTATTATAGCATACATATGAGAGAGAGAGAGAGAGAGAGAGAGAGAGAGAGAGAGAGAGAGAGAGAGAGAGAGAGAGAGAGAGAGAGAGAGAGAGAGAGAGAGAGAGAGAGAGAGAGAGAGAGAGAGAGAGAGAGAGAGAGAGAGAGAGAGAGAGAGAGAGAGAGAGAGAGAGAGAGAGAGAGAGAGAGAGAGCACTGATAGCAACTGTGGAATCTACTGATTATAGAAAAAAAAAGTTATTCATGATAATAATCATTTAGCGTGAAATTGCCTGCAAACATTATTTCTTTCCTTTTTATTTGTGTATAATGTGTGTATAGTATATCTTTGGTATATGTGAGTATAGGTTAGTTCTGTGTGCTTAAAAAGAAAACTGATCCTAAATATGAACACTGTTTCTTGAAAAACAAAAAAAATTGTTATAGATTTCAACAAAATAGCTCCATACGACTTAGACTTAGTGTATTAAATGGATCCCTGCTTTATAAAGACATACATATAGTTTAATATAAATCAGTACATATTTTACACTACCTTCCCAAAAATAAGGGTTTGGAACTTTTCTGTAAAATAAACGGTTCAGAAATATTGCACAAATTTTCTCACACACCCATTCACAATTGAAATACTGAAAAAAGTTATTCATGGCCAAAAATGTCATTTCGGTAGTTGTAGTAAAAGAAACTATAGAAGAAAGATTTCATAAGCTTTCTCTCTCGTCCATTCTGAAAACCAAATAAAATACAGCAATACTGTCAGTTCATTAGTTGTCAGTCATAAAATGAAAAAGTCTTGGACGTTCAAAATGCTTTGAACAAAATATTTACCTGTATATATTTAGGGTGTTATTCATTTTTTGCTTGTGCCATAATTGTATTCTACTTGTTATCATATTTGATTAAAATCGAGATTTTAAATGATATGGTCATTTTTTTTTCGGCACATCCCAATATTTTTTCCCTTGCAATTTTGTGTCAATAATTTGACATTTTGTGACATTAACCTAAAATTTATACGAAATCGGAAGAGCTTTTTTAGAAAATGTCTTTTATAACAACTCCATGACCGATCCTTGAGTTTTATACTCTAATAACCAGCATTTTTGGATTCTAATGTTAAGGTCCCTTATACTTAAGCGGAGGAGTTGCTTGATTTTACTGACCCATTAAGTGGGAAATCAGATACAAGCAATTAAATTCATCAAAATTTATATAAAACAATCAGCTCATTTTTTTAATACTAACCTTTATGCAATTCCACCGCTTTTCAACAACATGTCTTTTTATTATATCAAATGAAAGACATCATATTTTTGAGGAGTAATAGTGTTTTTATTAATGTTGCTGCTAGAAATATATTACTAGCTTTATCCTGTGATTTGGTTCATGTAGAAACAAATTACTCATATTATTTTGTTGCCAACAAAAAAGGCAAAATAATTGTAATACCCAGCCTAAAGTTATTTGGCAGATAAAATAATTGTATTAAGTTTTATATTAACGTTTGATATTCATAGTCTTTTTTTTATAACAATGTACAGAATGACCTTGAAATATATTTAGAAAATTTGGAAGTCGATGCTTTGCATAAAAATTAAATTTTTTAAATACTTCATTTTCCAGTTGTTGGTCTGCTTGTGTTTTCCCTTTAACACATTTTATATGTTCAGAAATAGATGAGTTATTGATTACAAATTCAGTAGACATTGAACGTAATCTTGTAACGGTATACCCAAGACTACTTTGTATATTTTTAAAATGGCAGCTGTTTAAAATTTGTAACGCTCAATATCTTGAAAACAATCTTTAGGAAAATATGTTGTTCAACAATTTACAATGATATTCATTATTTATTTTAGATTAAACGAACGCCACATTAGCGATACAAAATAATTTTAAATTACCTTGTATTGGGAATGAACACATTTTGAACAAAAATGACTTATCTAAACTTCTGTTTGGTGTAGTCAATTAGGCAAAAATTAATTTATTTTATTATCTAGCCTATAACTAGGCTGTTATCTATAACTCGGCTATCCTATGTTACAATAAAAGTAGAGATATCTGAAGAAAAATTATGTGTCTCTATTCAACATCTTTAAATTTCCGAAGTTTTCAATTAGTTAGAATAAAACACGAACAGACTGATGGACAGTAAAAAAACCATTTTAATAATAATGTATTAGGAAATTTTTGTGTTATTTTTAGTGAATAGACTGCCAATTTTCTTTGTACAAGGTCACTGTGTATAGCTTTGTCTATCGAAGGGGAAAAAACTCTTCAATGACGAAAGAATTTTCCAAATTTGTTGTTTTTGAAACTATCATATAGTGAAAATTTGTATCTGATATTTTGTGGGTCATCAAGCTCTCTAACAGGTCTGTTCAGTTGTAAGGACCAATAGAACCATTATAAGTATTACTTACGGTCTGTCAGTTCTGTCTCAAGTTATGATTATATAACAAAGCCCTGATTGAAGTCTATTAAGACATTAATTGAAGTTGAAATCAGTATTTAATTATTTGTGCAAATTTTTAGAAAACATGTTCACAATTTTATTGTTAGGAAATTAATGTGGTGCAATAATGTTAAATTAATGTTATGTCTATTCGGTGGTATACGGTGAATTTAAGAAATATAATTGGTTCTGTTTTAAAGTTATTGGATAATGATGGATGTATTGATATAGTTTAATCAGACATTTGCTATCATTTGTGTTTATAAAAAGTTTGTACCGAAATTTTGTAAAATGTAAAATATGTTTAAATTTTGATAATCAAAACATAGTTGGATAATGTCTTATCAAAAATGTTATCACTGTATAACGTAAATTATTGATTCTTACTCTCGAAATGCTAGGTATTACTTTTTATAAACTCAAATGATGTCATGTGGATTAAACTGTATCGATAATATACAATTTGTTGGTTTTACATTCTTACATTATTTTTGTAGTATAGAGAAATTTATGATTTATCAAGAAATCCAAGTTAAGTTTTTTGCCAAAATATTCGTTTTGTAGTCCCGGATCCCAAAACATTGTTTTTTAGTGTAATGTGTGTTTTGTACAGTACTTTACAGCTCAAATAAGTAAACAAGTTTTGTGATAAAATTTTGGGCGTAATTGAGAATTTTTTTTATAATTCAAAATTGAAATATGGTTGCCCTAAAATACACAAATTTTTGATTTTCTGGAAACTGCTTTACGATTTTACTAAAATGGACTTAACAAAAATGTATTGGTTACATAAAAAGTGTCAGTTTGGAATTTATCAGTAAACAATAATAAAATTATCCATGGACCTGTTACCAGAAAAAACGTATTATTTAAATTTTGGTGCAGTGTTAAAAATAGTGGACAAAATCCCAAGTAGAAGAAGATAACAGTGTAATGGTTGGTGAAGAAATTTTTTAGAGAAGTGGTTTTAATCAAATTATGCTGGGAACACCACCACATCACACAACCATACGCTCAAGTTTTAAGTTGTTCGTAAAAAGATAACAGAAGGGTTCCGTCTTGAAGGGTATAAGCTTAAATACAAAACTTTTACCTAACCATTATTCTTGGTTTTTATTTGTATTAGACAACCTTTTTTTTTATAAGTAGGGCAATGCCAATACAGAGTTTAGTTTATTATTTATATAGTTATTATGGATTTAAAATTATTTTAATGAGTTTTTTATTGTGATTAATTCTTTCCCAAACAGAAGTTTTACACTGGCGATCGAATCGGAAATTTAGAGGATTCCCTTTTAACATGGTTTAGTGTAGGTCTGTAGACACGTACTAAGAAAGGATTTTGAAAATGTTCCACTCCAAGGACATTTTTTACCTCTAAAACAAGTATCTTGTATTTGTTATCTATGGGTAGGTTTTGATCAAAATTGGTGTGTTGCTGTTTTTTTTTTTGTTTGCTAACAAGAATTATTTCTTTATAAAACTATCTCAACTATCTTCAAGTGAAACTGGGGCTAGTGTTTAACTAAAATTTCATAAACAATAATAAAGGGAGGGGAACCTCTCATAACCAAATTATCGCTCATACAAGGGGGAACATGTATCTGGTTAAGATTTTTTTTTCCATAAGTAATATATTTGAGTTTTTGTTTTGAGATGGGTTCTGTTAAGATATGCAATGTTTTTGTAACATTTATTTCTTTACAGAAATGTTTAGATTTTAATAGAAATATTAAAATTGTGACCAATTTAATACTGTAATAACCAATGGCTTGTTGAAAGAAGCTCTGCATAATATAATATTTCTGCCTTACAAAGTATTCTCCAAATAAATATGGCCTCTGCTTGTCATTATCAAAGTATTTTTTAAGGTTTCCTGGAAACCTTTGTGTTTCTATTTGCATTATATCCAAACTACAGAAATTGGAAAATTGGAATTTGTGACAGCCTATTATGTTGGACCTACAAACAAGAAAAAAAAAATTAAGGAAATTTACACATTTTCAAAAAATAAATGACAATATATGTAACATTTAAATAAATTTGGAATTATAAAAGGTATTCATTTGTAGAATTTAAATATTTTTCACCTACATATTATTGCACTTTCAGTGTGTTTAACAGATTTTGATATAACTTTATATTTCATTTAATCTATTTTTGCTGTTGACAAAATATATAAGCTTTATACGTTTTGCATAATAAATGCCACAACCTAACGAATATTTACCTAAGTATTAAAAATGATTAATAGTAGTAATTTCTAGTACATGTTAAAAAATTAACTATCATTTATATCAATTAAAACCATGCTTACCTACAATTGTATTATTAAATATAATTTTAATACAATGGTAATTGTAATAAGGATATACCAATAATAATAAAAACAACTATTTTATCTTGAGTTTGTTTTAATTTGTTACTAAGTTTGTTCATAAGGGTAGAACTTGCTAGGCTTGGCAGTTTTTATACGTTTTTCAAGTAGCCTACTGAAACAACCAACTGTTGTTACCAGGCGACTTAATTTAAAGAAAGGTGGAACCAAATGGTAACAATGTTTAAAAATGAAAAAGACAAAGACAAATTTTGTAATTAACAAGGCTCAAATTTATTAAATAAAAAAAATAAATTTCGACGGATCAGATCTTACCATTTACAAACAAAAAAATATCATCTTAAGTTAAATTGATATAAGCAAAGCTTAATAATTAAAAGATTACAATTGTATCTTCAGAAAAAAATTATACGCCCTTAAGGTAAAAGATAGAATAAAAAAAAAATTATTATTGATGATTAAACTCTGATATTTCCCCCCCCCCTTTTGTTTATATAAACTGTTACAAAATTTAACAATAAAAAAAAGATTCTATAATGAAGATTAATATTTTAAGTTCAAAAGTTATATTAATTCTAACAAGTTCATTATTAAATTACTTATTAAATATCATGATTTTGTTTGTTGAATTTCTTACGTACTAAGTTGGCCCACATATATATTTAAAAAAAAAAAATTAGTTTATAACATAAGAAAATTTTAAAAAGAAAATAGTGAAAATTTTGAATACTGAAATTTTTTGATTGACGTCAATTTTTATTAATTTAGAAATAACCTCTTTGAGGCTGTCAGGACCGAAAAGTTTGCATGCAGCACCACCCAATTATATTTTAAATTATAAATAGTTACACATAATTACATATAGGCATTAAAGGACATATTTTGCTAAACAGAGTTCAGTTGATGAACATATATATATAAACAGTTTCACAAAGTCAGTGTTCAGAAGAAAATCATTTTTGTGCACTTGTAATGTTAAGAGTTCTTTGATTGAACATGTCTTAGAGAACAGGTAGAAACCTTGACGAAGCTACTGTTTTGCTGTAGAGTATGCAAAATCAAACAGGCTCTCACTCTCGGACCAGCTTTTTGCTGTAGCAAAAGACACGTTTACTAGAAGTTATGCAAACTTAAACATGTTGTAGAACAAGATTCTTTTATTAAAATATCTAGTTATTTCGTCAAAATTAGAGAATATTAACGGTATTACAGAAATTCATTAAGTTTATAATTAAATCCTTCTTAGATGTCATATAGATTGTATATAAGTACTTTGATTTCGTTTGAAATAAAACTTGTATAACACTTGGAAAATCTGTAAAAACAAATATTCTGGTCCAAAAAAAAAAAAATTTCTCTAGTTAGCATTTTGACATGTTTAAAAATTTAATATTCTGATTGCTTAATGTTTGATACAAGTTTGTTCTAATTTCAACATGACTGCTCAAAACTCAAAGTCTGACTGTTTAAGGTTTTGTAAACTATGTTTTAAGAAAGGAAATGTTTTTTTTTTTTTTTAATTATTAAGTTTCAGTAAAATTTTGAATATTAAATAAAACATCGAAAACATATCTTAATGAACAAACCCTAAAATATCTGTAAACTATGTTTTAAAGAAGAGAAAAATGCTTTTACGAAATATTAAAATTTTGAATACTAAAATAAAACATGAAACACATATCTTAATGAACAAAGCCTAAAACACTAACCAAATTTTATAATATAGTAAAATCTGAAAATGAGTTACCTGGATCCTCTTGAAAGAGTTCGAGAAACATGTGCCGTTATAAAAAAAAATCACCAAGCTTTATCTTTACGCCACAAAAAACACATCACTGACATCTTTCCTTATGTCTTAAAAAAAAAACTTATTACTTCGGAAGCAAATGTTAATATAAATTAGAATTAGCACTGAAAGAATTGTCCAGAGTGGGTTTTTGTTAAATTTGAGTCTACATTTTATAATGACTAAGACAGGAGTGAAACGGTTTTCAAGCGGAACTTGATTCTGCACTCGTTAGAGAGAGAGAGGGAAGAGTGGTCAGGTGATTATTTCGGCCGTGGGTCACTGTGCTGCGCCACTAATCAAGGAACGGAGTCGAATGGGCAAGGGGTTGACAGTCGTTAATTTGAGTACAGATTTATTTAGCGTAGACGAGAGGTAAGTTGATGTTTTTGAATGCTACACTGTTTGGATTTTATTATTGTCTGATGTTTGGTTCAGAAGTGGAACTTTATTATGAAATCCTCAATATTATGTCCAAACTACCAGCTTGTTGTGAGTCATTGTCGTTTCACAAATTAAACAATTTAGTTCCATAGTTTGCCACTTGATACTGCGTTTTTATATTTTATTGTTTTACTTGTGAGTTTGCTAAATTCATTAGAAAAATAATTATTTGTATAGTTTATAATTGTAAGAAGTAAAACTGTTATATTTTCTGTATTTTTGTTTTCTTTTGTATAATAATATACAGCGAAAAATCCATAGATTATTTTTTATATTGGTTTACATTCTACCGAGGTGTAAAATATTGTAGCCCAGAATTAAAATTGGACTTTTAAATTGCTGAAAAACATGAATTTTCTAAATGTCTGATTAGATGTCACGATTGTTTTACAAATGGGATTATATGCCTTATCTTGGAATTAATTCATTATGCCACGAGTTGTTAAAAACAGTCATTTCTTAAGTCTTATGCACATTAATCTGTGGACGGGTTAAGCTGTCGGTGCTCCATTTAACTAAGTACATCTGTGAAATGTGTATTGTTTAGTTTCGGGAGACATATACTACTATTTATTTTATTTTCTCACATATACATATACATGTACGTGATGGTTGAAAAAACTAATGTCAAGTGTTTTGTGGAAATACAACTATCTCAGATCCCTTGAATAAAAAAAAGTGTTTTTTTTTTTGAGAATGTTGTTTCTCTGGCATCTTTGCTCTACAGTCTACGCGAATGGATCAATTTTAATAAAATTTTATTATGTGGGCATATTTTGATCTAATTTTGTTCAAGTTAGCCTCTAAGCAACAAAACGTATTGGTCGCCATCTCTTGTTCAGCTTGTTCATGATTTATTGGTGTTTTGTTTAAATATGAAGATTAAAGACCTGTGTCCAAAATTGCAAGTACTGTATAAAATATTAAGATTCAGGAATAATTGGCTCAAAACCAAAATTAACCTCGTCCGTCATTATTAAAAACTCAATTTTAATGAAATATGATTTACGCTGTGTTGAGATTTCTATTCATAAAAATGAAGCTGACAAAGGGTTTAATGTAAGTTGGAATGAAGAAGCTTTTATTACCTATTCTATGATTCACGAGACTACCTCATTTGCAATAAAACGAAAACTAAGATCATCATTCAGTACATCTCATTAGGCTTCCACAGTTTGAAAAGAGACTTAAATATATTGGTGCTGTAGTGTGCAATAATCCAGTGATATGACCGTTAAATAAATTAAAAGTTCTATTAAAGAAATTTCTAATCAAAAAGGCTATATTCCATTGCCGAGTGACTACTGGATTACTTCTATTTGGCCTAAAGGTGTTATTGGTCTATGTATATTTAGTGCTAAATTTATTAGTAATTTGTTATAGTACATAGTATTATGACTGTGATATTCATGAAAAATATTCATCTGTATTTTAACATTTAATCTTTAACATTTCTTAGTTTGAAATTTTATAATGCTTTAATAATAATATACTTGGGAGCTAAGAAATGTCTTTTTTTTTTTTTCAACAATATAAAAATTTGGAACCAAGTGAAATTTATATCTGACTCTTATTCTTTCTACCTTTTATGATATTAAAAATTGTTGACCGACATCTCGGATTTTAGTAAATTTATTAAAATGGTATCTCGTGATTAGAACCATGGAGCTGGCAGTCATTTTTCTCTGTGATGGCAGCCTGTTTATATTTAAAATATTCATAATATCTTGTAGATGTAGGATAACTGTAACTTGTTATGTTAAAACTAGAACAAAATTTTTGTGTGTTCTAAATGTAGTCACACTTTTATTAAAAAAATTCTTCAAGTTTTTACCATTCCAGCTTAACGTTATAATAATTAAGATATCAAAAATACAAAATATACAGGAGAAGATTTTTTTTTATATAGTTTCGAAAAATTTATAGCTTAAAAAACCTTTGTAAACTATAAATATAGAAAATTTTATATACAAAGTGTAGTAAAAAAATTGTTGCCGGTTGCAAGATTTATCGTCTGTTCAACAAACAGAAGTACAAAGTGTTAGACCTGATTGTATTTAATTAAAAACCATTCTCACATTAATTAAAATTTCTACAGTTTAATTCATCAATATATTAAGATATATATGCCAATAAAAGAGTATAAAATATTTTAAAAATATAAGTTTTAGAATTTGAAGATGATTTCATCCAAATGGTGTCCATTTTTCGTAATGCACTCTTCAAGTTTCCCGCTGAATCTATCAAAAAGACGCCCAAACATGTGTTATGTGGCGCATTTCTCCTTTTAGTTCGTTCAATGAGTAATGTTTGTTTACATAATATACTCTTGTTTTAAATAACCTCCTCAAGAAAAGTCACAGATACTGAGGTCTAGAAATTCTTATTAATTCGTGCATGTTGTCTATAGAAATATTTCTGATTTAATAAAAGAGACAGCACAGAGTAGGCCTACATTTGTATTGTTACTTATGAAGATCAAGTAACCAGATGGAAGACTAACTGTAGAGTTATTTGTTGAATCTGTTCATGTATAACAATGGTTTCTTATCTTTAATTTAAAATATATATATATAAGTATGAATTTTTCTTTTCTTTAAATTTTTTTTTGATAGTTTCACACTTACGTTTATGGGGAGTCCTTTGTATTATTTTCAATTAGCTTGTAAATTATTGTATTTGTGTGTGTGTGCATGCATGTATGTGTTATGCAGGGTTATTCGCAGGTAATTGATATAATTTTGGGAGGTGATAGGGGATCTTAGAATAAGCAAAAATGTTTATATGAACATATGCTCACAAATGCTTAATTTTCTATCTGTCTGTATGTTTATAAAATAAATTATTTCTAAAAAACTGTGTAAGTTAGAGCTATGAAATTTGGTATACTGTTTTAGCTTAAAGACTTAATCCGTGTAAAATTTAAAAATTAAATTTTTATTTAAAACAAACTGTTTTTATAAATAATTTCTTTTATAAAAAACAGACAGACAGATGGAAAATTGAGAACTTAATTGTGTATTCTTAGGTCTCCTATCATCTCTCGAATTTATGCGGATTATGCCCATTACTCGCGAAATAAATTTTTTTCTTTTGTAATAATTTATTTTTAAAAAATAATTGTATATTGCCTTTGTTTAAATTTTATTGTTAAAAAATATTGTTAATATTTTACACTAATGTCCACTAATGGACAAGCAGTCTATGTTGGAGACTAATTTCTCAAGTTTAATTTGTATTAAAAAAATATTTCAAGTAATAAAAGTATTTGAATTTGAATAACTGTAATAAATACAGTGTGAATCATCTTTTATTTATGGCCACCCTATATTGCCACCCTATATTTTATTCCGCCAATAATTTGTTTTTAATCTTTAAAATGAATTACTCATTTAACCTTGTGACATAAATAATGACGTATTACGGAAAGATAATCAATTTAAGAAAAAGAAGATTTATCTCATAGACAAATGCCTTTTTATAAAAAATAAATGACTATTACATTCCAACAGAATCTTATAACCCAGATGCAATTGTTGCTCGTTAAAGTAACAATTATACACAATGTTTGTTGCCTTTGAAGACCCAAATAATGACATTACTCTGTCATTCAACAACTCAAGCCTCTCATTACTGTAATAAGAGCATCCACTGGCGTGCATAGATTACCTATACATTAACTTGATGACCTTCTGTTGGTTGGATTAAATTTTATAAAATTCTGCCACAAACATAGTTTTAGGTCTTTCTTGTACTATGTCATTGATAGAAAATATGTATTACTGATATTTTAAAAGATAGAATATAATAATAGAAGTTTAAAAGGGAAAATATAAACTATGTAAAGAGAAAGTTTTGTGGTGTGTGTGCAAAAAAATGAACATAGAACATTCAATGCACAAACGTTTTCATTTATCCACATACAAAAGTAAAATACCAAGCTTAGAATTTTGAGTGAAGTTGCCATTAAAACACCTAAAATTTATTACTCTCAATCGGCTATTAACCAATTTAGAATCGATTTAGTTAGTATGCACTATCAATGGTTCTACGAATTAAATTATAAAGTTTTTTTTTTTAATATTATTTCTATTTCCATGCATATAATTTAATGTTTTACTTGCCACCATTAATATTCCATCAGAAATTTATAAAAACTTTGTATTATCCAGCATATGTTTTTAAGTTGTTTAAAACAATACCCAGAAGTTACCTCATACAATTTATAGCACTTCAGGTCAAAACTCACGTTCTTTTTGGGGTTGAGTTGAATATAGAATATGTCCAAGGTGCAATATAGAATAAGAAGGGGTTCGCATCACTTGTCGTCCTCAATCAAACACTCACAACACATCCCTATTATCTTTAACACATAGTTTACATACGTTAAACTTTCACCTTCTCTTACGGATCCTATCTGTTTGTGCTGTACATATCTTTCTTAGTAGAGTTTCTCTCTTGGCAATCACCCTCTTAAGGGCTCATATGGTGAACACGATTGTGACAATCCTAAGGACTCAAGCCGGCTCTATACCTTTACTTCATGTAGTCTTTGGTTAAACCTTTCTCTTTCCTATCAGGTCTCTCTTGACCAACTCTTGTTATTTTCTGACCCTGGCGCTATTAAGAGTATTTGTTGAGGGGTCTTTTTTTATCTTCTTTACTTCATTTTTTATAAGGCGATGATTACTGAGAGGTTTTGTTTCAACCCTTATATCTTCTAGTTTAGTAATCTTTTAGGCCAATTTTGTCTTTTGGATGGTAACTTACCCTTATAAAGGTAGGGTTTGATTCTTATTTGGTTTTGTGTATGAGTATCTGGGAAAGTTTGTACAATGTTTTGTACCGTTTGTCTTACATATATGTAGAATAGAGAAATTTCTGATTAGATAAACATAAATATGTTGAGTATTTCACAGAAGTGTCCGTTTTAGCTACAGCTGGAAAGTTAAAAAAGAAAGGATTTTAGTATGTCTATCTGTTATCCATTTCAAAACACAGGTGAACCAATTTTTATAACATTTGGTATGTGGTCATATTTTTCCAAAATCAGCACAAATATTTGTGTAAGATATTGGTAGGTAACCCCCCCCCCCACCCACAATGTTTGTTAGGGAATAGTAATTCAAAATGTAGAATTGAACCGTTCGTGTATATGTAACAAGTAACAATAATAACTTTGTTGTCTTGAACAAATAAAGTGTTTATTATGGATAATTGTGTTGTATTTCATTTAGTGACTGTCTTAGAAGCTTGGATATCTCAAAATCTTACTAAATGGTTTTGCAATTATAAGATTGGTGAAATTGAAGGTTTATGTCCGAAACCTTCATGAGGCAGCATTGTAAAGTATAGTTATGGTTTTAACAAGGAGAGTATTAAAGTAGGTCTCGAAGATGGAGGAACTTCGAAACATGTCTACAAATATAAATAATAACACAATATTAGGATTGGCAGAAGATTGTAGTCTAACTAAATATTTTCAATTTCGTTACACTACATCTGATAAAATGATGTTTCAGGGAAAATATTTTTAAAATACTCTTTAATAGAGCTTAAAACTTGATAGAGCATTTCTTATTATCATCTAAAGATTAGAACTCAGGCTGGAAAGTAGAGTGACACAACATATTGGTAATCAAAATGTAAAATATTTTTGAACAACATTAAATAAATTATTTCAACAACTAGTGTAACACTAATTGAGTTCTGATAATATTTATCTATACAAATTAGTTTTAAAATTAATTTATTAAATTAATACAGTAGTTCAAATACAGAAACTCTCTCAATGTTGTGATTTGCAAAACCAAATATCTATCAAGGTCAAAATTTAGGAAAGGGTGGTAGTAACTGCCATAGGGCTACAATTCAAAATTCGAATTATTAAAAAAATGTGATTTTGATAAAATTTATGGTTTGCCACATTGGTTTTAAGGCTATAAATGTTCACATTTCACCAAACTTTGATCTAAATGGCAAGCCCTGATTTTGAAATATTCATATTTTTAAGAAGACGCCAAGGTTTCATTATCCTTTTTTAACTCGTAAGAAGATGTACCTCTCGAATCGGCATTTTTTTGGGAAATTTTGTTGTGTTTGTTTGGATCCTTAAAAAGCTACATTTTAAGCAAGATTTAATCAATATTGATTGTATCATTTTTGAAAAAGACGAAATTGTTATTTTTGGTTAAATAGAGGTACCTTCAAATTTTATGTTGTTGAAAAATGAGGGAGAGGGGGACACCTCAAAATATGCGGCATACCAAATTTGACTAAATACTGTGTTTTTTTTAATAACACAATTTTGCTGTATATAAATACACCTTACTAACGTGAAATGGTGTTTGTAATCAAATTAAACTTCTAATCTAATGAAATTGTCGAGAATAAAATTACCTTAAAGTCATCTGGTTAGATTTGTAAAATTATAATTTTTTTGGTAAAATCAATATTATAAATCTCAAAAAGAAAAAAAAAATTACAACTAACGGAAGATTTTACTCTTTCAAATTTTTACGTTAGACTTAGTTTGGTTCTAGCGCTAAAAAACCTAAATATTTAAACAACTTTTGAGGTTATACTTTTAAAAAAAACTTTTTGATAATATTATTTTCAAACTCATTTTAACGAAGTCACGTAATAAACAAATATAGATTTACACTGAAACATTTCTGTTTTTGGATGGGGATAACTTATATTTGTATACTTACTGGTAAGTTTAACCAGTAGAGATTTCAAATTTTTATTTCTGTCGTGTAATTTGTCCAAGTAGTTTATATTATTTCTCTCTATACTTTGTATATTACAGATTACACTACTTTTGTTGAGATTCAACAAAAGTTGAAAACTGAATGAAATTAATATGTTTTACAAGAGAGTTTTGTTTGAAGAGGGTCGCTCTCTGTAATATACATGTAAATGACAAGCAGAAATTATGTGTTTTTACTCCGGATTAGAGCATTTTATAAAGCGAGTCGAGAGATTCATACACTTGAAGTATTTCAAGTGTCCAAAATGATAACAACCATTGAATTAAGGTCAACTAATGCGGAAAAATGTCAGTTATTTGCATCCTTATCCATATGTTTTTTTTATAATTTGATTGTAATAATAACCAACTTCTTTTTTAGCTACTTTATTCTACATTTTGGAAGTATAAAACTGTTGGACATGTCTGTGACATTAAAATGTGACCAATCATGGTTCTGGAACATAGTTTAGTATTTACCAAATTATATATAGGGCGGTTCAGACAACCTTTTTCAAATGTATTGTGAAATAAATGTCGCAGAAACAATATACAAACTTTCTCATTCATCTATCCCTAAAACCAATAACAACGAACCAAAACTATTCGTCCTCAGAAATATCAGTTCGATAGTTGTTAATCAAAAACTATGAGAGCCTAAACTTGTGCCATAAACACATCCGCATTGTTTTAATCATATTTGTTGAAAATGGAGCTTATAAATGAGAGGGTCAAAGGTTAATTTTTGCTGTGATTTTGCCCAAAAGTTTAGATCACTAGTCTTGACATCTTACTACGAATTTGAATGAAATTGATAGAGACGGTTTTGAAAAATGATATCATACCCAATTCCCAATTTTCTAACTTTTTAACGATAACTTACGAACTATAATTTGTAAAGAGATGGTAACTAAGATGTTTTGTTAGCGTCCATAAATGCTGCACTTGAAGAAAAAATTATCGATATCATTAGAGCTGTTGTTGAAAAAAATCTTAATTTTATGTTTGGTTATTATGGTCAACAATTTTTTTTGTAATAAATGACAACCCAAGTGTATTCCACAGTTTTAAATAATATAGTTAAAAGTGTAAAACGTCATCTTACAAAAATAAAATTGTAAATTATCATAATAACTTTAATTTGTAAATATATAATGAAAGGAAAGTGAATAGTAACAGCAAAAAAAAAAATAATAATAAAAAGTTATAAATGGAAGTTAAAGGAAAAGAAGAAGGGTAGTTTGGGTGTTGAAAACAAGAAGGCATGGGACAAGGAAAAGGAATTAAAAAGTATTGAATGGAGGACTGTGGTTTAAAAATTTCGATCCAATAATCAATAATAAAAGGAAAAAGCTTTGAATTTGAACTACCTAAGAGCTGATAAGGTTGCCATATCTGTAAATAAAATAATGTACTTCATTTGGTGAGTGACAACAAATTAGTCCAATATACAAACCACAAAATTTATCAGCCTTGGCCTATTTTTAACTATCATACAAAAGTTTTGAACTTGAATTATTTACAAAAAGTCAAAATTTCCAAAAAATCAATAGTTAACTTATCCATCGATTATTTAAAATTTCAAAAAGGCATCTAAATTGTGGTCCACTTTTACAAATTAATCATCCATTTAGTTTAAGTATGTAATTGTATTTGTTGTAAGATTCTTTCAATTTGTTTGTAATCAGAAGAATTGAATTGGAATTGATGAAGACACATCAATATTTTGTGATAAATTAAATAGTTGTTTACGATTTCCAAGAAGAAAATAAAGGGTTTTAATAATTGTAATTGCATACTATTATTAATATAAATAGTATTGTAGAAAATAAATTTCCTTGTTTCATCAATATTGATTATCTGTTCATCTTATATATGTTTTTAACTTCTGAAAATTGAAATATAATATCCTAGAATTTTGTTTATTAATAAATGCTGTATCTAATAAAAAATTAACAAATTTCATAAAGCGTTTAAGGGGCATATCCTATTTTAACAACTACGGAAACAATAATAAAAAATTAAAAAAATACGGAAAAACTAAACAAATAAAGAAAAACTATATTTATTTTCTTTTTTTTCAGTTTAGAATGAGCACTGTGGTGAATTTTACAATTGTAAATACTAAGTCCTCTATCACAAGTAACGTGCAATGACACAAACCAAAAATACTTTTGTCAAAAAATTATGAGCCTATGTTATTACAGTTCCCCGATGTACTTCGATTACCAAGTAACATTTCGGAGTAACTAATATTATAACTGGAAAAAAAAAAAAAAGTTTAGAACCCTCCGATGATGGTAACTTTATTATTTGTGTTGTGTTATTGATGTAATTTGTTGTAGGTGACTTAGTGTTTACAATATACCTATTTAGATAAACTCTATTTTCATGATTATTGAAAACAAACATATAGCATTAACTTACTTTTTTAAAAAAAATTTATTGAAAAAAAGCCATATGTGGAATTTAAAAAAATTATATTTCCCTTTGATATGTTATTAAATCCCTTGATATCTAGCCAATGATCTCCATTTTGTGCAAGGCCTATATTGAGTCATACTTCATATTGTCCCTATCTTTGTTTAATCTGCTGACATAATGATTCTTAGAAATTGGCAGTTGCATGGAAAAGAAATGGACAGAAACAAACAAGTTGTTGTTTCCAACAGTTTTAATACATCTGTCAAATATCACAGATATCAATTATATTTGTATACCTTAAAATTGTTGCAAACTCTTTATGAATTTGTCTTTCTCACATTGGTCTAGAATAAAGAAAATTTTTAAAGGTCAAAAAATGAACATTGAGAACACAAACAGGTGGACCTAATTTCACTAAAATTTGATATTTTGAGGGGATATTTTAGTCATAACTCAAGGTGTTTAAACAAATTTTTTTTCCTTTGTTAAATTAAATTTAACGATACCTACCAAAACACATAATTTTGATTTTCTGTGGTAATAGTTTTGCTAATCAGATTTTACTTAAATGTATACCCTAAAGGAGTTTCACAAAAAGTGTTCTTATCAAATATCCTGATCAGGGGAAAACTCTATCAAAACATGAAAATGATTATAGTTGTCTTTGAATTTAATATATCTAAATATCAGTTAAAGAAATTTCAAATGTAATTTGAACAAAATGTATTGTTTATTATTTCCTCAAAAATATAGTACAACGTTATTGGTGGAATAATGAAAATACATCATGGACATCAGTTTAGAGAATTGAATATTTCAATATATTTCCTTGCGATTTTAATTAATTTTTTGTAAAATCTTGAAGGTTATAATTAAACTGTCAAACCATACAAAACAAGTTAATGGATGACATCAAGGTACTTACCTAGCCCCATCATACAATTAAACAACAAGAAAGTCTAAAAGTAATGTCCTAAAGTTTGTTTCTTCAGCCTTGTAGGAAAAGGTTAAATTATATTGATAGATTTGGTTTTACTCAGTAGAGTAGGTTTTTATAAAACAGTTGTTACGCAGGTTTTCTGAATTACCTGTATACCACTATTTATTTTTAGATCGTAGCCTCGTAGATGTGTATATATTAAAATATTTCCCTCGCTTTATTCATCCTCAAGTCCCTTGGCTTGGGTGGGCCTAGAAGATGTATATGTGTGAAGGAGCATCCTCTAGCTATGCTCGTGTTGGTGACTCTGCCCTGCTAGACCTCGTAACAATATGAATGGTACATTTTTCTTGGGTGGTCTGAGTTCAGAATTACATATTTGACAATAACTTTGTTATTTTGTCATTGTAGAGAGGTGGGCTTGGTACCATTCAATGCAAAATTAAAATCTGCAATTTTTTTTTTTCTAAATTAGTATGTTATAAGTGGAATAAGGCATGAGATATAAACAAAAACTGTTGAAAATGCTTGCCATTTTGAAATTTTCAATTACATTTTTATCAATTTCAATAGGTTTGTATGCGAGTTATAGTTGCCGTTACTAAATTTCATATTCCTATCTTTATTTTTGTGGCCGCTCTTGTGCTTATGTGCAGACGACAATGATGAACAACATGCCGAATATCACTTTTTCAGTTTTCTGACGCCATGAAACGGTCAGAAAATGGATTTCGCTGTTAAGAAATTTGTCCTTTTTTTAATACTTGATAAATAAAAGTATACTTCACAATTGTGATTTTCTTTCACATCTGATTTGGGACATAATCTTTACATTTTACTAAAATTTGATCAAATTGGTGATTTTGAAATATTTTACCATCCAAAATGACATCCAATATCCATTTCAGTTATTGACGAACGGCCGTGACAGCATTTATGTGGAGGTACTGATGAATATTTTAGTTTGCTTGCTATTTCATTTAATGTATTGGTATGCGAGAGAGTTTGTGCAATATTTTTGCAGTTACATATCCATCTAGGCTAAGGTCAAGATAAGATAATTTGGCCTTCATTTAATTGTTATCAGTTCAGACAAGTTACCTCTAGACATGCATATTTAACTCTTGTCTGTAATATTCTAAATTAAACGAGGAGATTAAATTCTTGTTGGAATCTTTAGTTTATTGATAGTGCTATTTTAGATTGAGCCTATCACAATGTGAAAGATTTTTTTTCTAGGCTTCTTGTTATTAGCCCTTTGGAAAAAGTGTTTCTATTCAAAAGAAAATTATAAGAATAATTTTGCATTTAAAAATGTTAGCAATTTAGTTGAAATTCTTTAAAAAATAATAATGTTTAACTATTACCTGTATACTGAGTGTCAAAAAAGTCCTGGAACAAAATATCTTAAAGTAGGAAAGATAGAAAAGTGAAGTCTTGGAAATGTTTTATAGTGTAAACAATTTTTTGGGATATGAGGTAAATTTACCCGCCCCCCCCTCAAAATGTCGGTTTTGAGGATCAACTCAAAATTTGAAAATATAAACCCCCATTTTAAAGGCTTTTGTAGAACACTATTTTGACCCTATCCAAAATGGCGCTCAGTCAAATAAATAAAAAGGCCAACTTATTTCAGATTTGTATCTGTGAAAAATTGTATAGTGTATTTTGATGAAATTTAATCAGGTAAATTAGTATTTTATATTTCAATGCCAATATTACAAGGCATTTAATATTGTATGTATTACAAGGCATACATATAATGTACAAAATAATGTTTTAGTCTTCCCTTTTACATTGCAACATATAGCCTACTTACTTATGGGACTATATTTTACAAGTTGAATTAATTTTCTTAATTGTTGAAAGTTAGCTAAGGAACAAAAAGAAAATCGGTCTATTATTTTTTTATCTATCTGAAAGCCTGGGTTTTATCCCAAAATGTGGAAGAATAGATAAATCAAATCACAGAATAAGCACTGTGAATATTGAGAGAAACACTGTTATTGTGGATAATATTACAGGTTGGCACACTGTCATCCTATGGAGGGAAGACACTTTGAATCTATCGTGTAGAAATACTCCAGTTGTGTAAAATTGGCGTTATACTATGTGGCCTAACTGAATAATACAAATTTTTGTCACACTCTGTAACATATAATGTTAGCACTAATATGTAAAATTGTTAAACTGATTAAATTTTGTCTAAACACACTACAGAAATTGAAACGTTGTGTCACTTTATTATTTTTCACGAATACAAATCTGAAGTAAGTTGGGTTTTTTGTTTACTTAACCATCTTCCATTTTGGATAGGGTCAAGAAAGTGAGTCTAGTTCTTCTTTTCAAGGCTTTTAAAATGAGGTATCGCTTGGTTAGAGATATTTTAAAGTGGCACAACACATTTTTTGATGCTAAGTGTACTTGGTTATAAACAATTTAATTTACAAAATAGTACCTTTTTTGTTTTTTAGGGTGTGAAGGTAAAACCAAGGACCCTTATAATTTTACGCATGTATCTGTCCATCTGTTTACCAACCAGTCTTCACAGAAAAGAGGATAAATCATACATTTCAAACTTTGCATATATATTCTCTTTATTGTCCCCCAGTTTTAGGGAAAATGTAGGGGTAGGCCTAACAAACAAAAATGATCTTGGGGTAATTAGGGGTAAAAATTATCTATTTGAAAAATAAAAATAATAAAACGTACGTATTCAATATGCAATCAATTGAAAGTGTCAGATATCATTTCCCCCATAACTTGAACATGGTGTGATTATAAATGTGAAGTCATATATTAAAGTTTTTTGTACGATGAATACATTTTAATTTAACCACACAATGAGAAATGCGTAGCGTATATTTTAAAAACATTTTTGTGAGCTGTGAGACAAACGATTTAATAGCTATTTTAAAAACAACATAAAATATAGTTTGTAAATTGACAGGTATGTCACTCTTTCATTGTTATTTAAAAACGAAAAACCTATCGGATATCATCGCCTTAAATATAGGCTATGTTAGAACTTCGAAATTTTAGCCATCTCTCCAAAGGAAAAAGTTCATTGAATAAAACCAAATTAAATTAGTACACAGTAAAACTGCCTGGGCAACTCTGGGTACTTCAGTTAGTAAGAATATGGAATACATATTTTGAAAAATTAATTGATAACTAAATAAACATTTACAGTGGTACAATATTTCAGCTTTACAATTTACTTGTACAAACAAAACTCTTTGTTAACTGTTAAAAATTCAATTAGAATCCATTATTGTTGGTATAACTCGCATGTGGCAACTTTCCTCTATTGTGCATTTTAATAGACTTTCTTTTGTTTTTATTTGTATATTGTTGTTTTTTATTGAGTTTAAATCAATACAATTTTTTTAGTAAAAATTGGGTAACAGCGTTAGTAGACTAGTACTTTCCGAAAATATTGTAAAGTGCGATAATTTTGATGTGACATTATTCAATGGATCATTTTCTATCTTTCACAGGCTTGGAAATCCTGAGTCAACCTAGCTAGATGTACCTATTTTTTCATGTAGTCATGGATTAGATCCCTCTCTTTCATTTTTTGTATGTGGTCTCTCTTGAAATTATTGTTATTGTTTTTTTTCTACCCTAAAGCTGTTCTAAGGCTAGAGGTCTTTATTTTATATTCTTTTCTTTCTTTTTTATAAGACTATGATGACAGAGTTTTTTTGCCTTTAAACAACAAGAAAGATAAAAATAGATAAATTTCTAGTTGTCCTGTGGTGTTATTAATTGTTCGAAACAATACTTTTAAATTGTAGAATGTAAAATCCTATTCCATAATATATTTTAACATCCGTCAGCTGATCCACTGATATGATTTAATAGTTGCTTTTTCACTAGAACTCTCTTATTATAGGGACAAAGACATTATTAAACACAGATTTTAAACCTGCACCAAATGAACTATTGGAGGACGTTGTAGTGTGTACAATTTATCCTCAGAATACTGTTTTTTGAAATTTGAAAATCACACCATTTTAAAATCTACCAACAGATTTTTCTGGTGAACGAACTTGTATAATGGTTTGTAAAACCACGTCTTCATATCAGATTTGATCAAAATCAGATTTCAATTGTAGCCTATAATTTATTGTTTTCCTAGGTTATGAATACAAACTTTGTGCTAGTCTCAATATTAATTTATTTAACCTTTAAATTCTTATACTGTACATACATTATCAAATATTAAAGATTAATTAACACTTTAGTTGTTAGATGATTTTGTGTTAGCATTACTGTACGATTTGCTAAATATTGCAATCATCAACAATTAATTTGTTATTGAACACAGAGTAAAAATATTATTGTACTTTATTTTTATTTTATTTTATTTAATAGATCATATTTTTTAAAAACATTTTAACAATAATATAGTTTAAATGTTTTGTTGTTGTGTAGGCTATATATTAAAAAGTTGTTAAATTAATGAGATTTACATGTGTTATGTTATGTTAAATATTCTAAAACAATTTTTTTTCTCTTTTTTTTTAGCAATTGACATTAATTTATTAATTTCAAAATAACGGGTTTCCACATAAGTTAAATTCAGTAGAAAATTTAAATTTGTTTAAATTCATACGATAAAAAAAATACCTTTTCATGATTGTCTATAGACAAAGTTCTTATATTCTTGGTTCATAATTAACAAAATTAGCTATTGGTATCAGTTAATGTCTGATTATTTGAAAGATTCTATTACCATTGGTTAGGTTAAGTAAGTTTATCTGATAGGCATTAAAATGTTCAGTCCTATCCTAGGTTACTACAACACTGTTTACTACTTTACCAGAATAAGTAAGGAAATGTATACAGATATTTGTTTAAATTAGCTTTCGGTTGCTCAAAGTTTATCAAAATATTGTCTCCCAAGTGGGGGGGGGGGGGAAGGGCGAGAAACATATATATAGATGAGTGAAGTAAATCTGGACTAAGTCCCAACTATTAAGATTAAATTAATTCAAGATATAGTTCATTTAAATGGACGAGGGAATGAAACATGTGAAATTGAAATTTAAAAAAAAAATTATTTCTGTCTCTTAGGATCAAAGTTTTCAGTTGAAAGTTAGATGCTTATTTCAAAAACATAAATGAATATGAATAACTTAACCAATACATAAATCTCATCAGATTAGTAAATTTGATTTTTCTATTTTTCTCTTGTAGAATTGAAAACATATATAAATTACACTACTTTCTCATAAACCTCACTATGTACGACTTCTTTGGATATACTTGTATGTGGGGTGTTGTTGGATTTTCTGGCTAAATCTAGATTCAAGATCCTTCAGTTATGGAATGTATTATGTTCTCCTCTGGTCCTTCTCCAACAATGCCAATTCTCATTTCCACACTCAATTAACTTTACAGAATTTGTAAATCTGTCACCTTCTGTATCACATCGTGTAAAACTGTGTGTTAATGTAGTGTAGTTGTATGGATAATGAATTGATTTTTATTTTTATAAAACGAATTAATTACTTCATTTTGGACACACTATTTTTAAATGACAAAATATATTTTATTAAACATAGCCTACTAAAGGATTAAATAATTTCTCTTAATAATTACAGGTTCAAATAACTAATTTACATAACTATTAGAGTGCAATATGCAAAGAAATACATTAGAAATGAATGGAAGTCTATTAACCAATCAGAGAGCTAGTTGCCGTTTTGGGGTGGAGTATTCTATTTTAGCTGACTGATGTTGTTTGCATCGTCCATTATTAAAACGATAAAGAAAATTTGTTTTTGACTTATACTAAATTAATTTTACATGTTTGGGATTTTTGAAGAAGGGTTTTTGATGGAGAATTTCAAGCTTGATACGATGATGTTCCTCATTTTCTCTGTTGTTGTCTCACAATATTTAAAATTCGGTGTTAGGCTCATCGAGTTTAAAAATTTTCTGGATAAATGGATTAATTTAGGGCAATTTTGATGTGGGTTTTATTGTAAAACAATGTCGGAAAATAATTAAATTTTATACTTTACTAGTCGTATGTCTGGAATGATTGGAAATTGCTAATTTATTGATGCATTAAAAGAAACTGCCGCTAGATGTCGTATAGAGGTCTGTTTTTTATTAAATAAGATATTTGAGTGAGATAGTGTAGTAAATTTTTTATATCATGGTAAAAAAAAGGAGTTCATATACACATATATTCGATTACATTTAGTATCCTGTGTATCTGCCATTTTGTTTCGTTACGGAAAAATATTATAACTTTGGAAATAAGTAAGATGTGAGCTCAAATTTAGTACATGCTGTTTTTATATTGTGTTTTACAACTATACCAAAGAGTTTTTTTTTGTATATTTTCATAATGATGTTCTTTTAAAATATCTAATGTCGAATCTTTTGAACATCACGGGGGCCAAATATTTTCTTCTTTTAATGACAAAGAGTTTTAAAATATTTTTTGTATTTCAAAGAATAACAGAGTTATTAACAAAAAAATACAAATTTAATTTCTTGCTATGGGTAAAATTATTTTTGTTAATATAATAAACCAGTTTTTAGTTTAGTTTGATGTTTAAAATTTTTTAATCTTCACTTTAATATATAAGGTATACAATTAAAAGATTCAGAGATAAAATGATCGGAATTCAAAAATAATTTGTTTTTGTTGTCAGTCTTGGGTGTTTTAGACAATTACTATACTATTATTAAACTGGGAATGCGACTGAACAAAGAGTTGCCTTACTCTAAAGCACGCACTATCACACAGGCTTGCATACTATTAGCACTGGCTGGTACCCATATTTTTAATCTGTGATTAATCTAGTATAAATTAATTTTTTTCTATTTCTTGTGAAGTGGTCGTGATTTATATATATGTATTTTTATTTTTATGAATAAAACAACATTTCATATATGTACAGAGATGGCAACGTCATTATATACAATTTTTTGAAAAGTTGTTTACATGAGGCTCTTGGTTTAGAATAAGAAATGATCCTTAGAACCTTTTTTTTTTTTTTTTTTTTTTTTTTTTTTTTTTTTTTTTTTTTTTTTTTTTTTTTTTTTTTTTTTTAATGCATGTGCCGAAATCCACCATTAAACCTCACCACATTTAATAAATGGAAAGAAGTATCCATAGTGTACAGCTTTCATTTGAATCAATATCTGAAACCCTACATGCTATTTTTTAGACAGTTTGTCAATATATTTTTCCAATTTAGGTTTTGATCAATATTTAGTTCCAATTTTAATTTTTAGTACTTGCCCCTTATACATCACATTAAATTTAAAATTTGGTCCTTTTTGACACCTTTAATTTACCTTTTTTATATTAAATTACAACATTTTATGTGCTCATGAAATATAACTTTCATAATTTGGAATTTTGATTTCAATGGAATGATCTATATGATGATGCACTACTAGTCTGATGCGAAATGACCCAGTCTGATCCAAAATATTGAGATAAGTAATAGACAATATATTTAATATGATTTACCGTCAATAATAGTCAATATTCTTTTCTTTTTAATGTTGCACTATGGCCGTTTCGGCTATTCCGCCATTAACAAGTGCTTGTTGGATAGTTCCCATTGTCATTATTTAAAAATACACAAACATAACCCTTAACAAAAATTCTGTATAAATTTTATTTTATTCGTGTAGAAAGCCCACTGTCACAACGGGTAATGGACAAGCTACTAAAGGACTTAGTTATGCAAAATACAATCCCAAAAATATACATTATATAGAATTATACTCTTAAATCGAATTTGGAAAGTTCATAATATGTACTATGTCAGCATACTTAGTGTCGGAAAGAACTGTCTCAAAATCTGTGGTAGATTAATATCACAGAAACTAAATCACGTACAATGGGGGTGAAACAGGAAGGTAGCCTACTTTTAGGGGAGAATTATCTGAACCCTTCGTTAGTAGCTGGTGATTAAATCTAAAGGAGAAGTCGGTAGATAAAAAGGTATATGTATAGAATGTTATTTAAGATAAATAACAAAGCTTTTCATAGGTAGGACGCTACCGTAGATAGTAAAGAAGAAATGATTAATGAGTCTGGAGTATAAAATAATGAAACTATTTTAAAATGAAATAATTTGATCACTTGCAAGGTCATTCTGCGAGCCTTTGTTATGACCCTACAATGACTTCATGCTGTTGGCATTTAATAATCCAAATTGAAAAAAAGCTGTCATTCTAATTACATTAATTTAAATTGTTTGACTCTATTTTGTAGTTATACTGTTCGTTGAAGTGGATACAGTACATAGACATTTACAAATTGGAAATAAATTTGTTATTTATAGTCTTGCATTGTGTCTATCAATACATATTAGCTTTTCACATATATTTGTTTTAGAGAAAGGTATGGGATAGGTTGAAGAATGAATGTGGAATTTTTCTCCAAAATATTTTATAGTTTGAACGAGTAGACCAATTTTGATTACGGTATGTGTGCACATTTCGGACAAATTTTTTGTAACTCATAATTGTAGCTGCCTGGAAGTAAATTGACCAAAACTTGAAAGTTCCAATTTTTCCAAAATAGCTATTAATCGAAATTTTACTAAACTGTAACATCTAAGGTCTCAAACAGAATGTATTGGTCGCCATCTCCAAAAATTCTAGTCCTTGCGTTCTATCTATCTATCTATCTATCTATCTATCTATCTATCTATCTATCTATATATATATATAATAAAAACTATGAATTTATTTACATTGAGCAAAAAAATTATATTTTTTGAAATGGTCACCATTTTAATAATGTTTTTCTCAAATAACGTTTTACCAGACACCTAGCTTTTCCCCCTGAAGTTAATACTTTTCCTATTATCCAAATTATTCATGAATTTTCATTTCGAAGTGAATAAAGGTCAGTCAACTTGGGTCCTCTATAACTCGGAGTTTTATATTCGGGTCATCAAGATTTTAAAAGATTTTTGGACCATCCTATAATTATGTAGGAAGAAAGAACATAAATATAAATAAAATTATTTTTTATATAACTCAGATGACAAAATTGTTTTTTCGCCTTACACAAGGGGGATCCATGTTGATACATTACTATGTACTTATATGTAATCAGGGAAAGGAGGGAGGGGAAGGTGTATGCATATTCATAAGTGATTGCAATAGCTAGAATTTCACTAATAATGTCTCTTTTTCGTGATCACACAAAATCCACTTTCTGTATGGATGAATTTACATTATTTGAAGTGTTTATGAAGGTGTCCCTGCCTACTTTGTGTAATTTATCACGCCTGAAGTAGTGTTTTGTTTTAGTCTTGTGTTAAATTAAGAACAGTAATCTGCTGTTACTTACTGTAGTTATTTCAACAACAGATAAACAAACTCCTAGTTAGATTATACACATTACAATTTGTGTGTTTACATTCCTGATCTTAATCTTCTTTAAAATGAAGAGATCATCTCATTTGAATTTTCTTTTGGAGAAATACTATATTGCGTTTGGATGACATATAAACCCGTCAAAACATCGCACAAACTTTTTCATACACACAGATAAAACCAAAATACTGATGAAGCTAAAAATTTAAGAGGGAAGCTGCAATAAGACCAAATTTTATTTTTTCAAAATGGGCCACAGCAATTTTATTTTGATACAATATGAGTAATTAGCCTCAAAGAGACTATTGGTCAACCATACCTCTAAAAATTTGAAGATTCAGGAGTTTTATGACAAGAGGATGTTGGCGAAATGATATAGTCTAAATTTAAAAAACCTCTTGGTGTCTATTGTGTTTGTTCATCTTTGTTTGTTATTAATTTGTTTTGAAAATTTTCTTATGATCATATGATTTTAAGTCATTTTGTTTAAATAAGTACTTAAATTGAAGTCATATTTTTAAGGTATATAACCCCAACAGAAATCAATGCCCGACTGCTAATAATAAGCCACAAAAAATGATTTTCAAATATATTTATAAGATACCATTATATAAATAATTAGAAAACTGTTTTATATTAAAGATCTTTATTTCTAGGTGGGCGCTTAAGTGATTCTTTAAAATGACAGGAAGTAGTTCATTTTACTAAATAGCTGTTACCGGCAAAACCAGCTTTTAGCCAAACTAGTTTTGCCTAGGCCGAGTGATTTAGATTATTGACACTCTATAATTACTATCTAAACCTAACCTGTTTGAAGTGTTATCAAAAATATAATTAAATATTCCCGCTTAGGAAAGCTCTATGAAACTGAGTGACTTGTACTTTCAACAGGACAATCTATCACTTTTACTTTATCACATATACTTAGTATAGAGAAAGTATGTAATGAGTCAAAAAATTAAATGTTCAGTGTCTCACAGATATATCTATTTTGTGGTTTTCTATGTCCAAAAGAAAACTTTTTGTAATTATGTCTTTTACAGTGCATTACAAGTAAATGAGTGGACCCATTTGGAATGTAGGATATTTTGACCATATGAGATGTTGTTTTATTTATTTTTTTTATTACTCTAAATTTGGGAGTATCTTCTTTCTTGTAAAGACAAAATCACAATTTTAAAACAGCCTACATGGCATTGTGACGTTGTTGTGACTTTTTGATTTTTGAACAGCTCTGACGTTTACTAGGTCAGTTTTGAGTTAAGTGTACTATCTACTGTGGGAGAAAGTAGTGTGTTGCTCGCTATTTGTTTTATTGTTTGTGTTGAATTTTGTTTTTGAGTACATTGATGTAATAAATTTACATTTTTACTGAATTTTGTTTTAAATGTTCTCTTAACTCTTAATAATCCGAACAGCTGGATCAAACAAATATTCCGTTATTAATTAAACTTTTTCAGTTGAAATACAGTAGAATCCTGTCATCCAAAATTAATATTTAGGCTGTATTAAGTTGAAAAAAATACAATATTTGGTATTAAACTCGAAATTTTTAGTACAGATGATAAAGAATAAGAGTTTGGTAATGTTTTAAAATAAATTTTGTTCTTTGGTTTTAAAGTCCAGTGTCGATGTTTGGCTTTGATGTAATATGAAATGCATAACAATTAAACACATTTACAGATTCAACAAAGATAATCCAAATTTTAATGATTACAGTACATTAGTTCTTTCTTCAATTGTGTGTGAAAAGAACTTGATAATTTATCATTTCATCTTTGCAAATGTGAGTTGCAAAGATTTTCCCATTCAGTAACATGTGAACAGTTTTGTTAATATCCAAGAATACTATTAACAAGTTCTGTGTTGTATTAATATGTTTGTACAATAAGTTCTGATAGTTCGTTCATTTAGTATTCTAAACTGGTCTCTGTCCCAAGTAGTATGAATTTGCTGGGATCTACTATAATAATAGTAGGACCTAACCTGTCCTAGATGAAAAAATATTTATTGTTTAGGTTATAAACCTCATACTTTAAAACAACCCAAAAAGGAAAATTGAAAAGAAAATTGAATGGCAATGCTGAATATTTACTTAGTAAAGCATTATTTTTGATCCAGACTAGCCTATTTCATTATTGCAATTAAATTAGCTTGAGAAACATACACTTTGTTACAAATTAAACCAAATATGCTAAGTAGTTGATGATTTCCTTTCCCCAAACCCATCTCTACAAAATGATGGATATTTACAAACAAATGGAAGATTCCTTAGAAGCAAAACATTGATGATTCATGTTGTCTTTGTAATGATGCCAATTTGGAGTTATTTTTGCTCTTGGTCAATGACACATAACTGGAAATTTTTTGTGACAGGTACGCTTTGTTTTAGTGCTTTGGAGTCATTGTTGACAAGTAATAAAAACGCAGTGACAATAAACATCATTTTTCGTCAAGTTTCTTACAAGAAACACGTAATACTGGAGTAAATATTTGTGTGTTCCCTATTAATTTGTTTATAGGCTGACGACCAAATATTACCCATTGTTTACATTAACGAATTTTCTTTAATATTTAAATATGTCCTTTTAACACTGCTTGTCGAATGATTTTCCGCAGGTCATACAGTATGATTCAAAAAATATTTTCAACAATTTGTTATATGCAGTAAATATTGAATTTTTTTATTTTTTATTATTATTTTAAAAGCCAGTGGTTTGTGTCGAGTCGAAGGTCGATTCAACATATCAACGCATGTTACACAATTTGTAAAAATACATAACAACAAAGCCACTTGTGCTGTGTAGTCATTGTTTTGATATGATTTATACTTCTAATATTGTAATGTTAGTGTCATGTTGTATCTATCTAACTATATTTCAAAATTTAGCATTCAGATGTATAAGTGAGACTTGACAAACAAGCCGTGTGACACTAGAATATGAAAAAATAAGTTTAATATCATATACCAAGTAATTAAATTTAAAAAATATATTCATTATCCTATTTCATCAATATTATATAGACCTAATGCTGACTATTTTGAGATTTTGTTATTTAGTATATCTATATATTATTATTCTGGAAATGTAGCTTGAAGTGTCTATATTGAGTAGGCAGCCATCTCAACTTTTGCCACTTCTTGTGAACAGTGTTGAGTATACCTATGGTCCACTTATACAACCCCCCCCCCTTGTGCATCTTTAACCTCTATATTTTAAGAATAATATAGTTTGTGAAAGGTTATTTACTTACATATTTATAAAATCATAACTATATCAAGCAAAAAATTGATGCGACATCATCATGGTACTTACCTGACCACAACATACACATAACAAACGAAAGGTTTTTTAAAATTTTTATTTTATTTATTTTTATTTTATTTTTTTATTGCACAGGTTTTCTTTATATCTATTTGAATATTGCATTTTCTTTCCAGGTCATGGTTTGAAATTATATTTTCAATACATACAAAATTGAAATCTACAAATTTTTATCTAATTTAATATTTTATAAGTTGAATGATACATGAGATATGAACAAAAATTTGTTAATTGTTGCCATGACATTTTCTATTTGATTTTCGTGAATTTCTATATATGAGGACACTATACCAAATTCATGTTCCTATCTTAAATTTTGTGGTCGCTATCGTGCTTACGGACGATGGCATGTTGAAAATCACTTTTTCTGTTCCCCGAGGTCATGAAACATGAGGTTAAAAAAAGTATGTCGAAATTTTTTGAGACTACCAAACTTGTATGCTGGGTAAGTAAAACTATATATGTACGGAAGCTCTTTCACTATGGTATGCCTGAGAGAATTATTTTTCAGGACATACATAACCTAAGTTATATTTTCATACATATAGTTCCATAGTAGATTTTATGGTTTTGAAATTTCTTTTCTTTGAACAACACATTTTCTTTGCCTATGGTAAACACCTTCAGGCTTGTGAATTTTTTCACCGGCACTTCATTGCATTGTTGTTTGGGTATAAACATAGACCACTTATAATTTATTTAAACGTACTTCTAGTTGGATAAGTGGAACTACTTAAATTTAAGTGTAGGTTTTAAGTAAAACAGTTACACAACAAAACAATAAATAGTGTTATATGGTGTCGTAGTTAATTTTATAACTAAACTTTTTATTGAAATATAAATAAATCTGTAGGTCGAAAAATAACCTAATTATAACCTTATTTATTATAGTTTGAAATAAGATTACAGTAAAATCCCTCTATTGCGGATCTCTCTAATGGAAATCTCTCTATAGCAGCCAAATGTGTCCGTCCCTTCCCACTTCTGTAGTAAAACTATGTATTGAACCATTTAAAAAGAAATGAAAATCTGGAAGAACGTACTGAGCCTACAAAGAATGGTTATGTCAAATGTTTTCTCAAATGTTATGTCGAGACGGGGTGGTTAACCTTACCTTCAATGTAAGCAGTTGTACCTGAGTTAGCTATTTACAAGAAGAGAATAAACACAGTATTAATTTAAAATTGTTAATTTTAATTTATAACATATATGTAGATATATATATATATATATATATATATATATATATATAAATTATGTGCCCTTAATAAAAAAGAATTAATTTTAAAATTTATACACCCTTATTTTTTATTTTAAAAAAATTTTAGAAATATATATTAACCCAGCCCTTCCTTTATTTACTTATATTAGAAAGAATTACAATTTTAAAAGAAAACTTATTACAAATATACATGCAATGTTGAAACTTACTCAAATACAGAAGTAGGCCTACCGTTTACATTAATCAATACAAAAAAAACATTGGTTAAACCTATGTTTATAATAATATAACTTAAGGTATATATATATATATATATATATATATATATATATATATATATATTATTTATCTAACAAAATTTGTTTTGTTGGCCAACCTTTAATATTTAAGGGGGAAATAATTGAAATTTATTTAAGAAATTATATATATATATAAATAGACTATATATATATAATTGAAACTTATGACGTCGTCATTTTTTTTGTTTGAAAATTTGGAAATAACCCCTTTGGGGTTGTAAGGTCGAAAATGCTAGCTGTCCCATCCAATTTTATTTAAAAAAAAGTATAGTGTCTACAACCTTTTTTTGATATTTAAAATTCAGTTCCAGTATCAGTAACAATTAATCAGTTCTACATTAAAAAAATTATGGCAATAAATTCACAAGGTTCTTCTTTTTGGTTACCGTATAAGTAATTTTTCCTTATAGCTTAGACCTCAGATATAATTGAAATGTGATGGCATGTTTGTTCACTTTGAGCATGTGTGCGAGTTGCCAATCCTACTTGAACCAGTTTGCACTGGTTTGGAGTGTTCAAGCGGTTTCTGTTGAAAGAAACGAATTTGCGATTTCCTACCTGATCATAGCTTTGTTTTTTGACCTTACCAGCTGTGAATATGATTAATCTTTACATTTTACCTCACAAAACTTCTTTCGCAAGTCTAAACTAACACTAAAAATAAACTGGCTTAACTTTTGTACAATACGCTACTAATCATATCCATTTCTGCTGATGTCAAGAAAAAGAGTGACTCAGAGAAAGCAAGGTAAAAGGGGAGTCGTAAGATCAGCTAATTGATGTTTAGACTATCTGTCGCCAGAGTTCAGTACCTGACGGCTTAGCAATTGAATCTAAGGGCGGCATAATTTATTACTTGAAATCTGCTGCGTTTCTAATAACGCTACAGTATTGTAATTTCTTTTTGTTGAGGCCAACAAAATTTCAGGAATTTCTCTATAGCGACAAGACATGTGACACCTCCCCACTATTCAACTCGTCATTTGAGTGTAAAAAGCAGTGCCTGGTACATCAACTGAATGAAATGTTTGTTTTGTTTTTTACTGGTACATGTTCATTTTACAAATTTTGTTACCTTCTTTTATTACAATTTTTAAAAAAATAAGCAAATGCACCTAATTGGAAAATTATTTTTAGTTGAAAAGATTAGGGTTTTGCACGAGTTTGAGAAAGGGGGCAAGTTGATATTTGCCGAAATTTTAAATTACCTAATTCATCTGTTGGCATGATACTGAAAATAAGGAGATAATAATAAGACCTATAAAGAAGGGAGTAGTTTCAAGAAGATTCGAAAATCCAGAATTTGAATAAATTGAACAAAATTTATAGTGTGTTATTTGGTGCAGTAACGGTGTATCTCATTTGAATTAAGAACCGATCCTGTTCTTTCAAACTTATTTTGCATTTTGTAAATTGCAATCTGGATTGTGATAGAGTTCCGAATAATTCTTCCCAGTTATTATGAACAGTTTAAAGATATTTCTGTATGCCTTTAGTATCATTTTGTTCCTTTAAACTTAGATTTTCACCTATTATAGAAGCCTTAAACTAATTGTAAGTTGTAAATGTGGTTAGAATTTTGATCAATCAATGAATAAACAAAACCAGCTGTTACGTTTAATTGTTGCAAGAACATGATTACATAATGCTGTTCCATTACTTTTCAACTGTTAGCCTATATATGTGAGCACTGTGTATATTACAGTGTTTATTTAATTATAATTTCTATTATGTTCTATGAATTATATTTTTACCATTATGAACATTATATTAGTTTAAATTTGTTATTGTTATTAACTGATTTGTGGATATACCCACGACCCTTTAATTTAGAGTTCATTCCCATCATACATTCAGTAATTATTCACATTAATTAGATCTGCTTTACTAATTATAAGAAGCAAGACTGTATAACAAAACTGCTATGGGGGTTTTGATATCTGCTATCTTGATATAGAAGACAATATTTGGCGTAGGGATATTAATTGCAACAGCTGGTTTTGTTTATTAGTTTATTGATCATTGATGATAATTCTATTTACAACTTACAGTTAGTTTAAGGTTACTTGAAATTTAAGTTATGAGGAACAAATGGATCCTAAAGTAATTCTGTAAGTGTGAGAGCACTGAAACTGTCTAGATAGTAACTGGCAGGAATAATTGGAACTTGACCACCATTCAAAATTCCAAACAAATTGCGAAATAAGTTTGAGAAAACAGGGTCGGTTTCTTAATAAAAATAAACGGTGTAGACCAGTTACTGTTACAACTAAAATAACTCGCTATTGAGTACTGAAGCTTTACAAAAAGCTCTAAGAAATCGCAAGCAAGAGCTTCAATTGAGCTTGAGAACTCAAGCTCTTAACACTTTGAGTGCTAAGCCTCGAGAGGGGTACTATTATGTCTGACTACAATATGGCGGCATCTGGTAAGGGTTGCGTGTATAGCCGTGTGCGCCATAGGGTAGGTTAGTTCACTGTCCTGTTCATGTCTATGACTCAACGCGTCTACTACCGCATATTTTTAAAATTTATTCTCATAATAAAATTCATTTTAATTAAATTTTTAATTTTCGGTAATCATTTTTACATGTTTTAGTGTGAAATTAACTTTTTCGGAATAGTAAAAATTTTTTGTACATAAAACACAAACACCTATAATTTATTCAAAATTATAACAATCAATTTTGAAATGATATTTATTGATTGTTATTTTATTCATGTATTTTTTATGAAGGGAGATACGGCGGTATGACAGAAATTACGACCTGTTTGTTATTCATTTGCTAACTACTTTTTAGCTACATAATTCAATCCTAAAATGATTACGCTAACAATGAGACAAACTTTCATTTTTTATGTCCTTTTACCTTAATATTATATAATACATTTTCATTTTTACCTAAATATGTTTTATTGGAACTTCATATCGGGAGAAAATAAAACAATGTTTTCGGTTATATTTGTTTATTAAATATTTAAAAACAAAATAAATAAAATACGATACTAAATTCTAAAAATAAATTCTAAACATACAATTAAAATTACAAAAATGATATTTTTTTATATTTACAATTGAAAAAAAAACTGAATTACTAAACTAAATTTACAATGCAAACATTTTTTTATTTTTATTTTGCTTATCCTATCTTACACTAAACTACCTACTCTATTTTTAATATATAAAACTAAATTAAACATTTTTTTTTATATACATTTGCACTTTTTATTTATTGTTCATGGTATTCCCGAAAACATGGCGCACACAAATGTGGCTCTTTGGGGCAGTCTGGGCAGTAGTATGAAGACTCCTTTCTTTTCCCAGACTTCAAACATACTACACATCGTCGAAAAAGTCGTTTGTTTTTGTCGTTCAGCGGTCTTTGTCGGGGAGCATGAAGAACCGTGGTTGTCTGTGAGGAAGGGCCGGGGGAAGGAACAAAGAGAGGGTTCGAAGGAACAGGGGGAATGTTGGAAGGAGCAGATGGAGAAGGAAAAGCAGGAGCTGTTAGGGACTTTACCAAATTTAGGCGGAAATCATAAAGGGACATTTTGGAACTGGGATTATCCCTTCTGAACAGGATATAGGAATTGGTAAGGATCAGATGAAAAATGTGAATGGCCACCTTCCTATACCATTTCATGCATTTACGCTCTATCGGATAATAAGCTAAGAGTTGATCCATGTGGTCGATTCCACCCATCGACTTATTGTATTCAGCCACCATTTCTGGTTTTTGAACTACACGTCCTCGTCGATCGGTAACATCGACCAGGTCTGGACTGAACTCTGAGCTTATCATCAGCACTTCTCGTCGATCATTCCATTTGAGAACGCAAATACCTGAATCGGAAAATAGGGAGGTGGTTTCAGATTTTTTCAACTTCTTGGAAACAACCTGAGGGGGGTTGTTTTTTCGGTTTTTCCGTAAGGTCCCAGTTACATAGGTTTTGCGCTCAAGGAGTTCATGTGCAAGTCGTACGCTATTATAATAATTGTCCATAAACAATGAATGACCAAAATCTAATTGACCTTCCATCAGTTTATGGACAACCATATCAACATGACCTTGCCCACCAACTTCTTGATCACCAGAACCCGAGTATACTATAAACCTTAGGACAAGACCTGAAGGTTCGGTGAGCATGTATAGTTTTATACCATACTTATGCCTCTTTCCCTTTAGGTAAACTCGAAAAACCAATCTCCCTCTCCAGAGGATCATGGATTCGTCAATACAGAGTCGTCTAGTCGGAGTCACAAGTTTTTCCATAATTTCATGAAAAAACTTGATAAGGGGTCTAATTTTGTATAGTCGGTCAGTCTCTGTTTGCGGAGGGCGGTTATTGTGAAAGTGGAGACAGTTTAGAATATTCATAAATCTGTCTCTACTCATCACACTTCGGACAAAAGGCAAGTTGAAAAGTTTGTCCGTTGTCCAGTAGTCTGAAATTCTGGGGAGTACCATGTTTCCCATGTGAATAAGTAACCCTAACCACATGGTGAATTCCTCTATGGTTAGGGTTTTCCACCTTCTTATTCGAGCATGGATACTCGCACCAGATTTCTTTGTTTCGGCAAAGTCGTTGGTCTCGTTCACAATTAAAGTTTTTAGTTCGGCAGTGAACAACATGTTGAAATATTCAATAGGTTGTTTGACAGTTGGTGATTGATTTAAGCCAGGGTTCCGGGTGAAAGGAATGTCGTCAAGGGATGTTCTATCTGCCGAAAAACTGTAAATGGGGCCTTGGGGGACAGTAAGTCTTTGTCTCGTATGTCTTTGTCGTCTAACATGTGTACCGACTTTTGTCTGGGTTGAAGAAAGGGTCAAAACACTTTCACCAGCAGACTCACTCGGCTGCAATATCTCTGAAACAAAAGAAAAGAAAAAAAGTGTAAATATTATGTGATATTTATGAAAATAACAATTCTGGAAATTTGAAGTCAAGGAAATATTGTTTTCAAATTTAATGATTTTGTTAGAAAAAAATATAATGTTAGCATAAAGCTTTTTACCCCAAGAAAAACATGAAAATTATTTTCAAAAATTACAATTGATGGTAAATAAATATCTGAATTTTGTTTACCTATTTCTATCGGGGTTGAGAAAGTCACCATATTGTCACTCGTTGGGTCGGTCGGCTGCAACAATTCTGAAAATAGAAAAATGAGTAAATATTATGTAATAATTGATACAAATAACTCTAATAATTTGAGTCTAAATAAAACAATGAAATCTTATTCTCAATTAAACTTTTTCGAATGATTTTGTTGGTAGAAATGTTAGGATAAATTTTGTAATGATTTATCAAAATATGTAATAATTGATACAAATAACTCTAATAATTTGAGTCTAAATAATACAATGAAATCTTATTCTCAATTAAACTTTTTCGAGTGATTTTGTCGGTAGAAAAAAATGTTAGGATAAATTTTGTAATATTTTATCAAAATATTTTTGTCAAAATATGTAATAATTGATACAAATAACTCTAACAATTTGAGTCTAAATAATACAATGAAATCTTATTCTCAATTAAACTTTTTCGAATGATTTTGTTGGTAGAAAAAAATGTTAGGATAAATTTTGTAATATTTTATCAAAATATTTTTGTCAAAATATGTAATAATTGATACAAATAACTCTAATAATTTGAGTCTAAATAATACAATGAAATCTTATTCTCAATTAAACTTTTTCGAATGATTTTGTTGGTAGAAATGTTAAGATAAATTTTGTAATTATTTATCAAAATATGTAATAATTGATACAAATAACTATAATAATTTGAGTCTAAATAATACAATGAAATCTTATTCTCAATTAAACTTTTTCGAATGATTTTGTTGGTAGAAAATAATGTTAGGATAAATTTTGTAATATTTTATCAAAATATTTTTGTCAAAATATGTAATAATTGATACAAATAACTCTAATAATTTGAGTCTAAATAATACAATGAAATCTTATTCTCAATTAAACTTTTTCGAATGATTTTGTTGGTAGAAAAAAATGTTAGGATAAATTTTGTAATATTTTTATCAAAATATTTTTGTCAAAATATGTAATAATTGATACAAAAACTCTAATAATTTGAGTCTAAATAAAACAATGAAATCTTATTCTCAATTAAACTTTTTCGAATGATTTTGTTGGTAGAAAAAAATGTTAGGATAAATTTTGTAATATTTTATCAAAATATTTTTGTCAAAATATGTAATAATTGATACAAATAACTCTAATAATTTGAGTCTAAAAAAAACAATGAAATCTTATTCTCAATTAAAATTTTTCGAATGATTTTGTTGGTAGAAATGTTAGGATAAATTTTGTAATGATTTATCAAAATATTTTTGTCCCAAGAAAAAAAGAAATACGACAAATAAATAAAAATCTGAACATTCCGTACCTATTTCTGTTGGCGTTAAAGTCACCGTTGTTAGAAGATCATCACCTGGGACCTCAGACGGTTGCAATAATTCTGAAAATATAAAAATGCGTAAATATTATGTAATAATTGATACAAATAACTCTAATAATTTGAGTCTAAATAAAACAATGAAATCTTATTCTCAATTAAACTTTTTCGAATGATTTTGTTGGTAGAAAAAAATGTTAGGATAAATTTTGTAATATTTTATCAATATATTTTTGTCAAAATATGTAATAATTGATACAAATAACTCTAATAATTTGAGTCTAAATAATACAATGAAATCTTATTCTCAATTAAACTTTTTCGAATGATTTTGTTGGTAGAAAAAAATGTTAGGATAAATTTTGTAATATTTTATCAAAATATTTTTGTCAAAATATGTAATAATTGATACAAAAACTCTAATAATTTGAGTCTAAATAAAACAATGAAATCTTATTCTCAATTAAACTTTTTCGAATGATTTTGTTGGTAGAAAAAAATGTTAGGATAAATTTTGTAATATTTTATCAAAATATTTTTGTCAAAATATGTAATAATTGATACAAATAACTCTAATAATTTGAGTCTAAATAAAACAATGAAATCTTATTCTGAATTAAACTTTTTCGAATGATTTTGTTGGTAGAAATGTTAGGATAAATTTTGTAATGATTTATCAAAATATTTTTGTCCCAAGAAAAAAAGAAATACGACAAATAAATAAATATCTGAACATTCTGTACCTATTTCTGTTGGCGTTAAAGTCACCGTTGTTAGAAGATCTTCACCTGGGACCTCAGACGGTTGCAATAATTCTGAAAATATAAATATGTAATTAATAAAAAATCAAATTCTTATATAAAACTTTTTTTTCAAGTCAAAATAAATCAATGAAATCTTATTTTACGATTCAATTCTTAAATATTTTTTGTGAACAAATTTAGTTTAATTTTTTTTATTGATTTGTCCTATTATTTATATCCATGAAATTAAAGTGTGAATTTTGGAACATGTAACGATTATTTTTAATTTCAAGAAAAACAGAAAATAAAATAATGAAACTGATAATGACGTATCAATAAAAAGTAAATAAAAAATACCAAACTGGCAGGGAAAAATTATTGTAATTACCTTCAGAGATTTCCAAGTCCTCCTCGTCGGTGTCCCCAAACACGGATTCCCCTGAATCCAAATCCGAATTCCATCCTTCGTCACTTTCGTTTTCGAGGATGGAGAGCAGCTCTGCGGCATCTTCCGGAGAATAAAACTTTCGTTTTTTGAGACCCGATCGCCTTGTCTCAGACTCAGCAGACGTTGACGGACGAGAGTCGTCTCTCGTGTCAGCTGCTGAAGACGTTGAAGGTCGAGGGTCGTCTCTAGTCTCCACAGAACGTTTTCCACCTCTTGTACGAACCATTCTGGAAATGTTTCAAACACATACTATATATTATTTTCGGATTTATACAAAAATACTAATCATTCATAAGATAATGAAGAGGAAAAAAAAAAACATTTTTTAAAACTTGGTATTTTTTTTTCCATTTATTATTGTGACATCCCTTGTGATATGAATAAAAATGTTTAAAATAATTAAAATGAATTGAGATATATTCAAAACTTACCTTAAGTTGGAAAAAATGCACAAAAACGATGAAAAAGTATGAAATTTCAAATGGCTCTGCAACGGCTTCTAGCGGTTATTCTTCACGGCTCTTCGATCTTCACTTGTTGAAGGGTGTCTACTAACTACTCACGTAAAAATAAATGCTCTAAGCAACGACTAAACCCCCTCTTTTCCACCGAAAAGTGAATGTAGAAGGTGCGTGTATAGACGTGTGAGTCACTGGGAAGACCATTGTTTTGCGTGTATAGACGTCTGAGCACTGAACGTGTTAACAGAGGCTTAACGTTGTCTCGGTTTTCAGTTGTGCTTCCAACACTTGTTCATGGTTTATTAGAGGTTGACCTAGGCTGGTGTATGTAGTTTTATGAAATTGTGTTACACGAACAGAGAGGAGAAAATAGAGTTTTGATAAAGATATCTGATGATAACCACGACAGTTTCATCATCTTCATCAAAACCATTGAAAAACAGTTTAACAAGCTGAGAGTCACAGTTTGGGGTGGCCTGACCTGCAACAGTGTTTTTGGCCTGGTATTTTTTTATGGTTCAGTCAATGTGAATCAAAATCTTGATGAGAAAATGTTTTCCCTCAAATTAATATCAAATTGGCAATGGTGTTATTTTTCAAAAGTACAGTGCTCCTCCACACTATAACACTTCTATCTGAGAATTATTGGATCAGCATTTCCCATTAAATGGATTGGTCATCGTTGTCCCATAGATTGCCTGGCCTCCATGATCACCTAATTGTTGATATCCATGGATTCTTTTTCTTGTGGGAGTTTGTCAAGAGCATTCTGTTTTCTTAGAAGCTACACTCTTAGTACTTCTGATATGGTTCATAACTTCTTTACCGTTATAACCCTGTTCAATGTTTTAAAAATTAGAATTGTAAGAATAGTTAAACATAGTATGAAAATGACTTCAACTGTTTGCCTGTATACAAGCAATCCTGTATAAAGAAATGGAAACTATCGTACAAACCAGTTTCTTTTTGATAAAATAGTTTGTTTTTGATAATTAAAGTGATTATGCGTATGTAGGGGAAGTATATGAACATAAATAAAATATCATGGGAACTAACTAATTAATTAACCCAATTGTACAAAAATTAATAAACATGCTGCCACGCTACGCTCCTCTCTACGTGAGTGAGTTCGAGTAGGGTTCTTCTTGCCCTACGTTGGAACGCCACTCGCCACGCTGCGTCTCCCTCTTTGACTTCGACGAGTTTAAGATTCTTGTTCCCTTTTTTGGAACACTATTATCACGAACTCTTAAACTCGCTGTACGATCACCACCGACTGGGCGAACCACCTTTCTTTTCAGAGCAGGCGCGGGCAAGGCCAAGATGCTCACTTTTACTTTTTTAAATCAAAGATTTTGCAACTCTTGGCTCTAATAAGTATGAGCTTGTCCTCATAAACTTACTAAATTTTAATTAACGCAAAATTCCCTGAATTTTATCTCAATGCTCGATTATTTAACTCTTTTAAGATTAACTCTCTCTCTCTCCAAGGTCGTGCCTTTTGGGAGAAATCGGCTCTTAAGTTCTGATGATAACTTTTAAAATTTTCAAATTATATTACCAGAGCACATATATAAAATTTATGTTAAAACAAAGTTAATAGCATACACAGAATGGATTTATATTAAAAACACAACAAAATTTAGAAATGAATTATTTGTATATTATTTCCTCTTTTGCACAGAAAAATTTTATATTCAAAACTTTTTTAATCACACAAAACAATTTAATTGAACAATAACACAACTATTTATTTATTTAACAACATTAATTAATGTAATATTATCTATATCTTAAACAAAATAACAACGCTTGACTTTTCAGACAGAACCACAAACAGTTTTTCCTGTCCTGAAAAAGTCGTATTTAAATTATTAATAATTTTCAACACCAAAGCAGAGGTTTAAAATGAATTTAATTTTTAATAATCCCCCTAATGACGTTATATTTGAAAAGAAGTTAATATTTGCGAATTATTCCTTAAGTATAAGATACCTTCACACTTTAATAGAAGTTCTAGTTGGATTTGGAATTTGTTGTATTATTAGGATGATGGTGATGTGATGTTTTCTATCCAGAGTCTGTAAGCTGCTATGTAGTTGAATGCTGGTCTCGAATTCTTCTAAGTCGCCTTGAAGATCGATTAAAGTTGAAATTATTCTAAGTCCAATTAGTAGAGTGACAGTTGAATCTTCCTCTCAGCTCAGAGTCGGTTGCAGAAGAAACGTCCTTTAAGCGTCGATTCCAAATCAAAAGTAATCGTCTTTCGACGGTTAAATCTCGGTCTCCCTGTCAGTGGGAATTAATCCACTTTTCTGGAGCCAATTTTCCTCCCTTTTTGGGAAAAAGGTATTTTCCATATATTATGTGTTTTCAGGCCCTTTTGGTCTGAAATATTTACACTATATGTTTTATTAGTCCTATTTTTTGACTAATGAATAGTTTTCTTCCTTAATTATTAATTAAAACACCTTTTAATTAATAATTTATAGTATTTTTTCTTTAACGTTATCTTTGATCCATGTTGGCAACATGATGATTCTGACTTTAGACTCTGCTTGAGGATGCGCGCGCAACTTTTCATGTTTTTGCATGAAAATCTCTACTTTTGACGTTTTTTCGTTCAACTCGCTATAACTTTCGAACGCTCGAACCGATTTTAAAGTTCCTTTCGGATTCTTCTTCCTTTCCATCTTGTGGGTCTTGTGGAACTTGATTCATCGCTCTACTACGCTTCGTTCGCGAGTTATCGCCCTTTTCCTGAAATTTGATTTTTCCCCTTTTCAAATTTTGAGATAAGTCCTTTCTCAAAATTCTTTTGACGAAATCTTGTTCCTCTTCTACTACGACGAAAAACTATGTTTGTACTTTTCCCATAACTCGTTTGGTTGTCGAGTTATTCGCCTTTGAAGTCCTTAAGTTTGTGTCGTATGAGTTTATGTTCATAAAAACCCCCCCATTATATATTATTACTTCTGCTTTGGTGTGTTACCATTTTACATACTAAATACATATAATTATCATGTTACTTTACCCCTTTAACTTTTATTTTACCCGCTTTTGGGCTTTGAAGTTTTACGTTTTGTAATTATTATATCTCCCTTATTTTATTTTCAAATTTGATTCTAAGTACCTATTATTGTGCCCTATTGTGGTCTCTACAATAGTACTTATTATTATTTTTTAAATGATCCCCCCTTCAACTCAAAAATTCCAAAAAACTCCCCAAGAATGACTTTCTAAGTCCATTCTCACCTGTTAATTATTATTATTACTTATTTTTTATTTGTGATTATTGTTACTTCCCCACTTGGTTATGACTCTACGATTTTTGAATTTTGAATTTATTCTTTTTCCAAATTTTAGGTTTTTGAGCCCTTCTAAAAACTTGAATAACTTTTTTGTTTTATGTGATTTTAAATTTATTTGTTGATATTATTGGTCGGTTGACTCTACTGAATATTTATTTATATTAATAATTTAGTTTCTTAATAAAATAGGAACTAAGGCAGTTTGACTTTTCACGTCCGAACAAGCAAGTTTGCTCTCGAACTGGCGTGACGTCATCGCCCCACCTCGTCCCCACTCTACAAGGTTTAGCGCGGCAATTTAACTTGTTTTAAATGGACTTGAGACGTTTGGCTTTTTCCAAACCGTCGCAATGCGTAATATGTAAAACAGCAAGCTACAAATTAACTACTGATATAATAAGATCTACTTGAATTTTCACGCAGTGCTTGTACAGACTGTGTTTTTCTAATGTTGTAGGGATACTTAACAATGAAAAGATGCCTTGCGATACTTAAAAGTAATGTGCACAAGTAAAGTGGGATACGATTGGTCTTTTTCGGGAACTTCCACAATTTGAAGTGTTTAATTTTAGACTATTAAAATATTAGATTTTATAAAGTACTGTATTTTAATTTTTTTTATTTTGTCCAGGCAAGGATAGCATTTCTTCAAGGAGAGAGAAAAGGACAGGAAAACCTTAAAAATGACCTAGTGAGAAGGATAAAGATGTTGGAGTACGCTCTAAAACAAGAAAGGTAAGAGTTTCTTATTAAAAAAATTAAACGTTGAACAGAAAAATTAAACATTGCATAGAGTAGAGCGTGGAAAGCTGATTGTTTTGTTTTAAAAGTTAAGTACAGGATATTTAAGAACTAAACTTTTTTTAAATTTTAAAATGATTTACTCATATTAAAACTTTAAAAAAAATTGTAACTTTTATAATTCAAATTTTTCCATTGGTCCCTTCAGCTTCGAATTATTCAAGTTCTACTGTACTGACATATTCACATTATTTTCTATACTTTGTACTGGAAAGTAAAATTTTGTAGGGTGTTTATGTTTAATAAATTTTGGTTGGTTTTATTATATTAAATGTATTGCTATTGTTTGATCTGTTTAGAGCAAAATTCCACAAGTTAAAATATGGTACAGAACTAAATCAAGGTGATATGAAGCCTCCAGTACTAGATGAACCAGGAGCGCCGGAAGTAACAGTAGATGTAGAAGCACCCTTTACTTCTGTCAGTAATATCAGCTGGCGTCAAGGAAGACAATTGTTGAGACAGTAAGTTTAAACCCTGTGGATGTGTTAATGTAGTGGAACATGTTGCTCTTGTACCAAAGTTGTAATGATATGCTCCTTGACAATATTTAATGTTTTTATGTAGATCTTAATCTTTTCTGTCATTGACACCACTGAATACCGTTGATGTATAGGCCATAATGATGTTTAATTATTTCTATTCATAAGTTTTTGATAGACTTTATGCCTTGCTCAATGTTCCTCTTACTAACTTTTTACCTGTTTGATAAAATGTTTTAGCCGAAGCAAGTATAGGGTAGGTTATCTTTCTACAACTGCTCAGCGGCTGTACCACAGGTTGGTTATTGGTCCTGTGTTGTACACTATGTTTACCACATTGTGATGTACCACCACAATTACCAAGTCTGTTGTTATATTTGCAAATGATGTTGGTTTTCTCTCATGTAGTGATAAAACAAATAGTCGATTATAATAGTTGGATAGCACAAATACCTGCCTAACAAAGTGGTGAATAAGACTGAGTTCGTTTAAGTTGCAACACATCACCTTTTTACTTAGAAAGAGTAATTGTCCCTGGGCAAGGATATACTTCCACAATCCACAAGTCTACAATATTTGAAATTCTACTTGGATAGTCTCTTTAACATGGAAGAATCACGTCTAGAATAAAAGAGATCTCGTCAACAGTTGGTTTTGAAATATTCTTTGGCTTCTGGTTAGACAATGTGCTCTATCACTTAACAACAAGCTGTTGGTGTATTGCTAGGTCTTCAAGCCAATATGGGCTTACAGCTATAACGATTAGTCGTTATTTTGTAACGGTTGGTCGGGCGTCATTTTGTAACGGTTGGTTACAAACAAAACTTAATGTTCTATTAATGATTGTTAATTTTATAACTAGAGTTCTTACCTTTCATTCCTGTACTTTCACATTCTGAAATTTCCAACGAGATCAGTTAATCAGTTGTTCTCAATGATTTTAGCAAAATGTTATTTTGTTAATTATCTGATTTATTATACACAATCACTTTTTATCCTTATTCTTAATCTAAAAAAATATAACTTGCCCTACAATTACAACATTTTTTATTTCAAGTGTTCATAGCAATTGTTAGAAAAAATCCTTGTGCAGTGTCCATTATATTTTGAATATTTAACCTAATATATGTTCAGTACTTACGATTGTTTCATCACACACAAAACTGTTCACTTCTGATATAAATTTGTTATTTTAACATTTCAAATCATATTGTACTTAACTTGAAATGTTTTACTATTTCACTTTTGACTTTATTTAGATATATCGCCTCATTTTCATGACAAGTACAAAAAGACGTCTGACTGCTTCAGGTATCTGTAGAAGAGTGAGTGAAAAGGACTCATGCCTTCCTCTCCTTCTCTCAATAAAATTTGTAGAATTTATCGCATGTTTTATGAACTTGACCAATCAAAGGACGTTTTTCTAAATATGTCCTTATATAGCTTGTCACGCCATACAGAGCTTCTCTATGACGTAACAGCCTGTTTCTTTTTTTCAACATTATTATTCAATTATAGTATTCACATTTTAACATAAGCACTTTTTTATTTAAAAGTTCATTTTTATATTTTTAATAAACTGTTATCTTACTTTCCTTAATCTAACATTTTATTTATAATTACAATTTATTTATTATTATTGACTTCAGGCCATTATTTACTATTAATTATTATCCATTACTAATTATTTATTGGTCGGAGATGTCCTATGCTTACACTGCATGCAATTATGAGCTACTTTAAGTAGTTCAAACATCGAATTCTTACAGAGGATCCAAAATAACATTTTAAAGGTTAATGCTGATGTGCCCTGGTATACACACAAGACTATCTATGACTATCGACATATGCCAACTTTATTGGGAAAAATTGAACGATTTAAAAGAAATAACAACGTGTGTTTATCTGTGCATCCCATTCCTCTTGCCAGCATGTTGCTGACATCTGATACCACTAAAAGACTGAAGTGGGCAGATGTGTTCTGAATAATTAAAAGAGGACAGGGTAGTGATTCTTTCTCTTTCAAGTGTCATCTTTTCTCACACACATCTGATCATAGTCTTTATATTCATAGCAGATAAAACATATAAAAAAAAAAAGAAATTTGTTGAGGTGGATCACAGAACTTTTAATTACGCAGCTTGATGATATAATTTTGCCTATCACACATATATAACCATAACACCACAGTATGTTTTTTTAATATTTTTATGCATAATTTTTAGTAATTTTGAATGTGATACAGCATATATGGGCTGTTTAATAAATCGGTGATTTTGACAAGAGCTGACACACTATTCTCAGGTTTCTTATTGTCTTTGATCTTCACCATCTTATATGGTTTATACACAGTTTGAAGTAGATATGTTTAAACTTTTTTACAACGTTCGAAGGTAGATTAGTAGGCTGTATTTCTTTTGTTGGAATGTGAATTTCATGTGCTGATAAAGCACTACTTTCTGGTGGAAAAACAATAATGTGATTGAATAAAAATTCACTTTCGAAAGGTTTACAAGTGGTTCATTTAATTTCATTGTAGTTATACAAGTATGAATGATGCAGAGCATTCAGGATGTCCGAATGAGGTTACAACTGATGAAGAGATGGTAATAAAATCTATGATATTGTGTTGAGTGACCCAATGAAGATATGTGACATTGCTACGATGGTAATAATTTGTTTTTAATATCCTGCAAAAGCATTTAGTTATGAGGAAGTTATCGGCAAGATCGGTGCAGCGTTTGCTTCACAGTTGACAAAAAATGGAATTATACAACCATTTTGACGGAGTTTAAACAAATCCAAGGGTGTTTTGAGGCTTTAAGTAACCTTTAATTAGACATAATTTCAGAAATAAAGTACTAAAAACAGTGGATTTCATCGGCAATGTGTTCCAGAGAAGGCAAAGACAATTCCATCGGGCGGAAAGGACATATTCTGGGCAAATTGTATCGTACTGAAAGGAGATATATTTTTTTTAATTCTTTCATTTCAAGTATATAATAACAAACAAATAGCCCTCAAATATGAGAAAATATGTTAATTTGGAGATATTTTACGGAAATTTTGTGTAATAATTGAAACGTCTTAGTAAAAATAATAAATTTGTTTTTATTGTCTAAATGTTTTATATTTTCTTAGGTTTGATTATTTACAGACAAAACCAATAAAAATATTTTTATGAGAGTTGTATGACATCAGAAATACATCTGTCGCAATGACAGTCGTAAACAACGGTATCTTGGTGCAGTAGGTAGGAACTATTCTTGAGGAGAGAATTACCCATATAACTTTAAAAAGTAATTACATTTATAACATTGGAAAGAAAGTTATTCATAATAAGTAGTCAATGTAAATGAAAAAAAAATTCAATATTTTATCCAAACTCATAAGTTAATAACATAATCTACCTGAAGTCAAGTGTAGGTAATTACGGATTTTTTCCCATTTACAGGTTGTTAAAAAAGTCCCAGTATAACTATTTTTGGCATTATAATGTAAATTCACCTTCACCCCCAACCAAAGTAGGTTCTGGGGGACAACTTAAAATTTTCAAATGTAAAACCCTGTCAAATAATACTTCATTTGAATAAATGTCTTGTTTTTAGAAAGTAACTGTGGAAACTAGAGATTGCTATCCTACTCCTATCCAAAATGGCTGCCGGTCAAATATTTAAAAAAAAAAAATTCATAATCTAAGGGGAATGCAAGAACTTTACTGTTATTTTATTCCAGTTTGACTAAAACATTGAATTTTAACCTTAAATTGTTCTAAAATTTATATTTTACTTTGAGTAAATTCTGAAGTAAATTGTATTTTTTAATATTTGACAGACTGCCATTTTTAATTGGAACAAGATAGCGACCTCTAGTTTGCACAGTTAATTTCTATTAAATAAGACCTTTTTACATTTGAAAATTTTAAGTTGCCCTTCATAACCCCAAGCTTTCTTACAATACAAACAATGTTTTCTTTCAAAACGATGTTCTCTTAACCCTCCACTGGCATGTGTTAAATTTCTTCGTTTGTTAAAAAATTAATTAAATATATTATTTCTATACAAAACCTAACTTATAAGATATCATTTTTCTCAGAAAGATGCATAGAATCCATCTATGCAATAAAAAAAAAATTTTTTGAAACGGTTTTGGAGTAAGTATGTTACATGTCAAAAACGAAGTTACCAATTTTCAGGAAAAACCTGTATATTCCAAAATCAATAGCTTACTACCTTTTTCTAAGATATACAAAAGTTTTGTGTAATATTTTTGAATATATTTAGAAGAAAAAATTTAAAAAAATTTAATATTTTAAAAATTTAAAAAAATATTTTACGAAAAAACTGAATTTTCTCTTTATTTTTTCCAAAAAACATTAAAAATAGTAAAATATATTTTATACAGAACTTCTATATATCATTATGTCCAGAAAGGTGCATAGAATTTAGTTGTGTAGTGCAAAAAAATGTTACATGCATCACATTTGGAGTTTTTTGGTCAAATACCAAAAAATCGAGAGTAACGGAGAGTAAAATTTCACAGAAATCGGTACATAAACCATATTAAAAATTTTTTATGATTTTTTTAAAATATTGATACAGATTTGTAATATATTTGTGGATAAAAGTTGCTAAAAAGAAATACCAATTTTGAAAATTTTCATTAGACGAGGTACATTTTTACGTAAAATGTGAATATTGACTAACTATATTCAAACAGTAACCAAAAATATAATTTTTATTCTAAACAAAAGTTTTTATTACCTATGTTCTCACAAATATACATAGATTTTATGTGTGCAATGCAAAAAAAAATATATGGAAACATTTTAGAGTTATTACGGACGGAATCAACAAATTTACCCTGTAACCGAGGCAAAATTCCACAGAAATAGGTATATAAACCATATTAAAAATTTTTTATGATTTTTTTAAAATATTGATACAGATTTGTAATATATTTGTGGATAAAAGTTGCTAAAAAGAAATACCAATTTTGAAAATTTTCATTAGACGAGGTACATTTTTACGTAAAATGTGAATATTGACTAACTATATTCAAACAGTAACCAAAAATATAATTTTTATTCTAAACAAAAGTTTTTATTACCTATGTTCTCACAAATATACATAGATTTTATGTGTATAATGCAAAAAAAATTATATGGAAACATTTTAGAGTTATTATGCACGCAATCAACAAACTTAGCCTGTAACCGAGGCAAAATTCCACAGAAATAGGTATATAAACCAAATAAAAAATTTTTTTAGAATTTTTTCAATATATACAAAAGTTTTGAAATATAGTTGTGAATAAATGTTGGTAAAAGTCTAAATCAATTTCTACAATTTTTATAAGGGTATAGCTATGTTTATATAAAAAGAGGTACGACTAGGTTAGGTCATTTTTCACATACAACATGTAAATGATAAATTCATACATACAACATGTAAATGATAATACAATACCAAATATATCAATAATATAATGTAATAAGGTGAAATAAAATAAATTTTGTGTACTTACATTTACAATGGCATCCAGTTGTCTTGTAGCACACTACAGCTGTCCAGAAGACTATGACCTACCATTACCGGTTAGGAAGGCTTGCCGATCTTGATTTGTCTGGCGAAGACCTTCTGTAATGGATTAGGTCAGGGAAACATTTCTCGTGTACCCCGATTTCACACGGGGGACACCAGAAACGTGACCTTTTGTCGCCCTCAACTTTACCCAACTTACACACTGCACAAACTCTTTTCCCACCAAGCGGCAGTTTGGATAGTGTGTGGGAGGGTAAAGTTGCCGATGTAGATGGTAGTCCGTGCCGCAAGGTCATATTTGGAGCATTGTCAAGTTCAAGTTCGGAAGTTAGACTTTCAACTATGTGGAACATGAAAATCCGCCGGCACTTACCGTTTGGGTTCTGTAACTTGTACAGAATCCAAGCGTTGAAGAGCGCCATGTCCACAAAGTTGTAGACTATCTTCCGCCAATATTTTTTGCAGGTCCTTGTACAGGTAAGGTGGTAGATGGACTGGTCTTTGCTATCTACCCCACCCATAAAGCTGTTGTATTTGTGTATTACAAACGGCCTGGATTTGGTACCACCATATTTCTTTCTAACTTCTATATCATCGGCATGATAACCTGTGGTGAGAAGCATCACAGGTTTTCTACTTTTTTTCTCTTTGTATTTCAAGAGAAGTGTTTCACCTCTCCTGTAATACAAAGATTCGCCGGCTGATAATTCTGCGGCTACCATTTCTTTCGGTAACTCTTTGCTTATCTTGTTGATCGTGCCAGTCAAATAGGTTTTATTTGACAACAAGTATAAGGAAAGAGGTACCTTAGTATAGAAGTTATCTGTAAATAGGTGGTAACCTTTCCCCAAACAATCTGACTTTATCAACAAATCCTTGACAACTTTTTGGGTAAATGGGTCGGTATCTTCGGACAAGAAGTTTCTACCACTGTACAAACTTACTTGGACAACATATGCAGTTTTCGAGTCACAAATCTCGAACTTTTTTATTCCAAAACGAGAGTGTCTCTTGTTAGGCATGTATTGAATGAATGCACAACGGTTTTTCATACCAATCATGCTCTCATCAATGCATACCTCCTGACTAGGAACAAAATGTGCCTTGAATGATTCATTCATCATGTCAATGAAGGTCCGGACTTTATTCCAGGAGTCATGTCCTGGTCTATTTTGCCCTGGATCTTCAATCGATGATAAATGAAACATAGACATAATCAGTTCAAAGCGATTAAGAGACATCATTCGGGAATAAATAGGTGTAGATTGCGCCGGAAAACTTGTTGACCAAAAATCTCTAAGATTTTGCTTAGGTGCTAATCCCATGTTGATCAAAAGTCCCCAGAATTTCTTCATCTCGTTTACCGTTACGTCGACCCACTGATTGATTCTGGATTGTGGTTTCACATCTCCAGAATCTCTCCGCCGGCGTAACACTGCATGTGCGAACTTATTCGTCTCTTCTACCATAAGCTCCCACATAGCAATTGTCATAAACAGATAAAGAAAATCTATCGGGTTTGAACTACACGGGACATTTCTAGGACCTGCGTTTTCAACCGTGAACTTGGACTCTGTTTCCTTCACCATTTCTGGAGCATATGTCCTTACCCACGGAACCACCGGTGTTTGTGTTTGTGTATTTGTGCGTCTACGTTTTCTTGTTAATGTTGTAGGACGAGTAGGTGTTGCGTGTGATGGTCCAGGAAGACCAATGTCAATTTGTGAAAGTGTTTGTGGTCGTGCAATAATATCTGAAGGAACAAAGCCAAAGAAATCTAATTCGTCAGCTGAGCCTCCCTCACCGGTAACTTCGACGACATCAACATCACTCTCAATAGCCATGTCATCATCTTCGTCTGAATCTTCATCAGATTCACTGCCTTCAGGGAAGTCATCCCCTGCAGGCAGATCGTCCTCAAAAAGATTAGATGTCGAATAACGACATGGTCTTGGGGGTGAAGTTGAAATGTCATCACAATCTCCTTCGAGGTCTGATAACTCTGGGTCACAGGTGACACCCTCCAAGTTACCAGACATGGCTAAATTCCTAGATGCCATTTTAATATTTTCAGTTTAATTAAATTAATTTTAATTAATTAGGGGCTAAAAGTTTTTGAAAGTTATTACTCATGCCTAGAAAACACCAATAACATAAAAGATCACACTCGAAAGAAAAAACACTTATATGTTTATCACTTCTAAAATACCTAGTCTAACAAACACATGGCTTATAATTTAGGGCTTAGGCCTATAAAATTAAAATTATAATTTCAATAATGAACCAAAATAATAAACTATAGCAAAATAAAAATTTTATTATAACTTATAAACAAAATATTTGATCTCACTTCACAGACCATTTTGCAAGGTCTAAGCTAGGCCTTACAATATAAATAATTCAAGAATTAGGCCTAAGCCTATAAAAATATAACATATAATATGAAAATCAATCAAAATAATATGCTAAAGCAAACCCTACAGTTTTATTTTCATTGTGTAGGTCAAAATAATATAAAATAATGGATAAAATTTGGCCTAAAACCATGTGTTTCTAGACTAGAATTTTAATCACTTATATATTGAATATCCACTAAAAAAATAACAATTCATAAACACAAACACATTGATTATACAAAGTATAATCAAACTATAATAAAAACCACGTTTCAAAGGACTAAATATTCACAAAAATAAAAAGACAGAAAACCAGACTTACAGTCTCAACAACGACTTCTCAAGAAATGTGCCGATTTGGTGGGAAAATAGAGGTACTTTGGAACAAAGCAGCCTGGCTAATTTTTAATGTACAAGTTTGTAACATACACAAAATTAAAGATTGAAACTTCGTCTTTCCAATGATGTTAAATATAACGGCAAAATCAATGCCGGCAACGTAGAAATATTGAATAGCGTCTAAATAGTCCAAGTCAAGAGTGGGATCAAAATATTCAGTAAGCCATATCATCGACTGTATATAACTCGAAAAGTATATAACTTAGGATGATTTCGTCTTCATAGTTCGAAAGAGGAAGAAAAATACTATATAATATTGTCGACTTGTAACATTTGGACAAGTTTTACCATTTCGAAAAAATATATGAACATATAGGTGATATTTTCTATATAAAACTCGTTGCGGTCAGTTGTGGCAACCTAGCGCTAACAAGGTAAAGTTCACTCTAGTCTTGTTTTACTATTTGACGCAAGTTTAATTTTTCTAAACCTGGTTATGAAACATTGAAAGATTACCTTTTCAATGGTATAGAATACATTTCGATAATATAATATCTACTAGGATAAAAGTTGAATTGCAAAAAATGTAATTTTTAGCGTGTAAAATAGCGTTAAAATTCTTGATTTGGTTTAATTTTTATATAATTAAAACTATACTAGTTGGAAACATTTGAAAAAGACGGTTTTGAAGAGAAAGACGCGATCTATCAAGCAGTGTTAGGTTATAACTGACTGACAGTAATTTGGAAATAAGAAAAATAGGCAAACAAGTCGAATGTTTTGTTTAAAACTTGTTGACGTAAAACTAGGACGTTTCGCATAAAAAATATGCGAATTTCACTCATTTTTGGAATATTATTTATAACGTTTTGTGGTATTTTTTTTGCATGATATGCATCTACGGAACATTAGCTTTCTAACGGTATTTTATTTATTGCGATCGGATAATTTTAAGTGGGCGTAACGTTGAATGGCAAAATACGTGTTTTATAGAATGCAGACTAGTTATGCATGGCGTGCTGAGGTCGATTCGGGGTCGAATGACCGTTGGTGGGTTAAGTCCAAAAAGTTTTTTTTAATTTTGGGGTAAGGTTAAATCTACTTTATACAAGTAAAAAAAGTGTACATCAAAAAAATTTCTAAAATTTATCTTTCTACCTTTTTAAATTTAAAAATTTCCTCACAACTTGCTATATATTCTGATTCCTTACAACTGTGGGGATATTTTTTATATCTTGGTTAGATGAGTTGTTACTTTAAAAAAATAAGAAAATTTTGATAAACATGAAAAAATTATTGTATTTTCCATTTATGAATTGATAAGAATGTCTCTACATTTTATAAGGAAAAATTTGTTTATGTTTTATTAATTTGTTAAAGTATGTGTTTGTAATATAGCCAAAATAGACCTATCATTTTGAGGCTCGAGAATTATCACAAAACTTAACTCCATTATGCAAAAAGTAATTTATTTTCAGTAGACTATCTAGAGAGTTGTGGATTGAAATGTATTTATAGTTTTTGATAAACACGTGATTTTAATTTTCCTATTTGTGAAAGTATTGTGTTGAAGGAAAAATCCATGTTGAGTTTTTCGTGGAGTATATCAGTTTATGTTCTCTTGTCCAAAAAGTTTTTAATTGTAGTGAGATCTTAGAAATCGATGTATTCATTAAAAATTAGAATTGAGGAGTTATTTATACTGCTAATTATGAACGTAAAATATATTTTATCTAAATTTGCTCGTATGTGCCATAATAAAATAAAAGCTACAAAAGAAACTTGGAAATTTTCTAAAATTAGTTCTATTTCCATCAAATTTTATTCAAGTGTACATCCTATTGTCTTCAAATAAAATGTTACCCTCCTCCAAAATGTTGGTTCAGAATGTACTGGTAAAAAACTAAAAAAATTGTGGAACTACAATTAAATTTAATAAAGTTTATTGAAATCTATGTAGTGTGAGTAAAAAGAAAAAACTTCTATGGTAGTTTCAAAAACTAATATAAACCATTTCTTTTAAAAATCCTATCTAAATACAAATAATTATGTAAACAAGTTCCTAACAAATAGGTAGGTGTGGACGAATACGTTACTTAAATTTTTGATTTTGTTGCATCAGAAAATTATTGGAATGTTGAAGTTTTACTATTTGGTACATGTAAAATATGTATGAATAATTATCTTTATCAATATTAATTAAATTTTTGTTTTGTTCAGGTACCTGCAAGAAATAGGTTATACAGATACAATAATAGATGTACGATCAAATCGAGTAAGGTCATTATTAGGGTTGAACAATAACGAAGAAACTGTAAGTGGAGGTGTTGGAAGTCTACCTGGTACAGGGGTTAACGGTAACGAAGCATCCAACAAACGTGCCAGTGAAAACCAAGGCAGACGGACGCCTGCGAAAAAGGTGAGATGGTTAAATTATCATTTTAAAATGGAAAAAACACAAAAGTAATATTATTCTGAGAGTTGTCTTCTAATGTTTAGGCCTCTGTCAGACGAAGCTTCTTGTGTGACACTTGTCAAAAGTGTAGATGTTGTGCCATTCACCATTGTAGTGTGCTATGGTTGACTTACAATGACTTGATAAGCAACTCGCAAAGTCGTATGATACTGTTATTATGTTTTCATACATAGTGAAGCGCGCAGAATCCTAGAACTGGATATAGTAAAATTCACTTATGAAATATAAAAGCGACCAGAGTTATTGGACATGAGTAGCGATGTATATAGGATTCGGGAAATGAAAGAAGAATTAGGGTTTCTTGTATTAAGATTAGCAAAATTATGTAGGAGATATTATGAATGTGACCGTCTCCACTTCTTTTGACCAGCAGGAAGCTCCGGCTGGCTGGAGACCGCGTACACTTTAGCCGAATCTTGTCAGGATGGGCCAAGGAGTCGGGTTAGGACGCTAATGAACGCACGCAACGCAAGTGAAATTAAATATTATACTTTATTTTAGTGCCGAATTAAAGAACAGAAATTAATTATGATTTATAAAAAAGACATAACGGCAAGATAAAGCCTTAATAGCGGCCGAAAAGCATACCGTTGAATTTAACTAGCACGTGGCCGAAAATGGACTGACCTGACCTCGTCCCGTAGCGGTCTTCCGTTTCGCGGCTCTCGGAACAGACTCCCGGTCGGCTCGCTAGCTCAAGCCCTCCACTCCTCGTCTCTCCCCTCCCCTTCTTCTACGTCATATTGCACTGCTCATCAAAATCGCAAGTGCCAATTCATATTTTATTATTTAAAAATCCCTTTTCATTACATCTTAATTTATAATTATTATGATTTTGGTTTGGTGGGCTCCTTGGCTGGGCCACATGAAAAACATTATACAATTGTCTACATCTTTCATAAGATTTTTAAGAAGATATAAATATGTGACTGCTGCTATTTCTTCAATGTCCAGTTTTTAAAAACTGGAATGATATCCATCAGAACTTGTTTGAGGTTACTAGGGTAGTAAGTCAAATTGTTTTAAAACAGAGTAGCAAGATTGTGTTGTTCAACACAAGCACCTTTGTCTGACTGAGGTAGTTGGCACGTTTCGAGGTATCTCCAACTTCACAAATTGTTCATGTACTCTACAAATAAAAATTGTTAGCGGATTACTAATGTAGAAATTCTATCTATTGCAATTACCCTTATGAAAATATCAACACCTGAGGTCATGAAATCTTCATTGAAGTAGTTGAGCATTAATTTTGTGATATTGTACATATTTGTATTTGGTTATTTGTTTATTTTGTGCAAAATCAGCCATATCTCTAAACTAAGTGCTCGGTAGCTATCTGTATATATCTGACATTTGTCTCAATGGCTGCTGTAAGGAAAAAGATACAAAATTAAGATTTTCTCAAAATCGTCTAACGATTATGATCAAGTTTTGTTTAAGTGTAGCCTAATTACCCACACAAAATATACTAGTCATCTATCTCTGTGCTGATTCCATAAAAAGCTAAAAAATCTGGGTTTTGAAAAAAAAAACATAATTTCTCAAATCAGCTGTAACAATTTGTGGTGTAATTTGTCAAATAACAATCAAGAAAAGATGATTCAAGTAATGATTTTATTTTAATCTCGAGATGGCTTCTGGTGCTGTAAAAGTGACTGAATTAGTTTCATGTCAAATTATTTACCATAAAACCAAAACAGAGATAATTAAATATAAATAATAAAGGAACAAATTGAAAAACATTCCAAGTTTTTATTTAAATAATTAACAAATAGACTATTAATATATTTAATTTTTAAATATTCAAAAAAAACATGACGTTTCCGTAAGGTATGCGATATTTAAATCGAGAATGGTATCACAAGCGATTAAGTTCACAATAAGAAAATAATAATAAATTATTATTATTTTACTTCATAAATAATTTTACATATTTTGTGTAAATGTATTGTTATTGAGAATAAATAAATAAATAGTAAAATAATATTCACAATGAAATATTTGAAATAGTTATAATGTATTGCAAAGTCTGGATTATGTTATTGCAATGTTTAAAATATAAGAAAGGTGATGATGATGGATTGAAAGTGTAAAATAGAAGTGACGTATCTATGAACATAAGTAGTTATCATAGATAGATGATAACTTGGAGTATGTCATCTGTAAAGTGAAATGGATTCCATGACCAGCTGAAATCTAGTCTGTGGAATTTTTACATATGATAAGTGACATTATATAGAAAGTTGCGGAAACTGGAGTCTGCCTTTACCAAAGGAGATTTCTTTCAAGCCGGCCTTTTTTAGGTAGAAGGTTGACGGAGTGGGAATTATGTGTTCCCTGAGTAAAAGTAAAATATTGTAATGCATGTGCTTCTAAAACGACAATTAGTATATATAAAGAGAGATGGTACGTATCAGACTAAAAATTATGTTATTTATTCAAATAACAAAAGTGAACCTATAATATAAATTAGACTCAAAGAACGTTGAAAACTAATATATATATATAGAGAGAGAGAGAGAGATATTATTTTATCTAAATGCTAAAAATTCTTTATTTCATGGCTTTCCAATGTAGTTTTTGTATATAGTAATTATATGTGTAAATTTAAGTAAATAGATGTTTTCTTTTAAATCAAAAATGATAAGAAAAACATGTTTCAAAATAAATAGTAGGCTTGATCATTTTTGTCCTTATCAACTCTTTAGTGTGGTACTTAACAAAAGGATGGATTCATGAGTCCAAGTTGTAATTAAAAAAGTCAGATATAGAATTCAATAAAAATTTGTGTGAATTTTGAAGAAATCACTAGATACAATTTGTGTGAATATGATAATCAGATTTTTTGTAAGTTTCTGCTTACAGTTTTTATATTTGAGGAATAGAGTCAACGAATTTTAAAGCTAAAAAGGATAATTGCTTTTCATAAAATGCACTAAGTAACTTTGACAGTCGTATCAATTTACTGGTATTGCCTAGTAGAATATTTTATGGGTTCGTAATAAATGGTCACCTCAGTATTTAAACTAATTTTCTAGAATAATGTAAGCACTTTAAAAACAAAAATATATATCAAAGGATAATGTAATAAATATACCTCATGAATAACGAACAATGTTGGAAAAAGTGGAAATGAATGTGCATTGTCATTTGTTAGACACATAAATTAAACATCTGTATATAAAAAAGTAAAACTTAATCAATACAATAAAAGAGAACTGTATCAACACTGATTATAAAAAAATAGATATGACATAAACGAAACAGTTTACTAGCCACGGTCAAATAAACAAATAGTTACAACTTCTAGTGCCCAAGATGGTAAACTTTCATATCATACAAATCAGCCTCAGACTCTTACCTATCCAACATTTAGAACAATTGTTGGACAAACTTTTCAAACTGCTTATATTTATTAAAAACAAATAAAAATTATCATTCAAACACGGTATATTCTGGTGTAAAAGGCTAGTCTGTCGTCACTACAAAAAGTATTATCTATTCAAAAAATAGTGTCAATATATTTACATTTTATATTCAGAGGCTTTAAGATACCAAAATAAATCTACTTTGTCAATACTAGTTGGAACATAAAAAAATTAAAAGATAAAGGGATAAGAAGAAGGAGGGTCATCTGTACAAGGTAAATAACATACCTGAACTATGTTATCTCCATTCAGAAATACTATGTACACAGTAATTCTAAGTTTGTTTAACTTATACCATAATTTGTGGTGAATACATGTTTATGACTGCGACTTTTCTGGTGAAATTTTAAAATAATTTGGAAAATTTCATGGTAAATTAGGTCGGGAAGTGAAGGGCGATGAATGCTGTAAGTTATATTTTGTTACTAATTAATATGTTATATTTAAGTACAGCTAATTAGAAACATTAAAAAAGATAACAAAGTTATGCATTTTTTTTCTTTCCAAAAATCTACAAATTAACACACAGATCAGCAATTTAGACGAGAACTGGAAGGAATATACCATATAAGACACAACTTTTACATTATAGGATAAAAATGGTCTGGTACTAAAAGGGTTAATAATCCACTGAACTTCTTAAGATAAATGGGTAGTTTCATAATAAAAATAAGATAATTGACTTATTACTTCTGTGTGAAATTGTATTTACTATAATTAATAACCATCTACACGAAGTAAAAATATTGGTATTATTATTACAGGTATAGGTACAAAATGTAATCAATCCATGGCTAACCTAACAATTTTAATTTAAAACTTGATTTTACAAACTAAATAGTTGCCCGTCTTCGTTTAATAGGGTGAAATTAAGAAATTAGAGGATCTAATGCTGCCCTCCAACACTAGCATAACATATACTTAACCCTCCAACCGGCAATGTTAATTGTCTTGAAAATTCTTCGTTTGTTTAAAAATTAATAAAATATATTATTTGTATACAAAACCTAACTTATAAGACATCATTTTTCTCAGGAAGATGCATAGAATTCATCTATGTAATAAAAAAAAAATTTTTGAAACGGTTTTGGAGTAAGTATGTTAGATGTCAAAAATGATATTAACTTTTTTTCAGAAAAATCTGTATCACCCTAAATCAATAGCTTTCTACCTTTTTCTAAGATATACAAAAGTTTTGTGTAATATTTTTGAATATATTTAGGGAAAAAAAAGGGGAAAAATGTTACATTTTAAAAATTAAAAAAATTATATACGAAAAAACTGAATTTTCTCTTTATTTTTTCCAAAAAACATAAAAAATAGTAAAATATATTTTATACAGAACTTCTATATATCATTATGTCCAGAAAGGTGCATAGAATTTAGTTGTGTAGTGCAAAAAAAGTTACATGTATTACATTTGGAGTTTTTTGGTCAAATACCAAAAAATCTAAGAGTAACGAAGCAGAAATTTCACAGAAATGGTGATCAAAAACATACTAATACATTTTTGCAATTTTTTTTTAACCGTTACTTGAGATTTCTAATATATTTGTGAATATATTTAGGGGGAAAAAATAATAATATGTTACATATTCTAAATAAAAATGACGATTTTTCAAAAAATTGTATTCTGGCGGTTGAAGGTTAGGGTGACATGTCAAACTTTTAGGCATAATTAGTATTTTTCTAAAGCTAGGCCTAAAACAAAAGCGTTAGATTTTACTAATACAATATACTTTACAAAGAATAACACACATATTCACTTGTATACTCATATAAAACACTAAATATAAGACAATTTGCATATAGCCTAGAGACTTATCATTTTCCTTTTAGGTTATGACAAATATAAACCTTTCACAAACTAGAAATTCACTAAAAACATAATCTTTAGATATAAAAACACATATATTGTAACTTGTATACAAAATATATACAATTTGTATAAACAAACCTTCAAAATAAAATAGATATGTATTCCCAAACTGTTACAGCGCTAAGTGATTTGTTATAGTATTTTCATCACACCATTGCGTATGTTCCGGGCTCAAACAAAACCTTTATTATCAATGCACAAGTTTGTAACATACACAAAATTAAAGATTGAAACCTCATCTTTGGAATGATGTAAAATAAAACAGTAAAATCTATGACGTCAATGTAGAAATATGGAATAGCGTCTAAATACTCCAAGTAAAGAGAAGGATCAAAATATTCAGTAAACTACATCGTAGACTGTATACAACTCGTAAACTATATAACTTAGGATGATTTCGTCTTCATAGTTCGAAAGAGGAAGAAAAATACTATATAATATTGTCAACTTGTAATATTTGGACAAGTTTTACCATTTCGAAAAAATATATGAACATATAGGTGATAAAAACTCGCCGCGGCAAATTGTCGCAGCCTAGCGTTATGAACCTCAACTTCAGTCAAATCTTGTATTACAATTTTACGCAAGTTTAATTTTTCTAAACCTGGTTATGAAAGATTGAAAAATTACCTTTTCAATGGTATAGAATACATTTCGATAATATAATATCTACTAGGATAAAAGTTGAATTGCAAAAAATGTAATTTTTAGCTTGTAAAATAGCGTTAAAATTCTTGATTTGGTTTAATTTTTATATAATAAAAACTATACTAGTTGGAAACATTTGAAAAACACGGTTTTGAAGAGAAAGACGCAATCTATCAAGCAGTGTTATGTCAGATGTGACAGATTGAAATTTCGAAATGGGAATAATTGACAAACGAGACGAATGTTTTGTTTAAAACTTGTTAACGTAAAACTTGGACGTTTCGCATAAAAAATATGCGAACTTCTATGCTAATTAAACTGTACAACAAGTGAAGGTTCGTTTGATATCTGCATAATATGGCTAGAAGACTGGGTAAAAATATAATCCTCATTAATGTATTTTATTTGTTTGTTTAGGCTCAGCCATCAGCATTAGCAGAAGCAATGATCCTAGAAACAGAAGCCGCAGTGTTGGCTAATTTTGATTTCCTTGGACCGTCAGATGTAGAAATGGACGAAGATGATGATATCTGTGATGAATTAGATGACACTCAAGATCTGGAGGAACGGGTCGAACTCAATACAAAAAGAAAACCTAGGCCTAAGGTGAGTGACATTTCATTTTGAAAATGTGTTATCATTTAGTGTTTTAAAATATTTTAATGATAATTAAAATAATGTTTTATTAGGACAATTATACTAGATTTATACTTCTTTGTGTTGTTTTGTATTAGTGTTTGTTTTGTTTATGTTATGTTATCTTGTTATTTGTGGTACTGAATTTGTATTGTTTGTTTTGTCTATGTTAATTAGTCATGAATATTTTACAATGTCACCTGTTTTTTAGCTTGGATGGCTTGTAAAAAAATTATACATCCCAATAAATAAATATTAAATAAAGTAATTTATTTTCCAGTTGGAACCAGATGACGTGGAAGGAGTAGATGCAGAAGAATTCCTAAACGAATTAAATTTATTAACAGAATCAGAAGATTATACAGGTAAAACTTATTTCTTTATTTCTTGTGCGACTCTTTTTACTGTGCAAATTTATTATTATTACATTAATAAGTATTTCTTACATTGGATTCTGAAGGCTTAATTAATTACTCAATTACCCATGAATTAATTGTAGACAATTTCTTTAAATACCATTGTTGCAAATAAACTAATAGTAGGCTATTTATTATAATTGAATTTACATTATTTATATAAATATCAGGTTTAATAAAAATTATTTACTTTTCTCAGAAGTTAGTTTGACAAAATTTTAAAATAACATTTTAGGACTTACTTTCCATGGTACTACAATTCTGTAATGCATTTCTACATTGAGTAATCTACTCATTGACCTTTCACTGGGTGGCTCTGTGCTGCAGCTGTTTTACAATTCCTAATGTTGAGCAAGGCCCTCGTCCTGAGCCACACTATTACTCCATATAAATCTCGGTTTTCCTGTATCTCTTTTCTGTTCAAAATTCAAAGAGACTTAAAAAATTTATTCTTGGTTCATTCTAACCATGAGGCCTGTCCAACGAAATCTGTCCAGTTTTGGTCTCATAGGTGACATTAAATTAATTAAATAGATCTATAATTAATATTTTTAACTTCTCCATTGTGTTTCCACTTTAATTGGGGAAAACATTTGTCACAATATTCTCCTTTCAAAAACCATGATCTCATTCTCTTCAGATTTGGATATTTTCCAGGTTTCCGAAGCATGAGTAAGAATTTGTCTAACATTTTGTAAAGCTTAGCTTTTGTCTGCTTCACAGCTCTGCTCTTTAGATTTTTTTTTGTGCTTCTAAGTAACATTTATTTGCTTTCTTAATCCTTGTAACTATCCTTAACTGATATGCTATTGGTAGAGGTCACTATTGTGATCCTAGATATGTAAAACACTCACATTTTATCATGCTCGCAAATTTTAAAAGATTTTTGCCTTCAAGCAACAAGCATCTTAGATATATCAGCCGTAGCAATGTCCCAAATTGTCGTAGAGCTTCATACTCCTATGGTATTTTGATACTGTCAAGCAAATTTAAGAGGTAGTGCATGGTCATTTTATACTTATAGCTTTTTCTAAGATGGTCTCAAGACTGAAAATTTGGTCAACAATAGTTTTTATCCTCTAAATATGTTTTGTTCTAACACTTAACGTTATGCTTTGTTGTTTTCATCCGAAGATGCAGCAAATTCATCATAAAATCAAGGCGACTATAGTACATGCTCTTCTAACAATAGAATAGTTTTTTGATGCTGTCTTCATTTAATAGGCACACCTGTCCCAATGTTCTTGTAAGATATTACCTGACTGCATTGGAGTATTATTTCCAAACTTTGCTGATACCCAATAAAAACTTCTGGCTCCTTCAGTTTGGATGTGCAAATTTTCATTGGAATCTGGTTCTTGTATTTCCTTGCATTGGAGATTCTGGCTCTATTATCAAGTAATGGTCACAGTTCACTTCACTCCTCTATAAGACCTTACGCTGTTACGGTAGTTTTAATGCAAACTGTTCACAATATTTTTTCTTTGGAGACTACTAAAAGATTGGTGATTCTAAGGAAAGATACAAACGTTAAAAGGTTTATAGCCTAAACATGAAATAATAGATTTTGTTTATTATTTAATTGACTGGTTTCTCCACCAATTCATCTCTTTCTTTTAAAATAAAGTTTCTTACCTTTGTTTCTGTCTTTATTTTAGTCTAAATGTTAGTTCAGACATAATTATTGGTTTAAGGTGTATTTGTTCTTTAGTTTGTAAATTTTGTTTTGGAAAATATAATATGTTTCACTACAGGTATTGATGTGTTACCAGACAGTGGACCTGGAAGAAGAGGCATGGCTGAAGATGATGGAGTAGATTCTACGTTAGGATTAGGAGAGTTGGCACAACTGACAGTCAATAATGAAGCAGAAGCTGCTTACGATGTGAATATTGAATTAAATAAAATTAATTAATTTAGGTGGAAGTAAATTAACTGATTTGTGTATAATTATTTGTTTGGTTTTGAGTGAATATGGGATAAACAGACTATACTTTAATATGATATCTATTGATTCTACTGATAGTACACAAAGAAAACAACTTAAAATGTACAAATGCATACAAAATACTGATGTACAAGTATGTATAAAACGTAATACAAACTTTTTCTTGTTTTTTTAAAGACCTGAATGCTATTTCTCTCTAAAGTTTTATTTCTGGATTATAATAACAAATCCATGATTGATCACATGTTATCATATTTTCTTAAATAAAATCAGTTTTATTTTGAATATGCTCAAGAAAACTTGTTTTTAGTTGTTCTCCTAATTATTTTAAATATTTTTTATGTAAATCATTATATGCTCAAATTTTGCGTCAAAATGTCGTGAATAGTTTTGGTGATTCAAATTTAATTTATACTCCACCATTCTTACAGTCAAGCATAGATCAAAGTTGATGAGTTCTCTCACTTTGATCGCATTTTCATCACTTCGTTGGATTCGTACAATATTTTATATTATTATTTTGTGTATGTTTTAAATATTTTATATTTTTGTGTACTATTTGTAAAATCTATAAACAATACAAAGTTCATTCTGTACATTATCTATCCATTAAAAAATAAACAAATAATAGCTTCTTTATAATTGTGGATGTAATTCAAAAAATTTTGTAGCTCTTCCCTATTTTATTAAAATATTATTTTGCTGAATTATTTTTTGTTTAGTTTGATTTAACAACAATAGTAATTTGAATATCTGAATGCTTTTAGAAATTAAAGTATGAAATTATGTTATTCCCTTTCTGGCTACTATGACTGCCTGTACCTTTCCCCACCCAAAACTGCATTCTCAAACTACACTTTAATAGGAATTAATTACTTAATTGTCCTTCATTAAAACAACACAAAAATCTGAAACACGCATATTAATATAAATGTAAACACATACAAGACTTAAGTACAAATTTTAAACACTCACTTTTATTCACATTTATACATATAAAAATAAGAACTTTTTTTATTAATACTACTTATTCTCTATTAAATTCTTTAAAAAACTAATTTTTTAATGGATCTTTTTTTAAATAATTTGAAAAATATCCCACTCTAGATTTCTTTAGTTTTATTTATTATAGTTTGTTACCGGTCTTATCGCCCAATTTTAATCCAAAGCATTTGAAATTTTGTGGTTCAAGAAATAGTAATAATAATTAAAAATAGTTTTAGTAATTAATTTTTTTTGCACTTCCTGGAATCAAAAATGTTTGCAATAAAACAGTTCTTAGCTAAATATAATTTATGTTTTTAAGTTATATTCATCTAAACTAAACTGAATATATTTAACTTCACACATACAATAATATTTCAAATTTATTAGGATCAGGAATCTGAATCAGACACAATTTCACAATTTTAATCTGTGGTTCAGTTTCAATACTGTTAACCCCAATCTTCCTCTTAGTATAAAGGTCAGAAGGTTTTTTAATCAGACTAAACATATGGGGCGGGGATATAAAGATGCCCACACTGATCACAACTAATATATCCGAAGATCTAAGAGTAGGAAGGGCATAGAGGCTCTTTTGCGAGATCGTGAATAAAACACCCATGGCAGCAAAGCTCCAAAAGGTCTAACAAAATCTTATAAGGCCTCTGGTTGTATTACAAAAATTAATAGTTTAAAAAAATAACTAGGAATATTCACATATGTAGGGAAACATTGGTGTTTTTATTAGATACATTACTGTGGGAGTATTATTGATTGTGGATGGCGAGGTGAATGGGAGGTAATAATGCAATAAAGTTAATATGTGCTGTAAGCATACTGAAACCTTATAAGGGCCCTGAGAGGGATGGTATAATATATCCAGCCTTTCTTCGGCAAGACATTGAGGTACTTCTTATGAAAGTATTTATGACTACTTATGATGGGAGGTAGTGTTCATTCCCAAGAATGGCAAAAAGACTAACAGATCTGCCAAAGTTGTTTGACCGATTAGCCTTTCCTCCTAAAAACTTGGAAAAGTAGAATCAGCAGGTTAGAAATACTCATCTATTGTTTAATTCAATCTACAGCAGCCAACGTACATATTACATCGGTAAGTCGACCATTACAGCATTGCACGATCTTATGAGAAGGGTTGAGAAGACCTTTTTCATAGCCGAGATATTTAATAATACAATGAAACTTCTAAATAACAGACACTGCTCGGACCGCCTAAAATGTCCGCTATTGAAAAGTGTCCGCTATCACGAGAGATGCAGTTATACAGGTTGGCTAATAACGCATGGTAAACCACCAGAATAGTGTCTTGTAACAATATTGATCACGTTCACGAAACTTAAATGGTGAACATAAATTATATGTTCATTAACCTACTGTATAATAAAGCACATTACTTTAATGCATATACAGTCGATAAAAGTGAAATAAATTAAACATTGCTATTTGTTTCACGACTGTCAAAGTTGTATTATCTAAGTTTTTATATTACAACAGGCATAAGTGTTTTTTTCTCAGAAAAATATACAATAAAACGCAAATTTGTAAATTAAATTCTTTATTTATTAATCATTTCGTACTACAGTACTGAATAAACAAATAGGCAAATGTAAATTTAAATAATGAGAAAATTAAATTATGTAAGGTTTAAAGTTAAAGGCTTTCATATGAAAGACATCACAATACACAACTATACTACACACTGTTCTCACGGGAACTTTATCAAGTAAATTATTAAATTACATCAACAACTGCTGTATAAAAGGCGCAAAGAAAACAAACCTAGTTTCCAGGAAGTCAACTTCTGGGAAATTAAATTACCGAACAGACATTGCAATGTGTTTCGAGGCATCTACAATTTCCTAGAAAAATGTGATATTTTATGCTTCACTGTCCGTTATTCAGAAGTTTCAACCGACACATTGGCCATCAATTTCGTGTCCATGTCCGTTTTTGAGAAAGTCCGTTATTTAGAAACACTACATAAGCCAGAAAAGCATGATCCTGGTCTGGGATTATAAAAATGTCCGTTTATTAGAAGTGTCCGTTAAGGGAAGTTTCACTGTACCTCCTTTGAATCAATCAGGAGTGCAGTTATCTCCAAAGGGTAGGAACCCAGGACAACCAGGTGGATATGTTTTATATTGGCTGAAAGAAAAATCTGTTAAAATGAAAAACATTCATAAATCTCTTGCTTTGTTACTGTCAAGCAAGAGACTTATCAACAGTTTCCGTTATTGTTGAGGCACTCTTGGATATAATTTCCGTTATTGTTGAGGCACTTGTCAACATAGTTTCTGCCATTGTTGAGGCAGTTGTCATTGTGGACCACCAAGTGTTGTAGTCTTTCATTGTAAAAAGATGCCACCTCCGATGCAAACTTTATGTTAACAGTTTGGTTGACTTCTATGTTAAATCCTCAAAGAAAGGAAGGATTTTAGATGTTGGAGAACATGAAAATTACTTTGTATGATTTAGAGGGGATTATCTAATTGTTCTCAGACCGAGGTCATGAAGAAATGTTGTAGCAACAGTGGGTGGACAGCATTGAATTTGGAAAACGTTTCAAGTAAAAATCCCACATCGCTTATTTTGTATTGTACGGTACAATTTCTTGAGTGTTGTGAATCTATAAGACAAAGCAAAACTTTTCACCTGGTGGACAACACTGGAATATCTACCGAGTGAAAAGCGTCTGCTTGAACTTCATCTTTGATTGACTTATTTTACGAAACGAAACGCAAAGCGTTGTGCTTAGTCTATTGCTTTTGAAAATTAATATGAAGTGGTTAGGTGTTGTCAAACAAATTATCCAAATGTTTATCCCACAACAACAAAAATCTTCATATGTGAAACACTCTGGTTCTAGAGACTCCATTATCTTAAATAGGAAGTACAGTTTATCTTAAAACATAGAAAATAAAGAATTTGTGTGTGCATCATTAAAATTTCCTAACAAATCAAACTCACAGAAATACCTTTGGAAATGGTAATAACGAAATCAGGTCATAAAACTATATGAATCAGACACTTTGAAAAGTTATTAAAGCCTATTCCTTGGCTTCCTGGAAATGACGAGTGAAATTCTGATGAAGAATGATTGAGAAACATGAAGTTACAAAATGATATGAAAATATGACATTGTGCCACTTCGATTCAGGGGTTGCATGCAGATACCCATGTCTCGTCCCCAGTGACTATACGAGTCAAGAAGTCGTTGCTTTGCTCACATCAGAATGGTTAATCCACTGCCCTGCTGTTTTTTTTTTAAATCTAAAAATTTACCTTTAACATGTAAGTACTAAATATTCTCTCTTTTTTAATCTAAAACCTTAGTTATTACAATTAAAATTGCTTTAGAAATCCTTCTATTCCTTATCTATTAACTTCCAAATTTTTTATTGTAGCTTCCTAATTACCACTGTACATCATAACTTCTCCAAAGGGAGTGTTAAATCATAATAATTTATTTCGTAATAAATGTTCTGTGTCTAAAAAAGATGTATTTTAAACTTTAACCCGCTGTTATTTTGGATTGACTTGATGGAATTAAGTTTCCTTTGGCCATTTTTATCTCGTCAGTAAGACCTTTAAATTAATAAATATCACACAGCCCATTTTTTGTATAAGGTGATGATGACTGAGAGGTTTTTCACCTTTAAACAGTAAGGAAAAAATATCTGATTTTTAGTTTCCTTCGGAGGACTAAACATCGTAGTTCCATTTGGAGTAATTATTAGTTGCTAGGAAATTATGATGGTTAAGTTCAAGAAGAAAAATATACTCAAATTAATTATAGTAAGAAATGAAGAAAATATTGCTTGGAGTGAAATATTAATCTTTTACAGAACTCTTAGCACATTGAAAATAATTTGACAATTCCCGATCTAATAATTTCTTCACAAGATTAGCAAAAAAGTGTGGGAGAGTCATCTTATTGGTAAAAACAACATTTATGTAGTTGAGACGAATACTACAAAAACTTAATCATCAATTAAACGATCTTATTAATAAAAATTTTATTTGTTCGAGATTTGAGCCTTCATTCCAGTGGCTATCATATTTGGTGATTGTGTAGGTTATAACAACTGTAAATGATGGCATAGAATGTCATCTTAGAACAAATAAAGTGTTTATTGTGGTTTCTTTCATTTGGGGTAGCAGCATCATTTCTTACAATCTCAGGTAGAGAATAATATGCTCAGTCAATATTGCTAAGTGTTTATTGCCTGACCATTAAGTCTCGTATCATTTTAATTATAAATTATTTATAAGATAAAACATTTCTTTGACACAGCTCAAACTGTTATTTCCTTTGTGGCTTTTGACATGAGTGTGTCTTTAAATTTGCTTCTATACTGAGGGCATTACAGAAACTCCGATGAACGGGGTTACAATTTCGCTTGCAGAAAGAATTTATTTCACAGAGTGGGGTACACAGCCACTTTACGCAGTATGGTTTCTGAGTGTGAAGTTATGATGCTAGTTGTGGTCTCGATCGACAGTTCTGACCGTATTGTATAGATTTATTATTGTGATTATATACAATTTGAGTTTTTCTGGTGAAGTTGTAATGAGTTGATGTTGAAAACACATTTCAACACAATGGTTAAACGAAAATAAATTTATAGTCATCGAAAAACCTAGTTGAAATACAGAATCGTATACCATTTGAAAGAGCATCTCGACCACAATCCAGCGCTACAGCTCTTGCTCCATGCCTCTTGAACACATTGGTACATTCTCTTCGGTCCTCTGCCACTTCATACTCCCATCCTCCTCAAATGGTTCTCTTGGTCATCCATCCACCAATCTCATTCTCAGTCTTCCTCTCGGTTTTCTTCTACGTTCTGGTTTTCTCTCCGGAGCCTTCCTAGGCCCCTCTCCTCTTCCATTCGCCGGATATGACCAGCCTATCTCATCCGTATCATCAGATCCAATTTCTCCAACATATTCATCAGCTCATCATTAGTCCATGACTTTCACTCATCTCTTTTCACTGAGCCGAAAATATTCTCCTGAACATCTTCCCAAGCTTACTTCTCCAGGTTGGATATAGTACTGCAATAGCATCTATTGACAGCTTTCATTTTCTCATCTATTATAAAGCTGGTGTCATTCCTCAAATCCTTTAAATCACTCACCCCACATCATCCGTCCTAGGTTACCATATACTTTAACTTATCCTCTTTTTTCTCCAAACCCATTCTTCTATCTAACTCTTTCCAAGTCTCCTTTTCTATTAACTCTTTCTCCATTTTTGCCAAAAGTACATAATCTGCATATGCCATTTATTACACCATTCTGTTATACAATGGCCAAAAATAACTCTACCAAACTTCAGGAACTAACTCAAAATATACAAGAAATGCCATGTAACATAGATATTGTATTGCTTAGTTTTTCATTTATCGGCCATTTTGTTGTTTTAGTATAAAAGTTATAACTTTGTAAAAAGATAAGATATTGAGTTTATATTTGATATACACATTTTTTATATAATGTTTCAAAACAAGTGTACCAAAAACAAATAATTTATTTCTATTTCCAAATTGACTGCAGTTTAAAATTTGTATGTCCAATATCTCAAAAACCGTTAACTTTATAAAACATTTACAAGAGATAAAAAATTTCCCTTTTTAATGGAAAACAAAAGGTTTTTTTTAAAAATATTTTTACTGTAGTGGGGAAGGATAATCGAAAATAACTGAAAACATAATTTCTTAGTAATTGTTTACAATACTCAAGATTTAGGCTAAAACTTAGTCTTAGTAAAGAAAATAATTAATATTCCTCCAAAGTTACCGGTAACGGTTTTTGAGATATTCAACATTAAAATTTTAAATTGCCATTTTGAAAATGTACAAAAAACATAAAATGTTTATATCAAATCCGAACTCGATATCCTATTTCTAAAATTATAATTTTTTATAAAAAAGAAGCCGAGACGGGAAACAAAGAAGCCATGTAGGACTATGTTTTGTATATTTTGTTCAACCCAACTGAAGTTTAGTCTAGTAATTTCTAGACTCTCTGTATATATTTCCTCCAACCACAGTTACACTTCTCTTCTCATAACTTTTCCCAATGCTATTTTAAACACTAATGAAGGAATTGGGTCTCCCTTTCTCAGCCTCCTGCTTACATCAAAACCTCCAGGTAAACACATTTGGACCTTATCCTGACACTTACTATCTGTCACTGTCATTTGAGTCAATCAATTCTTTATCATTTTTTAAATATGTATTTTATAATAATCACATCAAATATAAATTATTGTATTTCACAAAGTTAACATTGCTTCAATTGGCTCTTAATATCGAAAAAAAGATAATTCTTTTTTGGAATTCTTTTAAAATAATGTTATTTTGTTATTTATAATAATTACTCAACATATGTGATTTGGTTTTTAGTTACCTTCAACAAAAGAATCATTTAGGAAAACTTGGAATGCCAAATATACATTAAGAAGTCATTTTGACGGAGTAAGAGCCCTGGCATTCCATCCTGAAGAACCTGTTTTAATAACAGCAAGTGAAGATCATACGCTTAAACTGTGGAATTTACAGAAAACGGTTCCTGCAAAAAAGTAAGTATGTTTTGTTTTTAATCATTTTAATTTCTTTAATTTATTGGAGTAGATTATTCCGTTATTGTCTTTATCACATTCACTTTTCTTAAATTTTATTCAGTGAAATACGATTATAACACCTTTGAAGACTGAACTAATATGCCGTAATAGTGATGGAGTGTAACAAATTTTTATTTTCCTTTCAAAAATCACTGTGACTATGTCTTAAATTTAAGTTATTGTGTACTATATTTTATAAAACTTTGTACGAGGTTAATATGTATTTTAAATTATTATTTTCAATAGAACACGGAATATATTACGTTCTTACCTTCAATATTCAAATTATCTGTGTTATCTTGCATTTGAAACTCGAATCATCAAGAAACTTACTTATAATTAGTTCAATATCATTTTTATTTAATGTATAACTCATTTTTCATCTAAACAAAATGTTTGTATAAATGTGGAAAGAAAAACAAATCATTGTCAAGATTGAAACAAAACTCAGTTGTAAGGGAGATCTTGCCAGCAAACGTCTTGATTTATTGATGTTTTTTGAAAATTTTGTACATCTCATGTGTGTATAAAACATGTTTAAATGTTTTATATGTTATTTTGAAAAATACATGCTAAGTTGCAGGATGTAACATATGACTTCGATACTGCTAGCAGTAATTAGGTACTTTTTGGATATCCATAATACTTTTATGGTATATTTATATATTATATTTTGTTTTATGTATGGAACCAATAAGATATTTTTTGGATGGATTAAAACTTCTAATAATTTTAATGAAAAAGTGTAAAATTATATTTAACCCGGGAGTGGTCGCGCCTATTATGCAACCCAATATGATCGCTGCGGGTCACTGTGACCCGCATTTAAACAGCTTATATTTTTATATTGGACTTATAATTAACCCTTTCCATTGCATTGGTTTATATTTTTGACTTATGGAAGTAATGAAAATGTAATTTGATCAAAATTATTTATTATTAGATATTTTTTAGAAAATTTAATAAAATATATTACAAAAAGTTATTTTTCTGCAATATGTTAATACTATGAAGTATACAATTGGAAACGTTTAACTTATGTAACTTATTTAGTTTCTATGGTATAATAGTAAGTATAACCAATGACTACATAAATACTATAAGACATGACATGGCCATGTTAAATATTCTACGCTTATTCTTGAGTTGACCAATACCCGCTAGGTGGCGTTGATGTGACCAATCTGAAGTTGATGTGACTGGCGCTAGGTGGCTCTACGGTCAAACAATGTTTCAGGTGGGTAAGAGAAAACGCACTGATGCCACATATGGGACCAGAGATGTGAGGGAAGGTCGAGAATCGCTTATCTCAGCGCACGAACTGACAACACTGACTATGCTGACGGAAGTAAGTGAGAAGGTTTGTGAGAGAGAGGTCAACAGTTGTACAGTCTCAACCAAGTGGGATGCGTACAGTCAAGCACCTGCTGCTAGCGCTTTCTGATAGCTGTGTGTCAAACTTGTGACGAACAGCACCCGTAAAGCGTAGACTATTTCCCTATCCTATGTCGTGTCTTATAGTATTTATGTAGTCATTGGTATAACTAAGTAAAAAAAATTGATTTCACTACTTATTATGAGGAAAAATTTTAATGAAATTTCATGATGAAAATGAGCTTTGATATTATGGCTAAATCTATACCTAAAACGTATTACAAGATAGAAATTGGACATAAAAGACAAATATAGTACTCTAATTAATCTATTTACAAGTCTTTTGTGTTTTTAACTTTAAACTTCACTTTTAAGACTTTAAAGTTTATAGTTTTTCAACTTTTTCTTCCAGATCTGGACATACTGTTAGCAGGAGGTAGGCTCGATGCTCCTGAACTCCGGCTATAACAAATGTATTTCGTAATATCACACATTATAGTGTCCAAATGAAATGTTTGTCACAATACACTAATAAACACTTAAATATGCAATTTTAATGGCAAAACTAAAATAATGCATTTAAAACTTTGGTCGACCTAAGTAGTCGCTGCGGGTCGTCTACCCGCACACGTGTATCACGGCCAACGGAGACGCAGAAACCAAACCATGACAACTGGTTGTTGCAGGGGGTGGGCAGTCAGGAAGGTAGGTGGAGAGGGAGGGTTGACCTATTTTTGGTACGGTCAGGGCTGGCCACAATAGACGCCCGCGGGTCACTACGACCCGCGGCGACCACTCCCGGGTTAACAACAACCTCTTTTTTTTTTATCAGTAACTTGTGATAAAAAGCTATCTTGTGTAGGATTAATAGGATTTTTATTATCGATATTCCATGTTAACATTCTTTTGTAAATTATTTAATTTAAAATGGTCAAGACTTTACCATACTTATGAAAGTACAAACAAACAATTTAAATGTAAAGATAACTAAAGTTTACAATTCCTACCATAACATTAGACTTTGACTGATTTGTAACATTTGTATTTTTAGATCAGCATCACTAGATGTAGAGCCTTTATATACATTTAGATGTCACACAGGACCTGTATTGTGTCTAGCTATGGTGGCGACCGGCTATCAATGTTTTAGTGGTGCTACTGATGGAGCCATTCATTGTTGGAATTTACCAAACTCCAATATCGATCCATACGATTCATTTGGTAAGCATTTAAGACAATTTATATAGTTTGTAAGTGATTAAAAAGTTTTAGAACTCTTATTTTTAAATATTATTGTATGCCTACACAATATTTATGAATTACATCATAGGTTTGAGTTTTGGTTAATTTACAAGCGGATAAAATGTGGGAAAGCAAGATACCAAAACCAGGAAGGGGGAACAAAACACTTTCAATCTGCCATGAGTCTTACACAAGAGCAGAGGATTGTAGTGTTGGAAGATTATTTCTCCATGAAATTTTATAAACGTATCAAAATATTTCAGGAAAGGTTTTCCATAGTTGAACCACTAGCAAAGACAACAATTAAGTGGAAAGGTTTCATGAAACAGGTTGTGTTAGTTTGGTCGCAGCACTTTACAATCAGTTTGAAGTTGTCTCAGTAGATAAATCAAAGCATGTCAGAGGGCTTCAAAATGCCTTAAGCTGAGAGTTTAACCTATGACAAATCCAGAAAATGAGTGGCTTGTACTTATCAAATGCTTGAATTAGTTTTAATTTTGTTGGGCAAATAGTCAAATATTAACCAACTGCTAAAGTGTAAACAAATAGTTTGTTAACACACCATTTGAACAGATGTGGATAAACTGGCTATATTATAATTACGTATGATTTGGTAAAAGATATAGGAAAGATATCTTGGATGTAAAAGATTTTAAATTTCTAGTCTGGACTGATGTGCCTCAGATCTATTTAGTTAATTAAACAAACATTTAAAGTTATGTTTTTAAGAAAAACCATACAAAATTTGTTTACGTCGTTATAAAATTATTTCATATGATATTAGTTTAAAAGATATTAAAACTATAGCCATATAGATGAAGATAAGGTATTCATTGTTCTTTTTATGTTCTGAATTAAATTATGGATTTAATATTTGCTGTTTCTAGAGTCATCAGTACTAAGCAAGAGTCTCCTTGGTCATACAGATGCTGTCTGGGGGCTTAGTATACAGAGGACGCAACTGTTATCGTGTTCAGCGGATGGAACAGTCAAACTATGGTCATCACAGGCTGTTAAACAATTAGCATCATACACATCAGAACAAGGTATTTTTTTATTACATGTATTTCCAACATACAAATTTATTTCATTGTTTTTGGTAAAGTGTAATCTCTAAGGACACAAACAAATTTATGGGTCACCATTTCCTTAAAAAAATGTCAGTTTGGGAATTATCAGTTAAAAATGAACCCTAGGCTTTATACAGTAGAAGTTATTTTGTATGGAAAGGAGAAACAGCCTTATCTTGGAAAATGGTCCATGGTACTACCTAGTAGTACACAAGTAGAAAAATACAATAAAATACTAAAGTTTTGATATATTTTATAAACGCTTTTCAACTCAATCAGTAGACAGAATACATTCCATTTTCTCTACTGATTTAGAAGATGAACAGTGTTTACGAAATATTTCGGAACTTTTGTGTTTTATTGTGTTTTTCTATTTCTGTACTACTAGGTAATACCGAGGACTACTTGTGTCTCCTCCTATCCATACAAAATCTAAACCTATGTTGGGTTTGTTTTACTAATTTCCCAAATTATTTATAAATTATAATTTTGTTTTACATATTATTAGATTGGATTATGTTAAGGAAGTTGGACTGGAGGTCCTTGCATTTCCTTTGTGCTCCCATGTACACCTACAGGACAAGCCAGCCTTTGAGCCTTCAACGAGACTCATCAGCAACCTCCCCTGGTTGAGAAGTTCCAACTGGCCTCTTCTTAGCCTCCAATCTCTCACAGTTCAGAAGGATGTGTTCAGAAGGCAGTCTCATTGTACTGTTTGAATTGCTTGCATAGCGTATCATCCTTAATAACGCCCCAATTTAAGCAGATGCTTTTTGAAGTGACCACATCCAGTAATAAGATCAATTACTTGTTTGACATCTTCGGCTCAAGCTCACCAGAGTGAGTCAAGCACTAGGAGCTCTAACAAGTATTTTAGCTAGTGATTGTCCATAGTAATTCTGCTATCAACAACAGTGTTTTTCTCTGGATTGTTTTGTAATGCTACTATAAGCAGTTTATCCACTTATGCCACAGGCAGGCTCTGGCCCAATGAAAGGTAGCTAGCTATACACCCATCTGGTGAGCTTGTTTGCACACCCTTAAACATCTCTGTACCCTAGCGCTCAGCCATGTGCACCATGTTAAAACAAGGCAGTGTGGAAAAACTTTGAAAATATTTCCACACAAGCCTGGAGGAAATCTGGTTTGAGTCAAAAGTCTTGAAGGAGGTTTAATTGTCCTATAGGATTAGTATACACATTAGAGTTATCGTTTAGCGAATCCTAGATAACTGATTTGAGCAAGCCAAGATTACCAAGTTCTCAAATTGAAAAACAGTATAGTGACTTACAAATAAATCTGCATTGATGGCTGTTCTGAGACAATTAGTTTTGGATATAAAATTTCATATTATACTAAATTTATTTAAATCTGTTGTGCCAATTTTGAGATATTCAAAATTTTACACCAGTTTGTTTTAGCTAAATTGGTTTATATATATATATATATAAGATAGTCTAACACAAATATTTAGAATTATCTTAATTTATTTTATTTTCCAGATGGTGCACCAACTTCTGTGGATTTCGTACGGGATGAAGCAGACAAAATGGTGGCAGCATATAACTCAGCACATTGTGTTTTGTATGATCTTGAAACTACCAAACCTCTTCTTAGGCTAGAGTCTTCTCAGGTAATTATAGTAGTATTTAAGGTAGCATTAAGGATAAAGGATTTTGGTTTCTCTAAAATTTAATTCACTTTACTTGGTATTATATATTTTGTAATAATACTAATATCAATACATTCAAATGTACACATGCTCAAATAGACATTTTCTGTAAATTTCTCTATTTTAGGCTGTTCATACTAACCACCATTATGGTTTCAATATCCATAAACAATGTTAGACGAGTGAATAGATTTATCGAATAATAGTAATCAGAAAATGGTGTGTAACGTCATTTATAGAGAACAGGGTAATACAGATTTATAGGGTTTAAAATAGTTTCAAACCTGATTTATATTGTGTTAAAATGAAATTTTGTAATACTTTCAAATATTTAAGAAATACAAAATGTAAAATGACCGTACTTCGAATTTAGTTTAGTAATATTAGTTTCAACAAGTTCAAATAAAGTAGGGCGAAAATATTTGGTGTATAATAGATGCGAAATTTGCATGGTAGGTTAGGTAGGAAAGCTTACATCATCTGAGAGAGTTCATGTTCTCTGTTCTCCTTCTGACTTGTAAGGAACAATTTGTATTTGTTTAGGATGTGGTGAACAGTGCTCTAGGACGTCAAATAAACAGAGTAGTGTGTCATCCTACGTTACCTCTTACAATGACAGCACACGAAGATAGACATATAAGATTCTTTGATAATACAACAGGAAAGATGGTACATTCGATGGTAGCTCATTTAGATGCAGTTACAAGTCTAGCTGTCGATCCTAATGGACTATACCTACTCTCAGGAAGTAAGTTTAGTTAGGTTAAAGTGAAAATAATATAAATTCAGCTGATTTATAGGATATATATTGTGTCTCTTCTTATTAAATGTTGAGCTTATGAGAAAAACTATACAATATAACAAACACACAGAACACAATTCTCATAAAAAAAATACGCCTAAGTATCAGACGCGTTTCAACGACAAGGTCGTCCTCTTCAGTGATACACGAGCTACACCAATCAATAAAGTTATAGTTATAGTTTGATTGGTGTAGCTCGTGTATCACTGAAGAGGACGACCTTGTCGTTGAAACGCGTCTGGTACTTAGGCGTATTTTTTTTTATGAGAATTGTGTTATGTGTGTTTGTTATACTGTGTCTCTTCTTGTTTTGTAAATTTTTGAAGTCAATTAACTGAGCTTACATGATAAATTTCTAAAATTCTGGTATGGCATTCGAGTGGAAATTGTCCTCCAAAATGTTTTTTTTTGTGTTTTAGTATTAGTTGCTGACCTGTTTTTCGAAGCAAGTTAAAAATTAATCAAAGTTTAGATCTCTTCTACATATTGTAAAAGGCAATTAATTAGTATCAATTATTTATGAGACAAATTGCACATACATATTTAACATTTTGTCAGAAATTTTACTTTATAAATTAAATATAAACCATACCTAACCTGTCCTAGAACAAGTTGAGTTAGATAAATTCTATTAAATTAATATAATTCAAAAAATACTATATATACACAACTATCGAAATCATTATATTTTAATACAAACTAAAACAACTTTCAATGTTCATGTATACAATATGTTAATGTTTGAAGTTATTTGTTAATGATAGAAGTTCAATTTTATTATTATACATTTTTCGGACATTTGCCATCATTTGTGTGTTAAAAAATCAAAACACGACGTTTCGGGAATTGATTCTTATTCCCGAAACGTCGTGTTTTGATTTTTAACACACAAATGATGCAAATGTCTGAAAAATGTATAATAATAAAAATGTTAATGTTAATATTTGAACGGTGATATAACAGTTATTTAAGTATGGTGGTAAAAATGGTTTTCTAATTTAGTAACACGTTTAGTATCACAACATGGTTTAGTATTATTTATGTTGAAATGTTACGGTTAAAGATTATTTTTTTGTAAATTTTGTTTATTCATGTCCAAGATCCGGGTCTCTCTTAACCAACTTTTGGTCTTTTCCAGTCCTGATACTATTATTTATGTTCTTATACTATCTTTATTTTATGTTCTTTTCTTTCTTTTTTTAATAAAATTATGATGACCAAGAATTTTTTATTTGATTTTAACCCTTCATTCAACTGGGAGATTTTAGTAAGGAATAATATCTGCTGCAGTACTTTTTGAAAGGGTTTTAGTAACCGCTTGCAATTCTTCTTTCAAAAATTTATAATTCATTTATAACATAGCCATGTTTACATTTATAAGACTCCACCACTAAAAACACTTTAATTTTACTAAAAAAACTATTTTGAAAAGGGGGGGGTCTAGCTAATAATAAACCAACTAATAATTTTTAAAATGCACACTAGTGGGAAATTGTGTTAAGTTTATTTAACATGGGAAGGGTTCAACATTTTATTAACTGAATAAATTTGATTGCAGGTCACGATTGTAGTATAAGACTATGGAATCTGGATAATAAAACTTGTGTTCAAGAAATAACTGCACATAGAAAGAAGTTTGATGAATCTATATTGGATGTTGCGTTTCATCCGTCACGGCCGTATATTGCTAGTGCTGGTGCTGATGGCTTGGCTAAAGTCTTCGTCTAGGTATAAACAATATTTCTTAAATGTACAAAGTGTGGCTATTAAAAATATGGGACTTAGTAATGAACTCTTGCATTGTCTTGAAGCAGAATCCACACTTTTTTCTTCTACAAATATAATCTTTTCTTTTTTAATTGCTTTCAACGCTTGGTTGGTACTTAGATATAAATGTTGACTTATGATTCTCAGGTACCCATTCAATCATACCCTATATAAAAAAACAAAAACAAAAAAATAAATAAATAAAATAAACAACAAGCATTGTCTTCAGTTTTTATTTAGTACTTTTTTTCATTCTTGATAATGTGAGAGACTCCGATGCATCAATTGCCTTTTCATATCTGGATCATATTACACAATCTAAGTTTCATCAAGTAGTGATATTTTCCAGTAAATCTGATTTATAAGATTCAGAACATCGGAGCAAATTTGTGTTGATTTGTCTTTTTTGCTCCTGAGAAAGTTTTTAAGACCATTATTCCACAAACTTTTTTCATATTGAAACCTGTCTGTCATTAAAATCCTGAGATATTGTTGTTTTAATTTGTTATTTTATGTATGCTACTTGGATTTTCTCATCTTCCAATTTTTTCCTCTCGACTCTCACTAAAGCATTTAAGCTACTCCAAAATTTCCATACATGACATGATATTTTCTCTTTACATTCCCACCAACAAAATCAGAAACCATTGGTGAATTTTTTCAGCTAACTAAAAATGATTAACTAGAAGAAAAAATTCTGTGACTTGACAGTCTTGATTGGCTTAAACCTGCTAAATGACTTTCAGTCTGGTAATCCATTGTTTAATTTTTAAACTTTGCTAAATATTAAAAAAAAAAATTATATAATGGTTAAATAAATTAAATGGCCAAGAAGAAGAATCTCGTTCAATGCAGGAAGCTTCAAGATGAAAATCTACCCCCCTACCTATATACATAAAGTGATTTACAGTAGTCAGTCCTGTTTTTTAAGAGCCAACATCGTACAGCATAAATTTTTTTATTACATTATTCTACTATTGTTATAATTTCAATATCATGTTTTTATGAAATGTTCAAGGTTACGAAACTAACAGCTGTTCTTCCTCGTTAAACATAGAGGTAATAAAGTACAGTCTACTCAGCCTTCGCTCTTTGCGTGTGAAACCATAAAGAGCATTCGTTCTACGATCATCCATGAAAAAAACTCCAAATTATATTACCTTAAAATAAATACTGTACGCGTTCAAAACTGAAAATAAAGGTAATAGAAACACATTCAGTCGTGTTAGCAACACTCTTCTCTTCCAAGCATACAAGTTTGATGACGGTAGATTTTTCAACTCCTAGGAAGAAAAATGGAAGTTATTTTACACATCCTTTTATTTGTTATGCCTATTGATGTTAAATGAAAACAGTGTCACCTATAATAGTCAATGAAGGAAAAATATGATAATTTACCAAGAAAGAGTATACGGTAAATTTTGTGAATAGAGCATGCGTTGAAAGATATTAACTAGTATAAGTTATTTATATATTAATTTAGCTCAATATGTACAGGGATCGCAACAGATCTATATATCTTATTTAGTAGGCCAAGCCACGACTATGAGTATATCATTTTCAAAACGTTTAAAATCATATTATTTATTTTTTGCTTATATTTTAGTCATTTATTTTTCTTGCTTGGTTTTTTTTTAAAGAATTATATTATTCCAACACATAAATAATAAAATATGTCATCCATATATCTTCTTCTTTTTAATATTTTTAAGTAAAAACCAACAGATGATCATACAAAAATAATAAGATGTAGATAAAATGCACAAGTGTACAAAACATATATAGGCAAACTCTACTTTGTTAATACACAAATTTGTATGAACATGTAAAAATGCTTTAAAAATTTCTTATTGTTTATATTATATATATATTTATATTGCTTAAAGAGGTGTATAATAAATTTAATTTCTGGAAAAGATTTAAAAAATATGTTATGTATTTGTTTTGTGTATTTGTGCTTCAGTCTTAAGTTTTTATATATTTGTTTTGTATAATTTTATTTTTTGTATGCATTTATAACGTGTATCATTTATTAATTTTAAAAATTTAACTTTGCATAAAACAATACACAAATCACATAATAGGTTTGTATTTTCATTAAATTGTACAAAACTACCCAGCACTCCTTAAGCTTACATTCTACTTTTTTAAACTTTCCGTGATTTCCTTTCCTCAGAATCTATAAATCATTCACTAGTTTTACTAGTAATATGGTGTGTTCATAGTTGATGCTAGTCATAAAAAAATAACATTGGTTATAGGAATTTTATATAATGTAAAAAATAACTTGAATCTAACCGTGAAGATCAAGCATAACAGTCACCAAGTATTGTCAAAAATGTTTTTAATAAATGTTATTTTCAGATAAATTTCATTTAACATTTCTTTTAGCTTATTCCTTTGAAATCAGATTAAAAATGCAAAGCGAGTGCTGAAAATCATAGGGTTTAAGGTAGTTGTAGTTGAAAAGGGCCAGACTTGGTGAAATTTCACTTTTGATTTAGTGTTTACAAAAGAATTTGTAACTCTTAAAAAATTGATGCAAAATGCTTAATGTTAACATCATTTTTGTGTTGCTTTCCTTCCTCCGAAGTGTAAAGTAATGTTGAGTAGAAATAAATTCAGTAACGGAAATGAACACAAAATTTTAAGATTAGTAAAAGTAAATAAAAATATGACGATTCTTAGAAAGAAAATATTTAGGAGTTATCATAACTGTATAATATTTTTTATAAGTATTGAAAATTTGAAAAGGAATGACGATAACACTGTAAATAAGCTTGTTAGACCATTTAAAAAATGTCTGCAGACATAATTTGTCATTTTTGTTACGTTTGTAACCTAACCTTAAATAATTACAATAGTGCTTATTGAATTAATAAATAACACAACTATTCAAACACTCAGTAAATTGATATAAAAACAACAATGATTGTATATCAATGAACCAACTCCCAAATCATACTCATAGTCTTTATGATTTCTTGTATGATCAAAATGTATTACATTATATAATTTCTGTTTGGAATTGGATCACTTAGAACAAGAACTATAACTTATTTCCTTTTAGTTTAAAACAAATTTGATTGCAATGGAGTGAAAAATAAGTGTATTTAAAAGAAAACCATGCCTATTTTTTCGTTTATTTATTGGTAGATTTAATCCACCATGCTAAAAGATGAAATCATCCACTAAGTTTAAATAGACTATTGTGGTGTGTGTTTAAACTGAAATGACCAGAACAATTCATTTGAATTTGTCTAGTTTTAACCGTAACAAATCGAAAAATTTATTATACGATAGAAATTAATTATTACGAAAGCAAACCTAGTAACATCACTTTTTACTCTTTCTTTAAAATGTTGAATGTCGAAACCCTTAAAAACAAATGATTTTATTTTAATTTATTTGCCAATTTTATTAAAGAATAAGAGAAATCATTACAGATAGAGTCATTTAAGAAGGTATCAGAATGACTGTTGGAAACCAAATATTTAACGATTCATAAAGTTCAGTAAAGTTAGATCTAGAAATATGTTTTTTGATGTCTATAGAATCCACCTACTCGCCTCCAAAAGTGTTTCTTTCACTTGAAATAAAAATGAAAGAATTTTTTTTCCCAAACCAAAAGAGTTTTCCTCTACCACCAAATGAATGTAACTTCCCTCAATAAGCTTTATTATTTGTGTAATACAAATAAAATACTATATCAAGTCATCATCCTCAGATTCCCCACATGCATACAAAACCTTCTGACACTGAATTATGATTCTACCGAGTTTTGTTACTAGAAATATGAAAAAATGTCCACTTCCAAACCTACTCTTGTTGTTTTCGCAAACCTTACAAGGATTTCCGATGATTTTTATAGCTCCAAACACCTGCCACAAAAAATGTTCGTAAATGACTTAATATTTTAAACTCCAAGCGAGATGAGTTGTCTCTAAGTTGGAACTATCTGTCAAGGAACAAACTAATCATTATTCTAAAATTGCCTCTGCTTAACCTTTCTCTGTGCTCCTTTTCTTGTTTTACAAGTATCTCGTGATATTTCACTGTTAAAAAGTGATTGATGGATTTAAATTACACGTAAATATCTTAAAATCTAATGATGGTGTAAAGATGATTAATGTTGAAGTGGAAGAACTTTTTTCTTTTGGTCATCACTTTATTCAAATAAAGTATGAAAAGAACATAAAATAAATACTCTCTAGCCCTCAAATACTCTCCTCATGGTTGGAAAAAGAAAAAGAGTTGGTCAAAACAGACTAGATCGAAAAGATGATAGAGAGGTTCTAACCCAAGATTACATGAGAAAAAGGTGTAAATCGAGCAGGATTGTCAAGCTCATACTTTCGCTCAGTTGAGCTCCTGATGAGAAATAGAAAGATGATGAACACGGTAACCTGTATTGCCTCAGTAAGGAAAAGAGAGAATGTCAAAAAAAAGTGGTTGAAAACAGTTTTAACATTCTACCTGACAGTTTTTAAACATTACCATAGTTTAATTACAAATGTATTAAACGTTAATTACTAGCCTACAATGTCATGATGCCAGAATAATCTGTTTTTTTTTTTTTTTTTCCTTTTTCTTTTTTTCTTCTTTCATATTTTGATTTATTGTGTTGCTTAGCTGTTATTTATTTAGTATAAAAACGCATTTGTTCCAAGTACACTATAGAAAAACATTGTGGTTTTAGAACAAGTTTTAATAAACTTTAAATATATAAACACTATAAATAATACAGCCGACATAAAGCTTTAACCCCTTATTCGCTCCGTCCTCTTCTCAATTCTACCAACTCTTATTTTCCTCAAATCTTACTCTCGAAGAACCAATATAATTAAAAACCATCATATCAAGCACTTTAACAAACCTGTTCAGTTTGACTTTACGAAAGTTTAAATACTATTTAACAACTTGGATAATAATTGTCGTTATGTGTACATTTATTTTGCCATTGAACTGCTGTCTAAAGAACAGTGTTTATAGATAAATATGTTTGTATTTATCTATATAATCATCTATACATTTATCAATTATAATAATGTTTTATGTGATTATTGACCAATGAAATTGTTACCTAATGTTTACATCTAAACGACACATAGACTATCGCTCAGGTTTTCCTCTTTACATTTCTTTATTATACACATTTTATATTTTTCACAAGGTAACTAAAAACTAACAATATAAAAACAAATATCTACTTTACGTAAAATTATTCATTTTTATATATTTAGCACAGTTAGGGATATATTTTATTATATTTTGCATTATCGCATATGAAATTCTGTGCAACTATTAAAAATTATCCTCAGTACCGTTTAAGGTCTGAAATTGAATTTTCGTTAAAAACATAGCCAATTATCTTTACATAAGTATGTAAATACGATAAGCGTTATGCAAAAAATGGGTGAAACAAAAATTACAGTTTTTTGTATGATTCAGTATAAAATGGTAGAAAACAGTCTGATCTCCCTGTCACCAGTAAAAATGTTGTTCTTAGAAGAGTCAATAAAATTAGCAAAAGAAATTTTCTTATAAAAATATTATGACAGTTTGTTGTACAACTACACATCAGAGTAGTACCAACTTTGTTCATTACAATATAAAATAAATTGAATAACTTCGAGTAGTTCCCCCCCCCCTTCATTTCGTAACAAATGAAAGGGAAAATAGTCAATTTTATCATCCTTAAGTTTGAAAAATATATTATTGATTTACTTTTAAATAATATTTCATCCAATTGCCACTTTATCAAGTGCTCAAAATATAACCTAGTCTGACTATGAAAAACTCATTTTCTAGTGAGAAATGTATCTAGAATATTAAATGCTAGCAAAATTTTGTTTTAAAGTAATTAATAGATAAGTATTTTGTATTATATTTAATTCTTTGATATTTAGTCGCAAATTTATGGAAATTAGATTTTAGAAAAAACTTATTTAATCAATTTGTTTTCGTATAATATAATCTGTTCCTAATTGTTGTTAAGGGTATTTTTTACTTTGCATAAGTGATTGAATATTTAAGGAAAATTATGTTTAGTTCGGAGTAAAGCTTGTTTGTACCCAAAAGCATAATTTTTATGAGAATAAATGGAGGAGAGACATGCTAAAAGATTGGATATATTTCTATGTTCACTCATCTTTTATAACAAGTAGGAGGAGTAGGTTAGATTTGTTGTTGAACAAACAATGCAAAAGGTTAAGGAATTATAGAAGAACTAGAAGGGAAAAAATAGTGTGTACAAGCAAATAGTGTCATTTTCATTGGAATTTTTGTACAAGAAAAAGGAGCAAGACTTCTAACTGATATTATGAAACAAATTCTAAGTTATCTTTTAGTCTGTCTTTTAAGTTATTAAATTAAATTGTGTAAAGCTTGAGTAAATTTTTTCCCTAATGGAAATCCTTAAAATGAGGATTTGTCTTAATAATATCAAATCCACAACCTACCACAACAACCTATACTCTGTTTCTTATTAGTTGGCAGTGTGTATTTGATGCAGTAAAGATGTGATACATCTAAAATAAACACAACTAGTGCACAAAATATTTAAAACTATTCTGTAAGTATAGAACTTGAAAACTAAAACAAATTGTTAACCTTCCTCCTTCCTCTTTAAAAATATGTGGCGACAGTGGTTAATAGTGATGGAACTATCATTTGTTTTACAAGTGGGGGGGGGATTTTAAACACTGCCAACTAAAGATTAAACGGAGTATAGGTAAGAAGCCAATTGAAGTTATGGTGAAATGGATAAAGTCCAACGTAACATTTAAAAGCAACTTTTATCAAATTTGGTGTGGACTTTTTTTTTAAATCCACGTACAGTGATTTCGTACTTTTTAAAACCAACTTTTACAGCTTACCTTCGAACAGCTGATTTTAAATTACAGTAGAACCCCTCTTATCCGTCACCTTCGGGACTGGGGGCATGGTCGGAACGCAAAAAAGGTCGGATTATCCGAAGAAAAAAAAAATTATTACATATTATATAAACAGATATTTTTAACGTGAAATACAGTAAGTGATATATAAACTTTTAAAAGTCTATATAATAAATTCTATATATAAACTTTTGCAAGTACAGTAGAACTTCTGTTAACCGGCCTATATCGTAGTGTACTGGTTGGACGAGAGTTTCCGAAAATAAATTGTAATTGAAACACCAAAGCGGCGGTGAGTCAAACGACTTTGTCGATAGCGGTTTCCCATTGTTGGCGGCATAAAAACACCGCGGCATTGGCACCCGTCGGTATAGCACACATACAAAGGCAAAAACGTTTGATGGGCCGCTTTTTTCCGACGAATCAATTTAGTATACATTATGGAAAATATAACATTTCTTTTCAGTTTTCTTCTTGTCTTTGACTGGTTATGATTACGTACAGTATATACAGTAAATAAAAATGAGCGAGTTACGAAAACAGGAATACGGAAGCGTGTGTTGGTTTTGTTAAGACGCGGTTAAATGTGTCAAAAGACTTGACAGAGGGGAATCTGTAAAAAAGCTTTGTAGTGTTTAATTTTTCACGAGAGGTGACACAGCACTGAAGCGGAAAAGCGACAACAAACCGGAAAGAATGGCGCCAGACGGGCCGTGAGTCATCGACAAGTTGGCGAGTCGGCACAATATCGCGAGCTCGAGCACGTTTGGATTAACCGGAGTAACGGACCACCCGAGCGCGGATTAGAGGGGTTCTACTGTATAAGAATTGCTATTCAACAATATATCATTTCTTGTACACAGTCTTGTGAATGAAACACAGTCTTAAGAGAAGTGATATCGTTTTTGTGTCTCTTATCCATTTATTCAATGTTAATGATATTATCATATATCTGAAGTGTAGTAATATGTTTTCTGTCCCAGTTCTTTTGTATCCATAAATTTTGTAAAGCCTATTTAATAATTTGCTATAGTAATATTATTAGTCTTTTTTAATCTAATCCTTGCTTTGCTGGATGCTGTAGTTTAAGTAACGACTCATTTGTATAGTACAAATTCCCTTTTCTGTCAATGGAAAACAATATAATGTATAACAAAATGTCAAAATACCATTACAATGATAAAACTTGAGATTAGCAGAGAAAAAACGGTTTATATATAAATTAAAGTGTAATATTCCTCAATGATAGATTGGAGCTATCTTAATCATAATACATTATAATCTTTGAACAGTATTTAACAATTCTTTTAGAAACTAACTTACCTTACTTCAATTCAAACTGAGCATGATTTTCCCGGAACAATTCACTACTTTCTCCCATTATCTGTCTGTTCCAGTCTTTTGGCATCTTGTTGGATTTGGTTGTCATACCTTAATCTTAATATTGTTATAATAACAGGTTGTCCTTCATATATTTCTTTTATTTCGAATCTCTCTTTTCTTACTACATGTACTGCCCACCTCTGCTCATACGGCTAGATATGTATTACAGTTTTAGTAGGTTTCTATAAAAGTTTTCACTTATGCACACTGTTAAAATACGGTTCAGCTAATATCGTAGCGGTCTCTTTTCCAATTTCTGTAACATTTAAAGCAACATGTATTATATCAGTTGATATCATTTTTTGGTATCTTGTTATTTACAACAATAAATTCGTTTGCATTATGTACAGATATGTAAAAGGTTATCCTTGAAAATTCTGAAGCTGAAAGTTTTAAAATTTGTCATCAAAAAAGTCTTGTTAAATAGATCTCATTTCTTTGACCAAATGTCCAATTTATTTACAATTAACTTTAGGTAATTTGGGATAACTCATTTTCTTTTAAAAGCTTTTTTAAACATACAATATATTGAACTAAATTTATCTACAATATGCTCTCTGTCCACTATCTACATAAAATAGTGTATAGATCCTTTTCAGGACCTTATTATCAACTATTAATTTCTTTTATATGTTCTTATTGACCTGTTCCCTACTATATATAACAGTAATGCTTGAACTATTGTATTATATATTTAAATTTTGCACGTTCTTGCAGGTATTTTGGAATTAAGGAGTTTTGTAATTGTTCAGTAATTTTTTGAAGTGGGTAATAACTTCCTTTTTCTTCCTTTTTGTGTTTGTTTATTTTATCACCCAAAAAATACAACTCGGTGTCTCTTATGCTAGTGAATTTCCTCTCAATAATCTTACCCATCTTCTTCCCTATTTTATTACTAAGTATTTCGAATTTTCTCTTAATAGTGCTACCGATCTTTTCCCCCGGTTTATTACGAAGTATTTTGTATTTCCTCTCAATAATCCTACCCGTCTTCTTCCCTGTTTTATTACAAAGTATTTAGACTTACTGTTGTATACATTTAGCCTTGTTTGTTCTCTGCTTTCGTAGAAAATTTACAATCTATAATTAAAGAAAAACATTAAATCCCATACAACATTTTGACCTCAACAAAACTACATTTCAAGGAAGGATTCATATGTTGTTTAGAACAAAGGTGGTTATTGTTGTTGAAACAATGTTACGTTGAGGTGGAACTGTAGTTTGGGATTCAAGTTCATGATGTTAAATATTAAGTGGAATTCGAATGAGTTTTGTTACAATTTTTTATCATTAAAATATAACATACAAATTTGTATATTTTTTCTTGTATCGATAATTAAATTATTTTGCATTGTTTCTAATTCAACATCATTCCTTCGATACTGTATTCTCATTGTTTATCTTTCTTTTTTTTTTTTTTTTAACCTAGAGTTTTTCTAAGAAACCTAGGCTATATTTCTATTTATAAAAAATATATATATATACAAACCTTAAATTATATATAAATGCATATAAATATCTCTATTAAAATTTCCTTCAACAAACTATTTTGGATAAGTTTAAAGTTACAAGTAAGAAAAACATATTGGAAAAAAAATCCTTTTGAAAATTACAACAATTACCGTTATAAGAGGTTGAAACTTTACGTTGTTACATCTGGACATAATCATATTTAGATGTTTTATTAATAATAATTGTATAATTATATATGTTATATTATAAGACTGCACTGTACTTCTTTAAATTTAATTGTAGAAATGAAAAATATTTAACGTAACTTTTTTTTTTTTTTAATGTAGGCCTACGGACGTTGAGTGTTCAAAGAAAGTAATTTTAAAGCACACTACTTTAAAGCCTAAATTGTAGTATTAACAATTAATTTTTCAAATTGTACAAATATTTCATTACAATAAAAATGGTAATGGCAATGCAGTCTTATAACATTAACAATCTCTTTCCTTTTATTCTGTTCTGGAAGAGAGGAGTTTACAACTCAAATCCACTCGGAGATATTATTAGCTTAATGTTTAACTATGGCTTTATTTGTTGCTATACGAATGTAAATCAGTAACCATTAAGGGACTGCAACGGTATGCCAAAGTGGCAAAGTAGATGTTATTTTGTCAACTCACCATTTATATGGTTGTAAATTATACTTGAAGTGTAAAACCATAGGTAATCTTTTTGTTATACATTACAGGAAAGTAATATATGGTGTTATTTACTCTTCAAATTGATCATACAAAATACTGTAAATAGGAAAAAAATATTGTAAAATTAACTTTATTTAATTAATAGCTTTAAGTTGTGTTCCATTCATGGTTGAGTGCAAAAGGACTGCCAATGGAACGAAAGTAAAAAAAAACCCATTGTATGTAAAACTCACACAAAATGAAACTCCCATTTTCAGGGAAATATATATACTATATATATAATTATAAATATACACAGTTTTATATAAATGTTAGAAGATACTTATTGCAATAACCTGTGCTTAATAAAGGCAGATAATTTATTTACCATTAAATTGAGATTATCCTGTATTACTGTGAATATTTATCGTAAAACAAGAAAGTAAAACGATATGTACAATTTATTTCAAGAGTGTATTTTTTAATTGTAAACTCTTACCAATAAAATTTTAAATTGGAAATAAAAATTGCAATTTTTTTTAAAGTGTCGAATTTAGATATGTATTTTTAGAGATGGTAATGGTTTTAATTTTTTCCTTTTAAATTTATCTACACGAATAAATGCAGTTTTTGTGTAAGAGTTTCTTAGTTTATAGAAATTAATGAAGGGGGGATATGAGAAATCGGTCTGTCTTTCCTCTCAGGAATTAATAGATTGATAGATGTTTAAAATTAAACACATTGTGTGACTGGTGGAAAGGTACATAAGGAAAGATCTATTCTCCACCAAAATCAACATGCTTATTAACCGGGAAGATCCTGCGAAACTACTTTACACCAACTTGTAGGCAGAATTGAGGATATCCTAGAAAAAAGGAAACAACCTTATGCGCCTCCTTAGATGTAAAGGGTGCATTTGACAATACTTCATATGAAACTTTGGGAGCGTGGAGTTGAAGCCCACTGTTTTACAAGTAGACTGATTATTCTTCGCAGCATGTACATCCAATCCACTTTACTGGGTGAATTGCTTGAGATTGTGGCCATAGGAGAGAGTACTGGAGCCTGATGGTGGATGCCCTACTGGCAGAAATTAACCAATCAGGCTATGCAGATGATCTTGGTAATTTACAAATATGATGACACTGTTTCGGACATCATAAATGATTGTCTGTGGCATGTCACAACCTGGTGTGCAAAGGAAGGCTTCAAGGTCAATCCAAGCAAAACTATTATTGTTCATTTGTATTTTATTCATCTTTTATAACAGTACATAGTTGCGTAAGACATATCAAAGAAAAAGAAAAATTCTATGCTAAGTTACCATCACTAAGAAAGTAACTTAACTGCCTTAAGTAGTAGACTTATCCTAGAAAATGTTTGACTGAGAATGTCCGCGTCAGTCACTTACCTTGGAGTAATCTTGCATCAAAGGCTGACATAGAATGCACATCTAGAAAATGTGATACATGAAGCAAAATAATTACTCCTGTCGCTGTGACACTTTATCAGTACTTGAGCCTCACATAGCCTTATATGGCTCTATGAAATGGTCAACAGACCCCAAATTACATACAGTGCAGTAGTTTGGTGGATTATATCCTGCCAAACTGCAATAGATAACAAACTAACAAGTTTATAGAGACTTTACTGGAATCTTTAGAAGGTGCTCTGAACTACTGCCCCTACATATCTATTTAATGTCCGATATGAGGAAGTTCTCATGCAAACTATAATAATGTTAACAAATGGAGAGAAAGAAGGGTTACCTGAAGTGCCCACTATAACATATCAAACACTGTATTGAAGGATTCTGTGTCGGAAATGACATCAGATGTCGCGAATACACGGCTTTAACCAACCTTTCTCAGAAAACTGCGGAAGCAGAGTAGACTAGAAAGGAATAACCTTCTGGAAAGTATCGAAAGAACCATAATCTGGTACACTGAGGGGGGGGAATTCTTATATGGTACGGAATATACAACACTTCACCAAAAACTAGCGTTAGTACCATCTTCCATGCAGAAATCCTAGCAATGTCTGCCTGTGTTCATCTTGAATTATCCAAAAAAATACTCCCACCTGAGAAGACTCACTTTAAATACAATCTAATCTATCATTTTATATTCTTACATTAGAAAATTTGTATAGAAGTAATTTAAAATTCTGAAAATAAAACTGCCTACATTTGAACCAAATTTTAAAATGTCCAAATTCTTTATTACCGGTACTGATTTTGTGTAGAAGGGTTCCTTTTTATCAGATTTTTTGATTTGAAAGATTTATTATTAACCTGGAAGATATTTAGAGACTATCTTCATCTTGGTTCTTTAATAAGCTCTTTCTAATCAAATATTATTTGATTAAGTTTTAAATGATTGTGATCAACATTCATTTTTGTTTTATTGCCAACTATTTCTGAATGATAGTTTTATTTTACTTGCGAATTTGAACATTAGTTTGAATCAAAATTTGATTGAAATCTATACATCTTTTATAACACATGCATGATTCATTAAAATTTTTACCAATAACATACCAGCATTATTGGAGAGATGACGACCATTGTGTTTTGTTTGGGCTACATTTTAGAAAAATTTGATTATATCCGTTAAACCTGATTTTGTGAAACTGAATTTTGTCTTAAACTTTGAATTGTCAAAAAAACTGCAGGTATAACCAAAATATGCTTATATACCAAATTTGATTAAACCGGTCCTCTTGGTTGCATGTATAACAGATGGATATCAATCCCAAAACAGCTTTTTGAATTCTTAGTACCTACGACGATATTACCTTGAAAAACAGACCAATGTAAGCAAGTAAAACATATGTGATTGGTAGAATGAGGTTGTCTACTTGAATATATGTTTCACATACTCAGCATACATGTAAGGGGCTGAAATCTAGGGATCCAAAGTCCACACATGTTTCATAAAGAGCTTAAGAAGTATTTGGAAACTTTCTGTTGTCATTTGTTCTTTGGGTTACAATAGAGAAACAAAGATGCCTTTAAAACTCCAAAGGAGGGAAAAAAAGAAATGTTGAATACATGTGTTTTGTTTTTCCAATTTGTAAACCCTTGATTTTGTTGTAAATTTGGCTTAAGTTGTCGCCAAAATTTTATTGATATTAACTTGAAGATAACAATGGTGAATCAATTTTACTTATTTTTTGAATTATAACTTGCGGATATACATTATTGAGATATTGACAAATACTTTTTATTTGTTTAGATTTTGTGTATCTAAGCACTTTTTATATTTGTGTATAATTTATTATTTAATTTTTCATTTTTTATCAATTTTTTGTTGTTTTTCATTTATTGTTACGCTACAGTTATGTTTACGTCAAATTTTTCTAAATAATATTGATCATGTATGCTTGTTTCTTCACAAAAATGATATAAAGAATTGACTACTTTTTCTTGGTAGGTATTTTAAAATTTTATTTTAATGTTGTCAACATCAAAAATATGTATACAGATACAGTGTTTTCTGTTGAGTAAAGTGTAATGAATGTCCATAGTAAAGTAAATATTCTAAATGACACCATTGTATTGAGTGGGTATTATGTCTAGCTTTGTTTATATACATGAATATATTTCATTAATATCACTTATCAACATGTTAAACACTGCTGAATAAGTTGATTTGTACTATATTCTACCCAGCCTTTTTAGATCCAATCTATGGTGATGTACAAAAACAATCCATCTATTTAGCAAGAAACATGCCATTCAACCAGTAGCACCATCCAGTCCAGATGTGAACCGATTTGATATCTTGGAAGTATCATTTCATTGTCTAATGAAAAGATAATTTTTCCTGTAAGACATTACACCATAACTGCTCCTATTTTTTTCAGAACTAATCTGCTCTTCAACATGTCTTTGAAATCTGTTCATTTACGTCATGAACATCATTCTCTGCAAGAACCCTTGTCATTTATTTTCTACATAAACAATTCATACATTTTGATCTGGAAGTACAACAATTTTAGTTTTCTTCCTAATGAAAATTTGCTCATTTTGAAGATTTTATGGACCAATCCCATATTCTGAATCAGTTTCCCCACTGTTCTATATGTCCTTTTTTTACATCTATCCTTCTAAAGTTCAATTATCCCTACTTTATCTTCCATACTCTTACCACTTATTGGTCCTTAATACATGCTCTATAATGAACATTTTTATGTTATATACACCAACCAACTAGCACTGTTTCAGGATGTATCCAATACGTAAATTAGTGACAATGATTTTAAAGAAAGAGCTTTTTCCACTTTATATAAAAAATAATGTTGTCAAATTTTACAAACAGCTACTTTTAACAGAATTTTCTATTTTTTATTTCAGGGCACATAATAAAAAGTAGTTACATTTTTCTGTCTAGCAAAATCTGTTTAATAAATTAGGAAAATTTAGTTTTAATTTTTATAAAATCTGGAACATATAAAATCTTAGAAATCTTGAAGATGAGCTAAGTCAAAATTAACTCCATACTTCAATAATATTGAAATGAAGTAGTATTTGAACAGTTTATTTCAATTAAATACGTACACAATAGCAATACGTACACAATTTTTCTCTTGCACCCACGTAAAGAAAACCATATATTATATTACACAAATGAAAAGTATTCATAAAATCTCTCCAGAAATGTTGGTTAAAAATTAAAAAATGAAAATGAACCTTAAATACCACCTTGAGAGAGACTGAATATCTAAATCGACCCAGATTTCTGTTTGCAATTGAGTATAATAAATTTTGTAATTTACCATAAACTTCTTTTATGTGCACATCAAAACCATTATATGTCGCCAAATATTATGAATATAAACTGATTTTTGAATTTATCCTTCGAAGACATTTATAATTATTTTCACTTTTTTTTTTTAATCACAATTTTGTGTTTTTGCTTTTATGATCAAATATGCTTAAGAAAATCTTAAATATTTACCTACAAATCATATTTGATCAAAATTAGTCCACTTGTTTGGGTTATAGCACTACATGGAAAACACACATAATATTCTATATACTTTTTTTCCTCCAAGAGAAAGAGATATTTTATACCATAAAATCAACAAACATTTGTTGATCCATAATGTAATTACATACACAAAATTAGAAATTAGCATTAATCAACATTTTAGTTATTCTCATCTAAAATAACATGAAATTAATAAAAAACCATTCATACTGTACAAAAAAAGAAAAGAAAACAATGACATTTATAATGGAATCAATATAACACATTTGTTTGTATAGTTATTGAGTTTACAGTTAAAAAATATACCTTAATTCTACTTCATTTTGTATATTATCTATCACAAGTGTGCAACGTGTACAGTAAAATTGAGGTTATGTAATCTTGTGTATATTAGATTACTGTTATTTGTGTGAAGTAGACTGTAAGCATATTGTTCGTTAGACAATTTATTAAAAAAATTCTCAATGAAAATTTTGTTTTTAAAACATTCTTTTTTCCTAAATTAGATAGAAACTATTGTGCACTCAATAATGTCTTTTGTAATGTAGGAAAATTATTTATGTCATCAGTTTTGTATTAACGCCTTGCCAGATTCTGTTTTTTCAAAAAAAAATGTTGTGTATATATTTAATAAAAATATTGAAGGCAAGCAATTCTTAAGAATCAAAATGAGGACCACAATTTCATATTAGATCAACAATGTCTGGTGAAACGACAACATGAACTCTTAACTGTAATTATCCTGTTATTTCAATAATTCTTATAATGTGTACAGTTTGAAAGCATAATAAATTCAACATGTCACTCTAATCAAGCTTCCTGTAAAATGCCATCCCTAAAATAAGTGAATAGATATAATAAAAATTTTGATGATTTTTTTGTCAGTTTTTTCTTCATTATTTTAGATAGTATGTGTATATTCTGTTTACCCAACACGATTGTATCAGAAGTTTAATAACTTTTATTATATTTTTTCTTCTAGGCCTTTTGTATAGGGAGGGGGAGAATTATTAATGAGTGAATTATTAATGACCATGGGATATCAGTTATGAGCTTATTTCTGCTCCCCTATAATTCACTGTAAACCGATTCCAGTGTCTCTGATAAGCTCTAGGATCTTCTTTAAGTTGCTTTTATCAAAATCTTCATTTAATTGCTGACGACCAAAGATTCTTCTTCTGGACTTCAGGGCTCCGAATCAAAGACCATATACGAGTATGTTGCTGTTTCAGGTTCTTGACCATAGAGACACAGTTAGATGGGACTTGAAATAGTCCCACCTTATTTAATTGGCTCTGAATGTGGCCATATCCAGTAATCATGGCAACTACCTATCTCGGGGACTTCCTGTTAAAGTGACCAAATATTTTTGTCAGTGTGGGAACTGACAATGAAGGCATTTTCCAAATCTCTGGCCAATAAATTGTTCACATCATTTGACGTTATTTTAGCTAGAGTGAACCTTTTGAGGTCGTGTTTGTGGCATTGTGTTCTCTACTCATAAAGGCCTATAATTCTATGTACAACTCGACCTATGCTCTCATTTAAGATTTCCTACTTACTCCTTGTGGGCCGTCCGCCTGGAAAGGTAGTGGTTCACTGAATACATACTAAAATAGGTTTTGATGTCCATTAATAATGTGCTAAGCTTTGTAGCTCTATCTGTAATGGTTAAAAACATATTAAGCTGTCTCAGGACATATTCTGTAAAATGTGCATATCACAAAGGTAGGGTAAGATGTACACAGATTGTTTTTATCCTAAATAAATAATAATAGTTAACCAAATGTGTTTCCAATTTCAGTAATAATTGAAGTATTTGTGTATCTGTAAATGAAAGTAGTTTAAGATGATTTAATAACAGTTAGGGTACGTTGACCTTGATGCATGTGATAACTTTCCTTTCATACCAAATACGTCCAGTCTGGTTTACACCAGTCGCGTCCAAACTCGGAAGGATTCAACAGGTTGAATTTTCATCAGTCAATCGGTACGTCTGCCATCGTTATACAATGGATGTTGAAAAACTAATGATTTTAGTGAGAGAAAGCAACGAAATATACAATAAGGTTTAAGTCAAAGATACACCTATCACAATGACAAATGAAATTTTTTGAAAATTCAAGTTTCAAACATTTAAAAAAATGAATTATTTCAGGTTTTTTTGAAGTAATGACATTACAAAATTGTGTAAATTTTTTTCATTAATATACATTATAAACATTAATACATTATATACATTAATATCATTGCAGTAAACATACTTATAAAACATTTATAACTTCCTGTACACTTGAACAAAACACTGGTTCCTTAAAAAAAGTCTCCAGAACCTAATATTTGGGTATCTTTGACTTACCGCCAGCAATCCTTGATTAATTCTTTTTTTTTTTCAGTTTATATTGTCATATATTCACTACACGTGTTTCGGACATTATCGTCCATCGTCGGGTGATAACACTTAGTTAAAACATTCAACACAAAAAACAAGTATACACATAACATTCACGCACAAGAAACACAATATTTTCTTTTTTATTAATGTCACCGCGCCGGCTTTACATAGTATACTATGCATTGGTTATGTGCGTATGGTAGTCGATCTGTTTATCAGCTCGAAGGTGGGGGTTGCCTCAAACCTTTTTTTTATCATTCAACAATCCATCAGGGTTCTGCAACTCGCCGCGATAAATTTGGTATTCTTCCATGCGGTTCATATAGTTGCCCTTTTTACAATTTTGTAATATTTGCATGTTTATTTCCATGTTATCATATTTATGATCACTATATATCAAGTGTTCCGCAAACTTGGATTTTTCAGGGTGTTTTAGCGCTTGAATATGTTCTTTATATCGTGATTTAAACGAGCGTCCTGTCTGTCCCACGTAAAATTTATTACATGAGCTGCAGTTCAATCTATATACACCGGTATTTGTGTATTTATCCTGATTATTGGTTATGTTCCTACGGTAAGTCAAAGATAATAAATAGTTATTCAAGCATATCCGGTTACTCTAGACTATCATTATGATAATATTTGGGTGTAAAGTTATAATGCACTAAATTATCACACTTGTTAAGATTGAAAGCCTGGTTGTCTGAGTGCCTAAACACATTCTCACTTAGATTATGTAGAATTAGAATTCCCTGGGTTTAAATTAATTTGACCCCTTGTTCACCACTGGGTTCCAGGGTTCAAATCCCTAGGTTTTCATTTTACTCACATTTACACTTCAATGAATAAACTTTTGGGGTTACCCTTCCAAATTTTTCCTAAAACAAAATTTTGAGTACCGGTACTTAACAGATTTTGAGGTACTGTATATTAATATTGTAAAACTAAATTGATATTACAGTTAATCTGTTAAACATGATTAACACCTACTGAGATTATTTAAATTAATAATAATATATAGCTCACTAGTAAATCAATTTAACTTAAAAGTTGTTAAACTTAATTTAAAATTTCCAAAATGTCATTTATTTTATGTTAGCCCAATGTAAAACATTGTGTACAATTGAAAGGCTCCTCAACAAAAAAACTCTAAAACATATAGCCAAATATTTTTTGTTTAGATGGGAATTTTTCTAGAGTGTCATTTGTTTCATGATTTTGAATGATAAAAAGTTGTGTACAATTAAATGTTTCTTATAAAAAATCTTCAAAACTTATAAATTGTTTGAAATTTTGTGTTTTTTGAAAGTCAAGTTTATAAAAAATTGTAACTGATTTTTTTTCAAATTTTAGGGGTACATTATTGTGTATAAATAAAAGTTTTATTAAAAAATTTCCAGAGCACCTAGATTTACTCAAAACGTCATTTCTTGTAGATAAAAAAAACAACATTGAACAAACTATAAGGAATTGCTTGTCAACAACTTATCTTTAGGTGAAGGAAATGTTTTAACACAATCTGTGATGAAATTATAAAGAACTGTCCAAATACTCTTTTGTCCGTCAAAATATTTAATTGGTTCTCAAATTCACCAAAAAGCATACAATTTGCAAGAATCATGTTGAAAGTCCAATTTTATAAATTTTTGGTCTTATATTTTTATAAATACATGCTAAGGGTGATTTTTATAGACATACAAGTAAATGTTAAGAAAAAATCCCATTTATATCTTATTTTATGCCACTTTTTGATATGAAATATGTTATAATTTGTTTCTTTGTTGGTTGATAATTTTAAAAACCATCAAATCACCACTATATGATATTGTCTACATATCAATAGATAAAGGCAGTAAACTACTTTGTCGAATTCGTCAATACACTGGATCCACTTGGAATGCCATCTCACGGTCTAGCACTTGAGGTTAAAGTCCTCATCATGCTGTGTCATAATTTGAATCTTCACATATTAAAATCTCTGCAACCCAATGTTATTGAGGCTACAGTTGTGGTGTAGGGGAAACTATGTATTTCATGAATTCCAATAATTTTGCCAGACTATCCTTTCAAATTCAAATACCATCAAGATCTGCTTCAACATGACCATTAAGAAAAGGTGTGTGGATAGACTTAAGACAGAATTGCTTTCCCCATTGCCAGTTTTTATAAGTTATTTTATTTAGTCAATTTAATATATTTTTATTTAGTAAATTAAACATTTCTTATAGTTTCCACTACTAATAACAATAATTAGTAAATTTTCTTAATCTTTCTATTTTTAATTAGGTAAAAATAAAGAAACAAAGTTATAAAATCATCTAAAAATAATAATAGACAAAATAAAATGGTTTTAGTTTCGAAATACTGGTATTTAAGCTTCACCAATAACATTTCAATTTTTACTTTACTCTAACTTTACTTTGTCCTTATAATCACAGTAGCGAAACGTGGTTAAATTGCTAGTAGTTTATGTTATTGAGTTATTCTACTGTTAAGAGTAATTGATAAAGTGTTGAACTTGTAATTTGATTCTCAGGTTCATCCCTCATGTAAATATTTTATTTTTCTGCTTTAAAAAAATTATGTAACATTGAGACCTTGAAAAAAAATATGTAACAGAAACTATATATATATATATATATTTCCATTTCTTGTGGGAAATACACACTACAAAATATTACTATTGCATATTGAATTGATTTAGGTAAAAAAATTTATTAAAAAATAAAATTCTTGGTTTATTGGAATCCGACAGTCATTGGGACAAGATGTTGGAAGAGGCTAGCTTATCCAAGTTTTCCAAATTCAGAGAACTCTGTTGTGATGTGATTTCCTCCCACGCCTCAGAGATGCTAAAGTTGTTGGAGGGCCACAAAGATTATTTCTCTGATATTGTTCCTCATGAGTTTCAAAGAAAGAAGTCTGATATATGGACATTCAAGAGGAGTTAATTTACAATTAAATAAATACTAATAACAAATACAATCCAGAGAGAATCAGAGGGTTGCATTACAGTGGTTTCATAAATATTTGTCAGATAGGTAGCAAAAAGTAATGATATTAGATCATCTCAATTATTGTGGAGTGCCTAAAGGATCCAATCATTTTGTGGTACATGTCAATGATTTATGTAATGGAAAAATAAACAACAAATTGACAGTATTTGCAGGTGACACTTTGCTAAGTTACTCTGTTGCAGATAATGATTGCCTCTATTTTAAAAGTCTAAGATCAACCTGGTCCAGTACGGTATTCTTTTTTCCGCAATAAATTAATTAGCCATCAGACCTAAAACAAATATATGACATTTTTTCTATGATTAGCATTTCACATATTAATGTGTGTGGATTGTTTTATTGGCAACAACACAAACTGTGCCAGAATTGCATTAATATTGATTTATTTTGATTTGAGATTTAGTTGGTCAAGCACATAAATAAACTACAAAGAGAATTATTTGTAATATTGCATAAATTTTATTTCGTTGTAATTCTTGTCCTTTGTCTGTTTTTTTTTTTTTTTTTTTTTTTTTTTTTTTTTTTTTTTTAACAATATACCTACTATTAACTGTGTGAGTCTAGACTAGATAATGGAATAAGGTGTTGGAAGAGAACTTATGATTGCCACATCGATTTTTTTACAATGATTATGATTCAAATTTGACCTTTATTCGAATTGACATCCATCAATAGCTGTGCTCTGATAGCACCGAAGCAAAAAAGAGTCATAAGTGCTTTTGAAAAATTGCCAAGGTATCAACATTAATTCCTTTTCAATCAGCCTCATTAATTCATCATCTGTTTCTATAGGGTGAGAATAAACCTTTCCTTTCAAAAAGCCACAGGAAACCATCACGGTCAAGTCTGGGGGGGGGGTCTAAGAGAGCAGTTCATGAAGTTGCTACCAACAGTTGGGAAGATCTTGATCTAAAACTGCTTTGGCCACATTAGTATAATGATAAGTGGTTCATCCTGCTGAAAAAGTCCCTTTTCTCGGGCTGAGTAAGATGAGAAACTATGTGATCAGTTAATATTGTTGCATATTTGTCTACCGTCATTGTCTGATTGGATATGTCTTAATAAAACACCATCCTTGGTGATCGCAACTCAAAAGTTATAGCCTTTAATTTCAAGCCTTATTCATGTAAGATATGTGGATTTCGTGTGTTATAATAATAATTCTTTTCATCTATGTTTACAAATCCTTTTCAGTAACATCTGGCTTCATCTGAGAATACAATTCCTTCATATCGCTCGGCATCTTTGTTAAGTTTTTCAACTACCTTTGAAAAAAATTTCACTCATTTGAGAAGTAAAAGTGTTTTATAAAAATGTATTTTCTTTTTCTTGACATGTACCTTTGAACTGATGACTTTGGGATTTCCAGTAGCAGATGAAACTTTTCTAAGTGAATTAGACCTGTTTGGAGATTTCAGTAAAGTAGCACATACAAGCTCATCCCAGAAATCATAGTTTCTGGTTAGATATCAATACAAACTGGTTAATTACCAAATTGTTTCATTGGTGTGTTAACAAAACAACAGCTAATGGAGATTTAAGTGATGTTAATGCACATTTGAATTGTGGGAGGGAGTGGCTCTTTCCAGAAAATTAATGTTCTTTTCGTTATTCCGCCATTTTGTTTTGATTGACCAAAACAAAAATGAAACTCGAGGGTCCTTTTTTTATATATCTATGTAACATAACTGTGAAGTGTCAAGTATGTAAAGGGTTCCATATTTTCGGCATAATAATTCGAAAATAGCCACATTTTCGTGTATATATATAAAGAAATTAACCTATTGAAATAAAACTATACAATAACAATTACAGTTTTTGAAATTGCATATTGCGTATATATATATATATATATATATATATATATATATATATATATATATATATAAGAGTTGGGAGTATTCATTATTTGGACGTTAGATTGATTGGTTGCTCATCGCGCTCGGCAGCGTGATTGACGTTGCTTTGCACAGGATTTGGGTAGGCGATTCAGTAAATAGTCGCCTGTAAATATATAAATTTTAAATAAATATAACAGCAAGTTGAGAAAGTAAACAATTGCTTTAAGTATTTTATCTATGTTTAAATACAATGATCATCGAGATAGAACTTTGCTGCTTCCATGTTAATACAATACGTATAGTGTTCTGTAATCCCCATCAATTTTGAACAAATGGAAAACAAAACTCGTTAGTTTGTGATATAGAATTTAACTTTAAGGTAGTAGTGGGATTTGTGGCACTACATTTGATGAGCATAAACCCTACTGTGCATTCCATATAGTATACCGTCAGTTCTTTCGCCGTTCCCCATTTGTCTCTGTGATGAACTCTTCATTGCATTTATCTATGGTGATGAGTGACTACAGTAAAGACTACACTTACGTCTTACAGACCAGAGATTAATTTTGAATTACTGACAGGTTAGGTTTAGATGTCCAAGTTCAGATTTTTATTTGAGTTTGAATATGTAGTTGTAGTTCACAGTGTGACATTTGATACCCTTATTTCAATTTTTAAATTTATCAAAAGTAGTATACGCTAAGTTTTTACTGTCATATAACCTTTTGTTGTTGTAAATGTTATTTTCAATAATTAAGAAATGTGAATTTTTTAGGTTATATTTACATAATGACACCAGAAGCTAAGTTCATAGTTGGTTTGAAATCAAAACAACAAGCTGAAAGATATTTGCAACTAGGCAACTTTGGGAGGTCTTTTGCTCATTACTTGGTTGCTTTAAAATTAATACCTGAATGGAAAAAAGATTTGAAGTTGTCTTTTTCTTCTACTCTGTGTAAGTATCATAATATGTGATATTTGCTTGTACCTACATTATTGTCTTTGTTATAGAATTATGTTTGTGGAACTAATAGTGCAGGGAGGTGGGATGGAGCAATTATTAGATAAGGCTAGTTGGTTATACATTGAAGCTTCCACCTGATTTTAGTTGCTAAAAATCATGGAAACCAAAATAATTTAACTTGTTTGTCATTAATTACATATTTTTTTAACATTGCTAAACAATTTTCAAGTCACAAAATCCTTTAATATTGAAGAAACTTACAATTTTAAATGAGAAATATTGGATTATTTGGGTTATGAGGAATGACAATTTTAAATGAGAAATATAGGATTATTTGGGTTATGAGGAAAGTGTACAATGACAACTTGAGTCAAGTTTGTGACTGCATTACCAGTCTATGTTTATGTTATGTTGTACGTTACATTACTGTAAATCAAAGGACACAGGTCTGGGAAGGTAACATTTAGCCTACTTGTAATTGAAGATAACGTATGGTAATTGTGTTGTGTAGTACCCCAATTTTAATACGGTATATATTTTTTCATTATTTTTGTACTACATACCTCGATCACTCACTTTATAAGAATAGTATGTTTCAACTGATCACCGAAGTCAAGCAACATTGAGCATGGTTATTACTTGGATTACATGATAGTTTATCTATCATGTGTGAATGGGATTAGTGTTGTTCAAACCATTGAACAGAAAACATAGAGTGTGAGATGTGTGAATATATATATATAACTTAGTTGACATTGTAAAAGGTAAAAACAATATCTGATCACCGAAGTCAAGCATTATTGAGCATGGTTAGTCAGTACTTGGATGCGAGACTCCTTGGTAAGACCACGTGAAAATTTCAATTGGGATTAGTGTTGTCATATCGTACATAGGTTTATTTAGGTTCATTACAAAAGAGGTCTACCACAAATAATATTCTCTCTTGCTTGATAATATGAATATAATTGTTTCTAAACTTCTGTAATAAAATTATTATTAATAATTATCAATATACCTACTCAACCTGGTATTAAATCACATTTTTAATGAAAAAAATTGAAATGTTTAAATTTGTGAAAATTGTTTATAAAAAGGATACTATTTATAACATGTTTATAACAAAAATTTTGTCAAATAAGTTTAAACGTTTTTGTTTTAATAGTTGGTGACTAAATGTGTTATATTTCTAACTTAATTAAAAACTGATATAATTTTGTGTTACAGGTACTTGGGGAGAAACTTTGGAGTCTCGGCGTCGATATACTGATCTTTTCAAGTGTTATGAACAGGCGATAGAAGTGTTCCCTGAAAATGAAGAAGTCCTTGGAAATTTAGGTGCACATCTATTCAGGTACAATGGATTTACAAAATACGTATGAAATATTCTTAGCAACATTACAAACACAACTGCCAAAGACAAAATGGAAAAAACATTACAAAGTTATTATGTTAAATATAATTTGTGTTAATTTAGGAATTAAACCAAGTTTTCTGTGGGATATTCCGCAACGTATTACACACTCTGAAATAATACATATAATAACTTTATTAAAATCCAAACTGTTACTGTCGCAAAATATTTATGTTATTATTTTAGAAGATAATTTGTTTGTTTCTAATTTGGAGAGTGTTAAACATATGTGTAATAATGTAAGTACACTTTTTAAATTTATCAATTCGAGTTTCGAGTTAAAAAAACCTCAGTTGATTGACGGTAAACATTTTTTATACATAAAAGCTATGGTTGATAGTTTTGTTCAAAAAGTTGATAAATTTTTAGATGAAAATTATAATAACATAAATCATTTAATTCTACCAGATAGGCAAGATTGGTGCATGCCTACATTGTTTGGTATTTTATTAGGATACCCTACTGTTTATTGGGTTAGTTCTGTTGAAAATTGTTTAACTTTAGTTCAGTTAGATGTTTTTAAAGTGGAAATAAATTTCTGTAATGACAATTTAAGTTTAGATTTGTACAACTTTAGTGTACCCTCTTCTCTAGGCTTGCAGATATTTATATATGATTGGTTCGAAAGGTTGGAGAAAAGTACTACTTATTCTTTAAAGATTACACACTGTTGTAAATCGGTGACTAATATAATTTTATAGAATTAAATTGTATACTAATGTAAAATAAATTATTTTATTAATAAATAGTTTTTTATGAATAAAATTATAGTATTTTTTTTGTAAGCCTAGAATATGCATGATGATATTTGTGAAACATAAGTTATGTTATAAAATTTTGTTGACTATTAGGCCTATGATTTCTAGAAGTAGTAGCCTATTTCCTTTTAAAAAATGGTTGTAAAGAATTATACATACTTAAAAAAAGAAGCAAAATGGAGCATTTACCATGCAATTGGCCTTATGGTGGCTGAAATTTTCCATCTTTAGTAATTAATGTTTCACGTATTACTTTATACAGTATTACAGTATTTTGTTAAGGTACTATGATCAATCTTTATACTACTTCTTTTACTTGCCCATTTTTATTTACTCATTATACGAAGTCCTCTCTTGACCAGGCAGGTTCACACCTTCTGCATATATAGTCGCGACTCTATTATTCATCTGTATGTAAGTGTAGCAACCACATCATTTTTCTAATATGATATATAACGAAGTTATTGTCAAATATGTCACTTCGAACTCTGACCTCTCAAGAAAATATGATATTCATATTATTTATGAAACCTGGCAGGGCCAATTCACCTACATGAGGATAGTGAGTGAAGTCTCCTTCAAACATGTATATACATACTCTTATGAGGCTCCTGAGGGCTAAGATACTGAAGAGCGAAGTGAGGGGAGACTAAATACAGATTTCCAACCGACATCACGGAAGTAGTAATATATACAATTATCAGTTTCAGAAAACAGTTTAACAACAACTATTTTAAACAAACTTACCATACTGGATTAGACCTCTTGATCTATCAAACAATTTAACATTTCCTACACGGCCGAAGAAAGTAATTTTTGGTTATTGCATTTAGAGGGTAGCTTATATTACATTGTACGCTGGGGCTAGGTATGTACCATGATTTGTCCTAGATGTAAACTATTTATTTGTTGTATAAATAATTGCTGTAATTTTGATAAAATCGTTAGTGCACAAGCGTAGTCTTACTTTAATTATTCATTAGTAAATTACAGCAATTAATTACTCAACGAATATATATTTTATATCTAAGACAAGTTGATAAAATTGTTATACAATTCGTCTTTATGTTGATTAAAAAAATAGATTGAGTGGTAGTGTACAAATTATATATGTCTGTATGGGGTAGGAACCATTAAATTACCATTTTAATTCTTAACAACTTGTTCCTCAAAATATTTTTCATTCTGCAAACACAAAGAACCAAAAATCTGATTCACAAACAAAAATCAAAATATCCTAAGTACAAAAAATATGTTCCAAAATAACTTGATTCTTAAAAAATCTTCTGTTCCTAAGAAATCTGATCCTCAAAAATCTGTTTTCGTAAAAATTTCCGATCCCAATAATCCTTTCCAACAATCTGTTCTCAAAAATGAAAACTGAAATTCCAATCCTCAAAAATTCGAAAATCTGCTGTGCTCCGCCTTTTAAAAGTGTACTGTGAATTAGAATGTGTTTAATTAATCTAAGCCTATAAATGTAATAGAGTTCCGATGACTAATAATTAATTCCTTTTTATTCTAAACAGAGAGTCTGCGAATTTCTTAGAAGACAATCCCTATGAATTGCGTTAGTAGCCCAAACTTTTTATTGTTCATTATTGTATTTTGACCATGGTTAATAAAATATTTCGGTAACCTAATATAGGCGTCATTTCACATATTATTTGGCCATGGCAAGGTACTGTTATAAATGAACGGTGTAAATATTATGATAGAAAACATCATAATCTAAATTTGATTTTCTGCAAATAGTTTCTCACAGTCTTAAAGAAAATAAATAAAGAATCAAAAGTAACATAAAATGGAAAATCAGATTGATAAAACTTAAATATATTCCATATAACTTAAAAATATCTATAGAAAGCGAAAAATTAAAGCGAATAAAATGTCAGGTGTTTGTGACTGGTTTATCAAGAACAATCTGTACGACAGCATCATGATCACTGATATGTCTAACGTTGGCTACTGTAAGCGTGAAAATGATGAAAGATGAAAGATGTCTAGTGATTTGATTTCTGGACCTTTCTGCGACAACACAAGAGATTAGAACTGTAGGCAATTAAAAACATATTTCTTTTAAGATAAGTGAATTTCATAGGAAGGGTTCCCTTTTACCATGACCCATCCTTTTATACTAATATTTTGAAATAATAATTTCAATTATAAATTAATGCTATTTGTTTTAATAATGATTGTGGTATAGCAATTTTTTAAACATGTACGAGTTATTAATGTTATTTCCAGTAATTATTTTCATGCTCTTGTATATACCTTTGCCTATATTTAAACATTGCAATGAATCTAATAAACATATTGATAGCGTGAATATATTTTAGATTATTTTGTTGATACATTTTCTGATAACTGCAATATTATTGAAAGTAATGTTAGATGTTTGATACTGATAGGTAGATATGAGCTGTTTTATTCTGCTAGTTTGCCTTTTTCAAGGTCATCTCCACTCCATATTTTTGATGGAGTTTACTTGAAGATCACTGGTCCCATTGTTCTATCATTCTACCCATGTACTTCTTAGTGTTCTTTTACAGTCGCAAACAAATGTTAAAAGAGGGGCTCCTAGAAAGAGTTAGAACCAAGTCAGCCGCTACCCCAGTCACTTCATCTACCTCTTCACTTCATCTACAGTGTATAATGACTAAGTAGGCCTACCCCACTGGAACCAAATCTTATTTACGTTTTGTAAACTTAACTGTATCTCTTTGACTAGGTGTTAGTACTTTGAGGGATTGTACTATACTATTAACTGAAATGGATTTCTATAATCACTGAAGATAGATATCTTTTCCTCAGCTGTAAAAGAGTGAACTGAACGCCAGCAGTAGCTGCTCATTATGAGTTCAGTCCTCTCGTACAAACAAGTTATGAAATTTTACTCTATTTAAAGGAAAATATCAATGTAAAGGTTTTTGTAGTTATATCTGTTTTTGTGATCTGTGCGTATATGAATGAGTGAGAAAGTTCAGATGTGCTGAACATCAGTAAGGTTGGGTGCTGAAACAATCTTGGACTAACTTTGATTTCAATTCGTTAGAATCCAGAACTTTCAAAGTTGCCTAACTGTTTATACTTACATATATTATCAACCTTGTACCAAAGTGTCAAGTTTTCTTCAACAAATTCCTTTAACGGTCGAATTTTTGACTGAAACACTGTTAGGTGTATTCCTTTTGGCAGGACAGATTTCTACTCAGCCCTGTCTCCTTGGATTTCAACACCAGTTCCACTCTTTGTTTTAGAACCATGTGTGAACCACTTCAGTTGCTTGGGTAAAGTCATCCTTCCTTCTATCCAATCATTGCAGTCAGGTATTACCACTGTAAATGGTTTTCAGAAGGAATACTGCATCTCTATATGGTCAGAGATAATTTCCAACGTGTAACCTATTTTGATTATAGATATTATTCTGGAGTGTCCTGGATGATCCTGTGTACACTTCCATAATCCCTCACATTGTAGGTGATATACAATTTTCCTTGCCACTGTCTTTATAAACATCTAGTGAAAGAATGTTATAACAGTCCATGACTGAATCAGGAGCACTATTAATTGCTCCTGTAAGTGCAAGATACACCAGTTATTAAATTTCTGCCATTGATCACTGACCTCCTATTTTTGATCACCATATAATGGTACCTTATATTATGGTGGATTTCAAGACAGGTATAACATCAGTTTCAGCTTCAACATCCTTATTTTTACCACCAAGCGCTTGCATGCCTTTAAGTGATCGCTCGCTTCAGACAATGACACAGTCGAGGTAAGAGTTAATCTAGAACTATTTCTAAGTACAACCTCTGTTCTTAAGTATTATACTGCCCAAAAGGTTCAAGGCCCTTCAACTTCTTCCTTCTGGTAAATGAAATGGCTACAAAATGAAATGTTTATTTCGGGTCGAGTGACAACCTAACACTCTCATACAATTCTACAGTTCTAAAAATTTATCGACACAATTCGAAAACAGTTGGTACAAACTTTTCCTCAAGTAGTATTACTACATTATCAGCATAACCCTGAACAATGTAAACTAATGTTTAGTTTCCTGAGAAAGTCGTCAACCAGGAGATTCCAGGAAAGGTAGGATATTATTCTCTTCTGTGGAAACTATTTACCTACTTTGTAGATAAAATATTCTTATTTCTTCAACAACAATAATTTCTTTATTCCTTACAGGTTAGGTCACTTACAGGAAGCATCACATTATTTCCGTCAAGCTTTGCAGTTAAATTGTGAATATTTAGCTGCATATCGTAACTTACAAAGCGTATGCAATTTGTTGGTAGAGAGATGGCACTTTCGTATGCTTAATGATGTGAATAGAAATGAGGCCTATAGGGAAGCCATTTTGAAGAAAGTCAAGCAAGGTTTCAATATGATACTTGATATCGGAACTGGAACGGGACTTTTCAGGTGAGACATTTTAGATATTGTCTTTTAGTTGATTGATTTGTGAGTTGTTTCGTTTTTGTTGCATAATGTCTACAATTAATGCCCAATATGAAGTAGTAATACAGTCACCATTTTGAAAAAAGAAACATGTTAGGTTAGGAGTATGTAAAAGAAGATTACACTTGGACTTTATTACTCAAATCTCAAGGATAGACAGGAAGCAGAGCTGATGTTAAGACATCAATTTATCTTCACACATCTGCCTTCATAAAATTGTGGAGAATGATTCCGATCACTCTGTATGACCCTCATAGAAGTCTGTGGCTTCTCAGTTCATACTCTATTTCAGAACAAAAGATATTCAGCCTTTAGAGCTCATAGAGAGCTTTAGAGCAGTGGCAGCTCATCCGATGATGCGAATGAAGTGTAGCTTCACCTGTGTACAAATGATAGAGAGAGAGTTTATTGTGGAAGGAATGTCTTACTCTTCCCTTAACACTTATCAAACTTCACACAGCCAAGTGACATTTTTCCAATGGATGTGAAAATTAAAGTTGTTTTAAATTTGGCCTTTTACCATGACGATTTATTCTATCCACCCTACCACACTTACCATGGTGATGTGATAGAAGTGAACAGACAAAATCAATCACTTCAATTGCTTTAGTCACATAAGTTTATATTGCAGTATGTTTATTGGAATGCTTCAATTGAAAATTCTATTTCAAGAGGATGAAAAGATATTTTGTGTAGTAAAAAATCTGTGCCTTTATATTATAAATAGGCTAAATAAAATTGGGAAGAAAAATAATAAAGTATGTAATTGAATGAAAGGAATTCTTAATACACAACTATTTTATAACGACTTTATTGATAAATTCATCTTTTTTTTTTTTTTAAATTGTTGTTTAAAGGTGAAAATAACTCTACATCATCTTATAAAAAAGGAAGAAAAGAATATAAAATAAAAACTCCTAACTCTTAAATACATTAATAGCGTCAGGGTTGGAAGAGAACAAGAGTTGGTCTAGAGAGACCAAAAGAGAGGATGAAAGAGAGGATTGTAACCCAAGACAACATGAACAGGGATGTAAATCTCTAGGGTCTCTCGAGAATGCAAAACGCGTACTCACTATAAGTACCTGATGGGGGAAAAGATTGAAGGACAGAAGAATAGAGCTTATATTAAAAACATAAAATATTACAATACAAGTACAGTATTTTCATTCATTATTATTGGTATTATGTTTATTTGATTTCTTTTAGGGGCTTCACTCGTCTCGACACTACGAGCTGCATGCTTTTCCCTCAGTCAATCAAGATTTGCACAAAGTAGTTGATTGGCACAAAGGGCCATAAAGATTGCCCAGTAAATTGTATAGCGTCAACTGTTTACTTTTCTCTTATTTTGAAATTTGGATAATCGTTACTGATCTTTAGATCAGCACAAACAAAAACCAGTCTGATAGAACTATTAATTTTGTTAGGTTAAACATTTGCTACTCATGGATAACGATTCTTATGTTTTATTTATATAGATTTAATTATCTTTGAAAACATTTATTTACATTCTCAGTTAAACAGTCAATTATAATTTTAATTTTTTAATGTTTGTTATTTCTAGTCTTTTTGCTGTGAATGCAGGAGGACAACATGTGTACGCTTGTGATTATTCTACAACAATGTGCTACATTGCTAACCAAGTTCTTGAAGCTAATAATACACTCAATTCTGTGAAAGTGATCAACAAACTTTCAAATGATTTAAAAATACCAGCAGACATTCCTCGAAGGTAGACTTAATTACTTGTACATTGCCATGTTCTATCTATAGTTTAGTAAAATTAGATATTAAATAATCGGAACTGAGCGCAGATGCTTGTGCTTTTTTTCCACCAATTGTGATAGGTGTCTAAAAAAGTGTGAATACTATTGAATTAATTAATACTATTGAATTTTTGTGTGGTTATACATATTTTCATAGTGTTGGCAAAACATATTTTTCATCATCATCATCTCTCTATAGGTGTTTTTTTAAAAAATTTGCATCTTAATTTATTTAAAAAACTAAAAAAGACAAATATGTGATTCACAGGAAACATTGATATAGCCAAGGGAAACTAATGTTGTGGAATATAAGTAACTCTCCTACTCACCTCCACCTTTGCTTTTCTTCTAAGGTGTTTTTTTACACCGTCTAGAGAAACTAGTAGTTTTTCACTGGTCTCTGTTTCTTTTAAAATTTCTTTAATTGCTACGGTATACCAGTAGTCTGAGACACTCGTTGTTGCACTTGTTTAATCATACAACGTCCTTCTTTGGCTTCTTTTAACATGAAATTTTATAAATTAAAAACTACTTCTCTAGTTTGGCTGTGTAATATTTTGGTACCTCCAATTTTTTGTTACTACTGTTTTCACTCTGATCCTTCATCATGTATGGATAATCAAGAAGAGTAAGAAAAACAATAATTAATAATAAAACACACTATCACTACTAAAACATAAACATATACAGTTAAACTCATTTTTAAATACATGCACACTATTTAAGTACAAATATCCAATAAAAACATTAAACACTATCTAAAAATGTTTTCAATTTAGTTATTATATGCTTATCTCAAGACAGTGTGTACAGGACCACAGGTTCAGAAACACTAAGTAATTTATTTCCCCCACTCTCTAAATGTATTGGTTGCTATGGAAACAATAACTTATTAGTCTTAGCGCCAAGGTATAACCTTAGCTCTAACCTTCTGAGCTATACCTGTTTCTCTATTTGGCCATTTTTAATGATTCAATTGTTTTGAATCCCCCACAATAAATTACTTTTGATTAATAAATTTTTCTCTTTTTTACCTCTTTACTTACCATGGAGATTCAAAAAAATTCCTTCTTTTTTGATTTAATAGTTCTATACAGGTATTCAAGAAACTTCTATAAATATCCTTCTTTATTTGTTCATATTTTAAAAACTAGTTCTTTATAACTTAGTAGAATCTTCCATGGGATGTGCCTTTTGTAAGAAAAACCCTTTGAATGTATAAGAATAAGAATCTATTTTTAAAACTCATTTTTTGGGAGATTTAGTATCCAAGCCACAGAATTAATATAAATATATTATTGTACTTATTCCGTCTTTCACTTTGAAACCAAACCAATCTGGTCTTTCACTTTTCATATCAATCTGGTCTTGATTTCACGAATCCGCACAAACTCGGTTCGGAGCTCAACATGATTTGTAACAAAGTATACACACACTAAAAGTATTTCTTTATTTCTACTTGTAAAAACCTTTTGTTTTTGGATGATTGAAGTTTTCTTTAAAACAATATTAAACAATAATACAATTGTTTAATAAACAATATTAAACTCTCTCTCTCCCCCCCTCTCTCTCCCCCCCCCTCTCTCTCTCTCTCTCTCTCTCTCTCTCTCTCTCTCTCTCTCTCTCTCTCTCTCTCTCCTTTTATCTTGTTTCTCTTGATCAATTCTTGTTTTCTTCTGAGTATTTTGAGGGTTAGGGGTCTTTTTATACTTTTTCCTTATTAATTTTCATATAAGTCAATGACCGAGAATGCCTTTAAGCAAGAAAGAAAAAGTCTGTTTAAAGTAATAAAGGAAGCTCTGCCCAATTTATAACTTTTTAAAATAGTGAATGGGTAAACATAATGTTTTGTATATAATTTGATGTGTTCTAATGGTTCTATCAATATTTAAATAGAAATTTACATAAATCTTTTTAGTGGCCATTTAAGCAATTCAATACAGTATTTCAAAAATAGAGCGTTAGTATTTCTCCAAAAATTGTTCACAACCGAAATCATTATTTTTAAAGTTGGGGGTGAATTAGGTATTTTGTTTGATTTAATTATTGATTAATTAATGTTTTAAATTTGTGTTGTACTATTAATGTAGTAATTTTGTTGCAGAGTCTCTCTCATGGTTACAGAAACAATGGATGCTGGATTATTTGGTGAACATTTACTTCAAACATTAATACATGCTTGGAGATCCTTACTATTACCACCACATCCACACATAAGCACTATCTATGACTCGACTGATTGTAAATTACCCCAAAAACATGGAATCGTTATACCTTTTGGTGCTACTCTTTGGGCCGTACCTATCGAGTGTGCTTATATTGCGTGGAAAAATTTTATTCACGTAAATAGATATGGTGAATTAGATCTAACGAAAGTTGTCCTTTACGCTGAGAAAGACGAACCATACGATACTGAAAATTTACAAAACTTAAAAGAATTTAAAACATTAACAAAACCGTTAAAAATAAAAAAAATTGACTTTAATAACCCTTCACAGTTGGAAGATTATTTTAACGGAAGATATGATTCAGATGTTGTTAATTTCTCTTGTTTGTCTAAAAGCGTCGATGCAGTTGCTGTTTGGTTTGATATCCATCTTGATGAAGATATTACTCTATCATCTTCTCCGTTTCATTCAGATGCAAAAACATGTTGTTGGGATCAAGCTGTGTTTCCTATACAGTCGTCATGTCCCGGTGATTTACAATTAAAATTTAAATGCAAAGATGGGAAATTAAGTGTTGAAGAGTGTGTTACCATAAAGAATGATGAAGATCCCGACACTCTTGCAAATCAATTACAGTCAAGTCTCAGAGAAGGCAATTCTCTGCTTAAATTTAAGTACCCTGTTAGCACAGATATGATCCAGTTTTTAAATAATAAAACATTATGTGAACGACTCAACACTGTATCTTTAGAAGTGGTTGAAAAACAAATTAGGTATATACTAGATCTATCACCTTTTCCATTGTTAGGGTTAAATTTGATCACAACATCACAAAGTCGAGTTGTTTCAGTGTTGAAAAGTGTAAATGATATTAAAGCCGTAAAAGAACTCGTGAGAAGAAACAATTTAGATATAGATAAGATCGAGTGTGTTTTGGAAGATGGCCTGGAAGAATTTCTAATTAATAAAGGATATCAATTTGACTTAATAGTTAATAATTTTGTAGAAATGTCTGGAGAATTAAAAGAAAAGAGTATTGCAATACTGCCAAGACTAAAGTAAGTAAATTAATTTAAAACTTTTATATTAATAGTTTTAGAATATTTTCAAAGAAAGTATGAGCTTTGCCGCAGCTCTTGCGATAAGTAGCCTTAATAGTAGTATTAGTAGTAAGTAGTAATGTGAGAGTGTAATTAATTCACTTTGACGTATAGAGATCAATTGTGCCTCCCTACATCTAAGATGAGGAACAGTCTATAGAAGCCCCAACTCCTTTAAGAAGTGTAGCACATGAAGGGAGTTAAAGTCTCATATGCATCAATCTGATTCCCTCCCAGACTTTTAGCCCTTTTGTGCATTACTGGACCACAATCGACTAATAGATGTGTGGGGTCTCCTCTCCACATTGGCAAGTCCAATGATTTTTATTCTGATTCATCTAAGGTGTTCCTTGAATTTACAATGCTCTGATACAAGCATTTGCAGTTTATCTCTCTACTTAATCTGATGCATACTCTCGACCTTCTCATAATAAAATTTCCCCAGAAGTTTTTTGGGTTGTTTTAGTCCTGTTATTCTCTCCCATAAGTGGGCTATTGTGGTCATGTTCTTTCCTTAGTACTACCTTGAAGTAAGTGTTTCTAAGGCCACGGAAATGTTCTGGACCTCTCGCAAGTTTGTCTGGATGTTCATTTTACTCTACTCATAAGTGTCTTGGCACCCTGAGGAGAGTTTCAATATTCCTTTTGCCTAAGTTATTGAGTTTTCGTATTAATATCATATTAAGTTTAATATCATATTAAATATCATATTAAGTCGTTTAATATCATATTAGAGTTGATGACTGGAGAGGTCAATGCTTTGATGGCTCCTTGGCTGTTGAAAGGATAGCTGTGTCCTGACTTTTATATCTCCTATTGCGGTTGAACTGATACAGATCTCCCTATTGCATGGATCTTCGCTTAATAGACACTTGGATTCTGGCCCTTGACCTCAGACTTACTTGGTTCTTGGCTCAAATGCTCTGCCTCCTGTCTCCTCTCTGGTTTTAGACCCATCAATGTACCATGTAATAGTATTCTCCTTTAGGGAGTTCTCGAATTCACTGCTCCTTTCTTGATATACAGTAGAACCCCTCTAATCCGTCCTCGGGCGGTCTAATCCGACCGTGCTCGAGCTCGCGATATTGTGCCGACTTGTCGATGACTCACGGCCCGTCTGGTGCCATTATTTCCGGTTTGTTATCGCTTTCCCGCTTCAGTGCTGTGTCATCTCTCGTGTTGTTTCTATTGATTTGCTATAGTACTTGCAAAGTTTATATATCACTTAAAAAAATCTCTTTATATAATATGTAATAAATATTGACTTTTTCGGATAATCCGACCTTTTTTTGCGTTCCGACCATGCCCCCAGTCCCGAAGGTGACGGATTAGAGGGGTTCTACTGTAATTCAGAGTTGAATTTATTTTCAAAATTGAATTTTTTAACAATGGAGTCCCTTGAAAGATTGTTTAATATGAATTTCAAAACTTTTTGAATTGGGAAACTCTTGTAAATTTTCGACAGTAAATTTTAATTTTTTTTGGTAAGTTTGTCATAAAAATTTATAGCAATATATCTAGCCGGAAATTGTACAAAGAATGATTATTGAAACTCCCTGGATATGCAGTGCATCTCTTTGTGTTCCTGAGTACCTATATCCAGTCATATCATACCAAAAGGTGATTGATTAATAGAAAATATTATCCATTATATTTTGTGAACAATAGTTATAACAGTAACATCATTTAATTTTAAAACAAACAATATCAATTTGAATTTTTAAATATTATTATACCAAGTTAGAAATCATTGTAATTAATTATTTACCAAAAATGGTCATAAAAATTGAATAAAAAACTCACTTTTTTGATGTCCCATATACTTTAAAAGACCCACCCAATCAAAACATATTGTTTCCATTTTCTGTTTGGGAGATATCAGTTAAATAGTAAAAATGAATCTTGGAAACCTTTTTAATCAGTTAAGCAGATTGTCATTCTACATCCAATGGTAGCTCCTGTTTACAATAGCTGTTAAAGAACTTTAAGCCTGACGGTTCTTATTAACGACAATAAATAATAAGGTTATAGCTTAAAAATTTAATTTTAAATGTACACAGTAGAACCTTTGTTAACCGGCCTTGGATCAACCGGTCCTCAGATTAACCGGCTTATTTCGTAGTGTACTGGTTCCATGAGAGTTTCCGAAAATAAATTGTAATTGAAACACCAAAGCGGCGGTGAGTCAAACGACTTTGTCGATAGCGGTATCCCATTGTCGGCGGCGTAAAAACACCGCGGCACCAAAGCGGCGAGTCAAACGACTTTGTTGATAGCGTTATCCCATTGTCGGCGGGGTAAAAACACCGCGGCATTGGCACCCGTCTGTATAGCAGACATACACCAGCAAAAACCTTTGATGGGCCGATTTTTTTCCACGAATAAATTTAGTATACTCAAGGAAAATATAACATTTCTTTTCAGTTTTCTTCTTGTCTTTGACTGGTTATGATCTATTATATAAATAAAAATGAGCGAGTTACAAAAACGGAAGCGTGTGTTGGTTTTGTTTGAGACACGGTTAAATGTGTTAAAAAGACTTGACAGAGGGGAATCTGCAAAAGAGCTTTGTGACGAGTTTAACAGGAACCTCGGATTAACTGGCCAAACGGGCAACCGGCCCGGGTGTCAGTCCCGACTAGACCAGTTAAGAGGGGTTCTACTGTAACTTACAAATGAGATGAAAGTTAAAGTTCTATTAGTTGCAATAGTAATTGCAAGCATAAGTTTATTAAAATTTAACACACACACATATATATATATATATATATATATATATATATATATATATATACATATATATAATATATATTGTTACATGACCCTTAATGATGAAGCCTCATATTCATATCATTGCATTCTTTTAAACTCAGTAGTTATATTGTGTCAGGTATTTTTAATATTTACAGAGTTTATTAAAAACCGATTTATTAATTTATTAACTGTTACAAAATAAAAAGTGAGCAATATGCACATATAAATATTTTAAATTTTATTCTACAGTTCAAAACCTATTTTTCCAGTAAAAAAAATCTTCAGTACAATTTAACGTGAACTATTGTTGATGTTTTTCGTTGGGCGATACTATTAGCGTTATCAAAAACTGTTTTTATTCTAAAAATAATAATTGTTTCATACATAATTAAACCATTTTAGGAAGCATCTCAAAGATGACGGATTAATGTTGCCACAGACTCTGTCTGTCTGTTGCCAATTGATAGAATCAGATTGGCTGACCAGATCTTCGAGAGTTGTAAATGAAGATGTTGTGAATATGTACAAAATAGCAGAGTTTATCAATACATATCAAGTAAGTAAATAGGTTTTCTTTACCTTAAATAGTTGAACGTAACTTTCCTATCAGGTTTCTCTCTACCAACTCTTGTACTTTTCTGACCCTGATGCCACTACAGTATTTGAAGGCTAGGGGGTCTTTATTTTATGCTCTTTTCATTAATGGCTGACATTTCAAATATCACAAAGTCTTTCTCAAGATTTCTTGAGGAGTCAGATCTGTGCTCACTATGATCATTGAAACAAGACTAATGCATTCTGCTTGTGCAAGCGCTTAAATAAACTGCTCTTTCCAGCGACCTCTCTTGCTGTTCACGTTAGGTGCCAATTTAAAACCCTTTGAGCACCTAGCTGTTTGTGAGTGTCTGTCTTCAAACCACTAGGGCTATTAGCCCCTGGCCATACACAAACTGTCAAAGCATAAAGGGTGTTTCGAAATTTTCTAAATCATTCGTAGACTGTCCAAAATTTAAGATAAAATATTGATTTTTGTTTTTTCATATTCCTAAAGATCCCTGCAATCATTTTATTATACTGTTTGGGCAAATTAGTTGATTTTTTGTTTGAAAAAAAAAACGTAAAATTTGAGGTATTTTAAATTATAAAAAACATTGTATTTGGCTAATAAACTTATTTTTACCATACATTTCAGTATTTCCTGAAAGTTTGAATGGTTTATTAACCCCTTAAGTGTTTATGTCGGTTTAAGCCGACGCTACAAATATCGATAAAAAGTGCCGCTGTCGGCTAAAGCCGACGCTCTTAACTTGCCCTATTCTATTTCGTTCTCTGTCGAAATATTACGTTGTAGTTGCTAGTATTGCCGCTAGATAGTGTTGGCATGCTCTCTAGAGCATAACTTATAAAACTACCGCTTTATTTTTGTTCTCTTTGGATCCGCCGTGAACATTATATTTATAAGGAGTCGCGATATGTCCGCAAGGAGTAGCGATACCAGTGCAGCGAATGTGATGTTGGGCTGTGTGCTGCCCCATGTTTTAAAATATATCACACCCAAAAAAATTACTAAACATTAGTTATAAACTGTAAACAATCTTTATTGTGTGTACTTTTATTTTTAACAATGGTTTTATTACATTTTATTTTTTTTTAATTGTTAGGTAAATGTGTTTTTAATGTATTTGCAGAAAATTTTTAAATTATATTAAACATGACATTTATACTTTTGATGTTGCTTATATTTTCTTTTGATGCCTATTTTTTAACTTCCAAGTTAACAAACATTAAAATAATCAAATAAAAAAAATAGGCATTTTTGGGTTGATTTAGGCAAAAAAAAAAAAAAAAACACTTAAGGGGTTAATATAAACATTTTATTTACAAATTTTCAAAAATGTTAGATTAACATACTGTGTAGAAGTTTTTCTTCCTCATTGGTGTTTATATGAATTATCCTTCAACACAAGCTTTATTAAAAAGTTCATTAAGAAGTATGTAGATCTCATTAACAATTAAGAAAAAAGGGTATGTACAATAATATTAATAATTACAAAGTATTGCAACAATTTTTCACACCAAGATATATACCTATTATAAAGGAAATAAATAAATAATTTTTGCTTAGAGCCAATAAAAAACTTATTTTACTGAATCTACAACTACAAAGCATAAGACATTAGTCTGATAACCCTGCGATCAGTAACCAAGAAATAAACAATAAACACAATGAGAAGTCAGCTGATAATTGTTACGTCTTCAGAGCCTTATAGATTACACAATTTTAAACCACTATGTTACTGTAAAATATTAAATTTTATTAATTAAAGTCCCTTGTTATTTGAAGAGTATTTATCTGAAAGTAATTTTGTGCAAATTTCACAAAAATTGGTTGATAGTTATAGAGATAAAAAAAAAAGTAATGAGCCGATATATCGATTCTCGGCAGTCGGGCACCATCCTGGTAAAAGCCAATGTAATGGCTTATGGCAGTATGGAACTGAACCACGAAAGTCAATATATCAGCTCATGGTGGTCAAAGGGTTGAGACTGTAAATTTAAATTTTACACAAGTAATTTGTTGTGTGTTTCAGTTAAAATTTTTGGTCCCCGTTTGACAAATATTTTGTTTATATTGAAGTTTCTTTGTCACAATAATAATACAAATCTTTATTAATGATGCGAAGTTCGAACCATTTAATCTTTTTCTTCCACTTTTAACCTCAAATCTAATATTACTACTCATAAGACATTAGGAAATTTACAAAAACAATTCTGAAACCGTAAATCGCCAACTTTAATGAACTTTTGTTTTCACGTCTTCCATTATAACTCTTCAATGCGGGAGATTTTAGGAAGGAATAATGCTTGCTGCAGTGCATTTTGAAGGTGTTTTAATAAGTACTTGCAATTGTTCATTCAAGTATTTATATTTCATTTATAACAGTCATTAAAAGACTCCATCACTTTGAAAGCATTTTGAGTTTACTAAAATACTATTAAAAGAATTATAAAATAAGTAATCACAGAACTAAGCTGTAAAAATATTAACCGATTTTATCTTTCAAAAAGTATAAAAACATACCAACAAAATGACAAAATGATTTTTACACATAATATAAATGCAACGAATTACTTTTATTTTTCCAAAACACAACTACTATACAAACATGAGATATATACTATAAAAATACTGTATTAAAGACGGAAACTTTTTGTGTTTATCATAATTGAACATACAGCTGCGCCTGAGACAGCTGATTAGCAAAGAAATATTTATTTCAGAATTAATTTCAAACTAATAAAATGAACTGGGTTCAGACAGACCATTATTAATGATAAAAATAGCTTTCTACATTGTTCTATGTTATTTTAGTTTCTTGAGATAGTCCCAAATATACCTTGTAGAGATCATTAGCTGAGAGACCACTGCCATGTAAACAACGCTCGGAAGTCTGCAATACAGCAGGTAAAATCATGCGAGTGTTGTTCAACAAACCACATTAAGGGGTTAGACTTTCCATTACTGTTCATCATGAAGATTCGTTTGGTCATCTCTAAACTAACAATACAGCCTAACTTTATTGTTACTCATACCATCTGGCTTGTAAACATTAACAAGTTGCTTATGAATTTCAGCAGAACTATTCTCTTTTTACCACTTCAGGAATATCAGATGGTGTGATTATTTATCGTAGCATCCATTTTAAATTGCACCGTAATTACATATCAAATGCTGGCACAATGGCCAAGAGATATTTTATCAAAATAAAATAGTGCATACTACACTATACATAGTCCAATTTCTATGCCGCAGTCTGGTGTAGTTGAAAAACACTTCTCGTATACCATTACACTCAATTTTATTTTTTGTAGTGGAAATCTTCAGTTTTAAACATTTGCTCTACGTCTTAATTAATCTACATTGTTCTTTAAACAATATAACATTTAGATGAAACTCCTTAACTTCCTTCATCTGAAAAATCGCTACTTGCAGAATCACACAGTAACTTTTAATTTGTTTACATTCATGTTAGAAAATTGACAAATCATTTTCTTAACACATTTCCTTTTACTTTTCAGGTGTCTCAACACATAGATGTTGACTTAAACATACTGGAATACAACACAATCTCTGAACCTGTGGAATGTTTAATATTAAATGTTGAAACTCTCCATGAGATGGCAGCAGTATCTAAAGAGTTATCTGTAACCATAGAACATGAAGGATGTATCAATGCCATACCGTATTGGTTTCAATACAAAATGTTGAATGATGATGAAAATGTTTTATCAACATTTAGTAAAGACTCAAATGTGAATCAGGCTGTAATGTTGGTAGAACCTGTTCAATTAAAACCTGGAAATAATGTTATGCTTCGTGTCAACTATCAAAATGGAATTTTAAGATTCACGTTATTGCCTAACTCTGATGTTATTAAGTAATGTACAATTTTAAAATGTGTTAAACAAAATGTAAATATTTGATATTATAAGTACAATTTTAATGTTAAATTGTATTATTGTATATTGTTTTTACCTACCCATTATGTGAAGTATAGTGTTGGTAATCGACAAATATTTTGACTGATCTTCACGTTTTATGGCTTTAGGAAAGCGAAACAAATATTTTGTATGTGCTGTCCATTCGTCATTGGTAGCCATTTTAAACAGTTTTTTTTCTTTACATCTCTTGTGTTACAATAATAATTCAAGTGAAAAATATACAACCTAGATTGGGAATCGAACAGGACCTTTGGCTTTACACGCCAATGTACTACCAACTGAGCTATCCTAGTCAGTTAGGATACCAACGTCCTACCAACGACTAGGATAGCTCAGTTGGTAGAGCATTGGCGCGTAAAGTAAAAGGTCCTGGGTTTGATTCCCAGTCTAGATCGTATATTTTTCACTTGAATTATTATTGTATTTTCAATACTTGCTGGTAAAAACGTATTATTAAAATCAATAAATTAAAAATAAAAAAAATTAATAAAACTCTTGTGTTACCAGTATTTAACTTATAACACATTATATTAAATGTTGAGCTTGACTTATGAGAAAAACTATACAGTATAACAAACACACAGAACACAATTCTCATAAAAAAATACGCCTAAGTATCAGATGCGTTTCAACGACAAGGTCGTCTTCTTCAGCGATACACGAGCTACACCAATCAACTAACTATAACACATTAAATTAAATACAAATTTGCAGATTGAAATTCTGCATGCAACGGTACCAACTCTACTTCTGTACAACGACAGATAGCAAAGTTATTACTAAAAATATAATTTCGAAGCCTGATAAATGTTACATTTGGAACTGTTCTGTAAGAGATATGTAAACATAATATCTAAGAAGTATGAGATATCTTGTGATAGGTACAGGGAGAATGAGACATCCAAGTACAGATATAAGGAGCTTATCTGGTGAGCTGTGTGGAACCTACAAGAAGGTTCTTCAGAGAAGAGCATGAAAATCCTCTATTTGGTAAGGGATAGGGGTAACTGTTATTTAAATATATAGGACACAATTTGCTCTTTGTTATGGCAATTTACCTGCTATAAATTATGACTATACAGGGTGTCAGTTTAGTAAGTAGACATCTTCTATATCTTTCTTTTTATTGATTATATGAACCTGAGGTGTACAGAATTTATATTTTGAATGTGTGGAGCATCTATTTGACTGTTGTTATCTAGTCCCCCTTTCCAAAGGGGGGTAAGTAAAAATTTTCAAATGATAAAAGGGGTCGAGTGACACCTCATTTTAAAGATCTATTGAAAAGAAGATGATTGGTGAAAATAGAGTTAAAAAATCTTTGAATAGAGTTAAAAGCCTTGTTTAGAAATCGCGGCAAAAACATACCAAATTAGAAACAAATGAGGTTGTACAACGGACAGTGTTCTAAGTAATTTTTTTTAAATTTCCCATTTTTGATGTTAACTTTTATTGAACTGCACAACAATGTGCATGAACCGTGATATTTTGGCAGGGAGGAGGATTATTTTAAGAAAATTGGGTCAAGTAACACATCATGTAAAATGTCCAGAGGAAAAAAATTCATTGTCATAAGCTTTTTCTTCAATAATAACAAAATTCAAACCCAGCCGATATTTTTGTACATAATTTAGGTAATGTAAGGTATTGATAACTTTGTAATGTAAAGTCTTTAGTAATGACAAACATTTTTCTAAATGTAATATCTAATTTTTCAATTTTTATTAGTTTTTAATAACACGTCTTAGACTCAAAATTAGTATTGTTAAAAATTATAGTTAGTAAAATGTAGTAATAAACAAAACGGATTAGGAACGAATAAATAAATACAAAATAAAATACCTTAAATTTATAGCATATGTTCGAAATGGCCTCTATTTGATTCATACAATGATAAAGTCTAGCTTCAAATTCTTCCCTTACTGTAGTCAGAGTTTCAGGACTCATTTTGAATTAATTCTTGTACAAGGATGACTTTGTATGGGTGAAACGTGTAACGTTCAAGAGTTTTGAAAACAGTACATACAACGGCTTAGAGTGTTTCTGCGAGCAATTTTTCTACCTGACTGCATAGGATTTCCGGCAGTTTCAGCCAAATTCCAATTTCGGTTAACTCATCAACTTTAGGCTGACCAGACTTTTTCTCGTTCTCAACACTTCCAGTTCGAAGAAACTGGCTTACTAATTCAGATACTCACTGATGACAGATGGATTTTTTCAAGATGTAATTCGTTAAAACAATTGGCAGTTGCTCGTGCTGATCTTCCTCTCTCCACATATAATAAAATTAACTCACTCTTTCTTCAATTGTAAGTTTCATTTTACCAATTTTTTTTTTAAAGATTGTTAATGATGTGAAAATAAAGCACAACTGAAGTACAAGTTATAAAGACACCAACAAAGTATTTCTAGTGACAGTAGTTTCCAGTTTAGTTGGACTTTCTTCTCATATATTCGGAAAAACCAAAGAGCTAACAGTCCCAAGTTTATTGTTACTGATAAGGCAGTACAATGGTTGAATGAACAATTTCAGGTATTTCCTTGTGAAAGCTCCAAGAAAGGTTTCAATAATGCCTAGATAGCTGCCAATCATTTTCTCCTGAATAGATCTTTAAAATGAGATGTCCCTAGACCCACTTTTATGTAAGTAATTTGTTCCCCCCCCCCCAGCCAAACATCACACTTCATACAAATTTGTTGTGGAATTTAATTGAAGTTAACATAAAAAATGGGATTTTTTTTTTTAATTAGCCTACTTAGAACACTGTCCATTGTAAAACCTCATTTGTTTCTAATTTGGTATGTTTTATGCCGCAATTTCTAATCGAGGAGAGATTATTTAACTCTATTTTTGCCAATGATCTTTTTTTCAATAGATCTTTAAAATGAGTTTGGAAAGGATAGGAACTATATGACAGCAGTCAAATAGGTGCCCCACACATTCAAAATATAAATGCAGCACACCGAAGGTTCATATAATCAATACAAAGAAAATTATAGAGGTACAGTAGTTTACTTACTAAATTGGCTCGACTATAATAATAAATGTTAGGGTTACCAGTTCCTATAGCAACAAACATTTTTATCCTGCAGATTAGATCTGTGTTTTTTAATTTTCCATGCTGGATTTTCATAATATGATTAGACAGCTTAGACACAAGGACTGCTTTTAAAGTAAGTTCCATTTCTGTCTGGTGAGTGGAGGAGTAGAGGTATTGGCGTAATCTTTGAACAGGTATATACCCTGGCTCAGTAAATTAGGTAGTGCTAGTGGGAAGATGGATCAGCCTGTTCTCGCACCAATACTGTTGTTAACATCCCGCAAATTGCAAATTACATGTTGTTATCTATAAACTGCTGGGAAACATTTTCTGTAAGAAAACTCATGGCAACTGTCTTTCGGGGAAAGGTGTACTTCTGGTTCATTTTATGAAAGAAGGCACTACAATGTCACTGAGGAAGCTGAGAAGAGCTATTCATAACAATTGAGTTCTGGTATTATTGTTTTTCATAATGACAGTGCTTGTCTGCATACACACAAGGCCTAATAGACCGTTTCAAATGGGAGTTGTTTGAGCAAGCTCCATACAGCCCTGATTTGGCTCCTCGTGAGTATCACTAATGGTTTGAAAATTACGAAGGTTGAAGGACAGTGTCAACGCATGGCTTAACTCACAGGTAGCGAAGTTCTACAACAAGAGTATTAAAAAACTTGTTCACTGAAACAACTAGTGACAAAGTTGCAAAAAATTATGTTGAAAAATACCGTAAGAGCTGTAACTGTAATTTATACTAACTTCTTATGACGACCTTTCATGATCTTTTGTCCCGATGGCTCAGTGTCTCTTGTATGCCATTGATCATAACTTTCTTTTGCTCAAAATATCTTTGAATGTCAGTTGTGTGCCATGCATACAATCATCTTGTCAATGTTTGTCATTTGGCATATTGCGACTTGCGAGCAATATTTATACAGCCAAATTTGAGAAGGATGAGGTGCCTCCTCTTTTCTACATGTTTGACAAAGAGATGGATCTGTCAAATTATATTTTTTCAGGTAAGTTTGAGTAACAATGTGTTAAGTTCTTAATGTGGCAATAGTTCTTGGTACTCCTTGGATAAAAGGTCGTCTCAGAGAGTGTAAGTTGAAGATTAAAGGGTGAACAGGTTGTAGTATTATATCTCCATTGATCGATCTATAGCTTCCTATATTTCTGTTTGACATTTACATGATTTTATGAACTATGAAAGTCTTCTCCCCACGTATCTGCAGAACTTATGCTTCTGAAACAAATCTGATTGGCACTAAAAATTAGAAAAATATCACAATATAAGGATAGTTTGTAAAATTAATTTTGGTAACAGCACATTACTGAACATGATAGAATATGTCGCCACAGAATGTTTTCAGCAAAAGTCATTGGATTTAAAAGAATTTTAATCACAACAAAAATAGTTTCTTCTCACTGAATAAAAAGTTGATAACTAGATTTATTAACAATAATTTTCTCATTGCTCGCACAGCTACTAAAAAAAAAAAATAGTTGATTGATAAGTTGATTTTTCTGTACAGATTTATTTTTCACTCTTATTGCTTGTACAGTGCTGCAACCTACAAGTTATATGACAAGGTTTGTAATGTGCTGCTACCACACAGATAGAATTGAAATGACATGATTCACTTGAAACCTTTGATTTGGAATGAAATTTAAAATCTGCTGATTACTGGAGAATAGAAATTGTGGTTGGAATTTAAATCCTACAATTTGTATTGTTCCAGAATCAATTTAACTTGAAATTAACTATTGAAACTTTAATTATGATTTAAACATAGTTAAATTGAAAATTCTGTTTGGTTATAGTCACAAATAAGCTTAATTGTAGTTGGAAATGTTATAAAATAAATAATGCTAGTAAAACTTGGCGTAGGGGTTGGCGAACCCATCGCCCAGTGGGTATCCACTGCAATCAGCCATCTCAGATCCCTTCTATTCTTGTTCTGAGGTATTCCCTGCAGTAGCATACTTCATACTCTGGTGTAAATGTTTCTTTTCTCAGTCAACCCTTTTTCACTCTTTCTCCTTCTATGTCTCATGTTTCCCTTACCTACTGTTTTCAGCACAACCCTAAATTATAAAACAATTATCTTGAAATTAACTATTGAAATTTTAATTATGATTTAAACATAGTTAAATTGAAAATTCTGTTTGGTTATAGTCACAAATAAGCTTAATTGTAGTTGGAAATGTTATAAAATAAATAATGCTAGTAAAACTTGGCGTAGGGGTTGGCGAACCTATCGCCCAGTGCATATCCACTGCAATCAGCCATCTCAGATCCCTTCTCTTCTTGATCTGAGGTATTCCCTGCAGTAGCATACTTCATACTCTGGTGTAAATGTTTCTTTTCTCAGTCAACCCTTTTTCACTCTTTCTCCTTCTATGTCTCATGTTTCCCTTACCTTCTGTTTTCAGCACAACCCTAAAGTATAAAACAATTATCTTGAAATTAACTATTGAAATTTTAATTATGATTTAAACATAGTTAAATTGAAAATTCTGTTTGGTTATAGTCACAAATAAGCTTAATTGTAGTTGGAAATGTCATAAAATAAATAATGCTAGTAAAACTTGGCGTAGTGGTTGGCGAACCCATCGCCCAGTGGGTATCCACTGCAATCAGCCACCTCAGATCCCTGCTCTTCTTGTTCTGAGGTATTCTCTGCAGTAGCATACTTCATACTCTGGTGTAAATGTTTCTTTTCTCAGTCAACCCTTTTTCACTCTTTCTCCTACTATGTCTCATCTTCCCTTTACCTTCTGTTTTCAGCACAACCCTAAAGTATAAAACAATTATCTTGAAATTAACTATTGAGACTATAATTATGATTTAAACATAGTTAAATTGAAAATTCTGTTAGGTTATAGTCACAAATAAGCTTAATTGTAGTTGGAAATGTTATAAAATAAATAATGCTAGTAAAACTTGGCGTAGGGGTTGGCGAACCTATCGCCCAGTGCATATCCACTGCAATCAGCCATCTCAGATCCCTTCTCTTCTTGATCTGAGGTATTCCCTGCAGTAGCATACTTCATACTCTGGTGTAAATGTTTCTTTTCTCAGTCAACCCTTTTTCACTCTTTCTCCTTCTATGTCTCATGTTTCCCTTACCTTCTGTTTTCAGCACAACCCTAAAGTATAAAACAATTATCTTGAAATTAACTATTGAAATTTTAATTATGATTTAAACATAGTTAAATTGAAAATTCTGTTTGGTTATAGTCACAAATAAGCTTAATTGTAGTTGGAAATGTCATAAAATAAATAATGCTAGTAAAACTTGGCGTAGTGGTTGGCGAACCCATCGCCCAGTGGGTATCCACTGCAATCAGCCACCTCAGATCCCTGCTCTTCTTGTTCTGAGGTATTCTCTGCAGTAGCATACTTCATACTCTGGTGTAAATGTTTCTTTTCTCAGTCAACCCTTTTTCACTCTTTCTCCTACTATGTCTCATCTTCCCTTTACCTTCTGTTTTCAGCACAACCCTAAAGTATAAAACAATTATCTTGAAATTAACTATTGAGACTATAATTATGATTTAAACATAGTTAAATTGAAAATTCTGTTAGGTTATAGTCACAAATAAGCTTAATTGTAGTTGGAAATGTTATAAAATAAATAATGCTAGTAAAACTTGGCGTAGGGGTTGGCGAACCCATCGCCCAGTGGGTATCCACTGCAATCAGCCACCTCAGATCCCTGCTCTTCTTGTTCTGAGGTATTCTCTGCAGTAGCATACTTCATACTCTGGTGTAAATGTTTCTTTTCTCAGTCAACCCTTTTTCACTCTTTCTCCTACTATGTCTCATCTTCCCTTTACCTTCTGTTTTCAGCACAACCCTAAAGTATAAAACAATTATCTTGAAATTAACTATTGAAACTTTAATTATGATTTAAACATAGTTAAATTGAAAATTCTGTTGGGTTATAGTCGCAAATAATCTTAATTGTAGTTGGAAATGTTATAAAATAAATAATGCTAGTAAAACTTGGCGTAGGGGTTGGCGAACCCATCGCCCAGTGCATATCCACTGCAATCAGCCACCTCAGATCCCTGCTCTTCTTGTTCTGAGGTATTTCCTGCAGTAGCATACTTCATACTCTGGTGTAAATGTTTCTTTTCTCAGTCAACCCTTTTTCACTCTTTCTCCTACTATGTCTCATCTTCCCTTTACCTTCTGTTTTCAGCACAACCCTAAAGTATAAAACAATTATCTTGAAATTAACTATTGAAACTTTAATTATGATTTAAACATAGTTAAATTGAAAATTCTGTTTGGTTATAGTCACAAATAAACTTAATTGTACAGTAGTTGGAAATGTTATAAAATAAATAATGCTAGTAAAACTTGGCGTAGGGGTTGGCGAACCCATCGCCCAGTGCATATCCACTGCAATCAGCCATCTCAGATCCCTTCTCTTCTTGTTCTGAGGTATTTCCTGCAGTACTTCCTACTCTGGTGTAAATGTTTCTTTTCTCTGTCAACCCTTTTTCACTCTTTCTCCTACTATGTCTCATCTTCCCTTTTCCTTCTGTTTTCAGCACAACCCTAAAGTATAAAACAATTAACTTGAAATTAACTATTGAAACTTTAATTATGATTTAAACATAGTTAAATTGAAAATTCTGTTTGGTTATAGTCACAAATAAGCTTAATTGTAGTTGGAAATGTTATAAAATAAATAATGCTAGTAAAACTTGGCGTAGGGGTTGGCGAACCCATCGCCCAGTACATATCCACTGCAATCAGCCATCTCAGATCCCTTCTCTTCTTGTTCTGAGGTATTTCCTGCAGTACTTCCTACTATGGTGTAAATGTTTCTTTTCTCTGTCAACCCTTTTTCAATCTTTCTCCTACTATGTCTCATCTTCCCTTTTCCTTCTGTTTTCAGCACAACCCTAAAGTATAAAACAATTAACTTGAAATTAACTATTGAAACTTTAATTATGATTTAAACATAGTTAAATTGAAAATTCTGTTTGGTTATAGTCACAAATAAGCTTAATTGTAGTTGGAAATGTTATAAAATAAATAATGCTAGTAAAACTTGGCGTAGGGGTTGGCGAACCCATCGCCCAGTGCATATCCACTGCAATCAGCCACCTCAGATCCCTGCTCTTCTTGTTCTGAGGTATTCTCTGCAGTAGCATACTTCATACTCTGGTATAAATGTTTCTTTTCTCTGTCAACCCTTTTTCACTCTTTCTCCTACTATGTCTCATGTTTCCTTTACCTTCTGTTTTCAGCACAACCCTAAAGTATAAAACAATTATCTTGAAATTAACTATTGAAACTTTAATTATGATTTAAACATAGTTAAATTGAAAATTCTGTTAGGTTATAGTCACAAATAAGCTTAATTGTAGTTGGAAATGTTATAAAATAAATAATGCTAGTAAAACTTGGCGTAGGGGTTGGCGAACCCATCGCCCAGTGCATATCCACTGCAATCAGCCACCTCAGATCCCTTCTCTTCTTGTTCTGAGGTATTTCCTGCAGTACTTCCTACTCTGGTGTAAATGTTTCTTTTCTCTGTCAACCCTTTTTCACTCTATCTCCTACTATGTCTCATCTTCCCTTTTCCTTCTGTTTTCAGCACAACCCTAAAGTATAAAACAATTAACTTGAAATTAACTATTGAAACTTTAATTATGATTTAAACATAGTTAAATTGAAAATTCTGTTTGGTTATAGTCACAAATAAGCTTAATTGTAGTTGGAAATGTTATAAAATAAATAATGCTAGTAAAACTTGGCGTAGAGGTTGGCGAACCCATCGCCCAGTACATATCCACTGCAATCAGCCACCTCAGATCCCTTCTCTTCTTGTTCTGAGGTATTTCCTGCAGTACTTCCTACTCTGGTGTAAATGTTTCTTTTCTCTGTCAACCCTTTTTCACTCTTTCTCCTACTATGTCTCATGTTTCCTTTACCTTCTGTTTTCAGCACAACCCTAAAGTATAAAACAATTATCTTGAAATTAACTATTGAAACTTTAATTATGATTTAAACATAGTTAAATTGAAAATTCTGTTAGGTTATAGTCGCAAATAATCTTAATTGTAGTTGGAAATGTTATAAAATAAATAATGCTAGTAAAACTTGGCGTAGGGGTTGGCGAACCCATCGCCCAGTGCATATCCACTGCAATCAGCCACCTCAGATCCCTGCTCTTCTTGTTCTGAGGTATTTCCTGCAGTAGCATACTTCATACTCTGGTGTAAATGTTTCTTTTCTCAGTCAACCCTTTTTCACTCTTTCTCCTACTATGTCTCATCTTCCCTTTACCTTCTGTTTTCAGCACAACCCTAAAGTATAAAACAATTATCTTGAAATTAACTATTGAAACTTTAATTATGATTTAAACATAGTTAAATTGAAAATTCTGTTTGGTTATAGTCACAAATAAACTTAATTGTAGTTGGAAATGTTATAAAATAAATAATGCTAGTAAAACTTGGCGTAGGGGTTGGCGAACCCATCGCCCAGTGCATATCCACTGCAATCAGCCATCTCAGATCCCTTCTCTTCTTGTTCTGAGGTATTCTCTGCAGTAGCATACTTCATACTCTGGTATAAATGTTTCTTTTCTCTGTCAACCCTTTTTCACTCTTTCTCCTACTATGTCTCATGTTTCCTTTACCTTCTGTTTTCAGCACAACCCTAAAGTATAAAACAATTATCTTGAAATTAACTATTGAAATTTAATTATGATTTAAACATAGTTAAATTGAAAATTCTGTTTGGTTATAGTCACAAATAATCTTAATTGTAGTTGGAAATGTTATAAAATAAATAATGCTAGTAAAACTTGGCGTAGGGGTTGGCGAACCCATCGCCCAGTGGGTATCCACTGCAATCAGCCACCTCAGATCCCTGCTCTTCTTGTTCGGAGGTATTCCCTGCAGTAGCATACTTCATACTCTCATGTAAATGTTTCTTTTCACAGTCAACCCTTTTTCACTCTTTCTCCTACTCTGTCTCATGTTTCCTTTACCTTCTGTTTTGCAGCACAACGATCCGTATTGATGGTGTGAATGGCACCAGGTAAGACGTCGTCCGTGTGGGATACTTGGTGACCCTTTACACAGTGGCAGCTCCTGAGTACATCTACAGGAGGTTCACAATTAATAATTTGCAGTTTTTGAGATACACTTTTGTTGTTTGCAATATTCATTGATTCAGGCGCTACTATACCTTGAAGTAATGTTTTAAATTTGAAACGAAATGTTATTATAGTTATTACTGTACTTTAACTGTTTCACAACTTAATAATAAAGGATTACTTTATTGATCATACTTGTTGTTATGCTAATTGTTCTTTTTTACTGGAACAATTATATGCATTTAATTTTAAAGTAGGAAAATAATCGCAAAACAGAAAGCTGTTTTTTAAGTGTTAAATATTTAGATAAGGGTATCAATTATTAGATGTATTAAACAGGCAGAAAAAAGTAATACGCGTAGGTTAGGAGCATTCCTCGTCAATTACAGCCGTGCAACAACTGAACTGTGTCACAGGCAGTTCATCAGTATTTTCTGTTAATCAGCTTGTAGACATATCCCCCCCCTCCATCGCGTCAATCTGTCGCATATCCCGTGTGTCCAGTATCGAGAGCGGCACATTCACTCCGCTGGCGCGTCACTTATACTTAACCTCACTTTGAGCTGTTTTTCATTGTCAGCTTTTTTAAACTTTCTGAAGATAAGTCATTTAGTTCTGCGTCAATAAAAATGTATTACTTATATCGTATAATTATTTTTATATGGGGGTTCACGTGGTCTTGTCCTCTTATGGAGAGGCGCTACGCCTTTCATAACATTTAGCCTTACCTAACCAAGCGGGGCTCTGGCGAAGTGGACCATTCTTTCTTTAGCTGCTCGTGGAGGAAAAACAGAAAGAGAAATGGAATAAAATTAAAAGAAATTAATTTGAAATAGTTTGTATAGGATCTACACCCTTTTAGAGTCCATAGGTAGACTAATACCAAAGACCTTTATAGTTTTACACGGCTGTCTGTCAGTAAGTCACAACCAATCTACACAGAGAAAACTATAAATACTATACATTTCAAACTTTGCATTTATATTCTTTGTATTGTCCCACATATAGGCCGGATCAGCGTTGTACCTCACGATGCTGGCCCATAGAACCGGGGGTTGGCTACCCTATCCCATGAATGTGGGTAATGGGCGCCGCCTTCGGAGTAAGTGTGAGGTAAGGGACGCGTGAGCGACCTGACGGTGACTCATCCAACGTTGCTTGGGGAACCTTGCTAACATGAAAATAGGTGAAAATGGGTGCCACCTACACTCGGGTCGTGTATTTTACCTCACAGTGCCGGCCCAAGAAAACTGGGGGAAGGCCACCCAATCCTACGTATGTGGGTAACGGGCGCCGCCCCTAGTAGGTGAGTACGTGAGGGAGGGTATTGCGTAAGCGACCCGACGGTGACTCATCAAACGTGGCTTGAGAAGTCTTGCCGACATGAGTACCATGGGAGCATGCTCGGCCTGTCTGGAAGCTTCGGCTTCTGGGAGCGTGCGTTGAGGAATGGTTTCGTGGTAGCGGTGGGGTGCTGGTGGTGAGATTGCACCCAGTTACTCTTTCTTTTGACTGGGGGATGGCGGTAAAGCCGCAAGGTATCAGGAACGCCTCCCTCCTACTTCTAGCAACTAGTTCTCTACTTGAAACTCAAATCGAACCTGTCCCACATATAGGAAAAATATAGCGGTAACAAAAACATGACCTTTGTGGTAGTTAAGGGGTTGTAAAATTTTAGAAGTTTTACTCATTAGAACGGAAAAATTAGTATGTTGGCGCTAGTTCAAATTTAAAGTATCAGATATGACCCCCCTAAATTGAAAACGGTGTGACCTACAAATTTGATTGGTTTTGAAATTAAATTGCATTGCGAAATCATATATTGTAGTTTTTTGTATGACGAATACAACTTAATTTAACCACACAATGAGAAATCCGTAGCGTATAAGTTTTAAAAACAGTTTTTGTGACATGCGAGACGAACAATCCAATAGCCATTAAAGATAGATTGCATTTTTATTGATTTATCTTTATTATCCGTAAGTATCGTCAAGGATCTTTATAATTTCACGCGCGTGTCTGTAAGTCGCAACCAGTCTACACAGACAAGACGATAAATCCTATATATTTCAAACTTTGTATTTATATTCTTTGTATTGTCCCACATACAGTATAGGGAAAATATAGCGCTTAAATAAAAAGTATCTCGGAGTAATTAAGGGGGTTAAAACTATTGAGTTGAAATATTTTATTTTTGAAAATATTAAGTGTGGAGTATCAAATAAAACTAAGTTGTTTTGATTACGAATGTATGTTTATTTGACGAAGAAATTAATAAGTTGAGAAAAATATATGTAAACCCCTTCAAATTGACATCTTAATCGCTAAAATCCATTCACTCGTTATTGATTTAAGACTGTGACAAAAAATCCTTTTGAATAATTAATATATAAACTATAGAGGTACCTTCAACTTGTATTTTATTCTAGTTATAGTTATTGCTGAACGTGTAAGCGAATGTTATAACAGATTACTGTAACACATGATCAGTTATTTTACATTTTTAGGTTACTTCGGACAGTTTTATTATGTAATCACTTGTATTGACACTTTCATACTTTAATTTTCTAAATATTTGTTACAATTTAAACTGCCGGTTAAAAACTTCATCTTTATAAATATCTTCGGACCGGAAGTCGTGCGGTTTGGTTAGATCGTCCTCTATAGTTATTCCTATCAGATATCTCTTGATCAACTCTTGTTCTCTTCTGACCTTGACGTTATAGGAATATTCGAGAGCTAAGGGTTTTTATTTTTATGTACCCCCGAGACACAAAGGTGATAATAACTCCCGAGGACTTTAAATCACAAAAAACCTACACCAAAATTGGTTCTCTCGTTCGCACACTAGTCGAGTCTGCAGACGAAAAGAACGCTGCCATTTTTTTGAGATATTAAAACGGTGTGTCTGTTAAAATCGATTTGATTTACTACCCTAATAAGTTTTTGTATGTGTAGGCCTAGACGGCACAAAGTAATATCGTTTAGGAAAGTACAATTATATACTTTTACCAGGGATATATGTTTACAAGAAAAAAAAATTATGTAGGCCGATTTAACGTCATAAATACTTCCGGATTAGACAAATTGTGTCGTGTTTCTAAGTCGGTCAACTTCCGGCAGAACACTGCTACCAACATGCCGAACTTGAAAGATTAAAAGACATTCGATATAGATTTATCTACTGCTGGTTTCAATTCAGAAGCATGTGTTGGATACGGGGTAAATACATTTGATACAAATAAGTCCGCAAACTGATAATTTTGTAAGAAAACATTGTGATGACCATGGTCACGACATTTTTAATGAACTAGTTGGTGAGTTCATTTTAAACAATGATTTAAACATAACCTTAAAATTTCGTTGACCTAGACATATCACTGTGGCAACTTTTTATGTAAATTATTACTGTTTGTATTTTCTCTCTATGCATTATTTTTAACGGATTTACAAAAAAATTGAAGTTAATAAATCAGTAAAATAATTACGAAAACTGTTTTAAAATTCGAACAATGATTCTCGTAAGAGTGTTGCAGTAGTACTGTCCTCGTAGTGGCGCAGTCTAGACCGTAAAGGCCGAACTTGAAAGGATTGCAGTGGGGTGAATCTAAGTCGCAGTTATGTTATTCTTGTTTGTTATGGCAGTTGACACATAATAGGAACTTATAAAAAAGTTCGTGTAGTGCACAAGTAACCAATCAGGAAACCAAAAACTGATTTAGGACTGTCGTCCGTCGGTGTTGGCGACGTTGTCGTAGTCCTTGTCTGTGCGTGAGGACGATAGCGACCACGAAAATTAAGATAGGGATATGAAAATTGAACAGGGGATGTAATGTGTTCATATAGAAATTCAGAAACTCTAATTAAAAATATAAAAATGGCGGCCATTTGAAACAGTTTTTTGTTCATATCTCGTGTGTTATTCAACAGCAGACGAAATAATATACAAATTTGCAGATTTCAATTCTGTATGTAGCCCAAGTTTTTTTCTTCGAATTATCCTTTAAGTTACAGAAAGAATAATCCATTTTTTTGCCACTAAAAAAAAGAAATTTTTTTGTCTCTGGTAAACTTAACGGTTTTTGAAATTTTCGAAGTAAAATGCTTAAATAATCGCCATTTTGAAATGAGTAAAGGAAGATGATTATTTTATTATTTTTTTTCATATCGAGTGTTTCTAACACTAACTAGTAGACTATACAATATTTCCCACCACATCATTTACTGTTAAATAATCGCCATTTTGAAATGAGTAAAGGAAGATGATTATTTTATTATTTTTTTTTCATATGGAGTGTTTCTAACACTAACTAGTAGACTATACAATATTTCCCACCACATCATTTACTGTTAAAAAAAACACAATGGCGGCTAGATTGGAAGCATTTTAACAATTTAGGAAATATATATATAAACGTTTGAATTGGTTTTGATGTGAGCTCCTGAATTCTTAAACATCCTGTATACAGCTTAGACTGAGACACTAACACCAGAGAAGCGAGTTGAGACTTTTTAATATGTACAGTAGTCATTATGAGGCTAATTAGGATCTAGCCGATGTAAAGAAAGACTGATACACAATTACGAGGTTCAAATAACTGTTTTAAAACACTTACCCTACTGGATAAGACCCACAATATAATAATATTATTAAAAATTTCCTACAAGGCCCAACAAACCATCTGCTTGGGCCTTGTACATAATGTACAAGGTACATTGTACATAATGGTATCCATTAACTTTTTAGTTTGTAATACAGTAGTTATATTTCTTAGCCTTCGTGTGAGATAGTGATTCTCGGTTTTTTTTAAATAAGAATCCTTGGCATCACCACTCACATTGTATTCATTGTTGAAAGTTTTCACGGTTCTGACAAAACGCTACCATATTGTTATTGTTTCTTGTTTAACACAGCTTTACACGCTACAGGAGGGCCAGTTTACTGAAAGCATTGGACAATGGCTTTTGTTAGGCTTGGACACTGAAAATCCCTTTAATCAGTCTTTAAGATTTTCACATAAATTAAAACAAAACTAAAGTTTGGATTCTTAAACAAGGTTGTCCGAAAGTCATTTCAGACTATCAATTATTATAGTTATATTAATTTATAGTTACAACTTATTGGTTTTTGTGTTCAAAATGTTACCCATCTCGATTGATGGAACACTCTGACAATTTAAATTATATAAATTAGTATTACTGTCAAGGTCAGCAAATCCTTCTTAAATGAAAGCCGAACTCGGCTTTAATGAACACAAAATTCTCGGCACTGTCTAGTCAGACATCCTATAACATTATATCCACTTTTCTTCCGGGTTAATAGCCATAACTTCAGTTTTTTGTTGGTTGACATGCAGACCCATCTTTTCCGTTGGCTCAGTCAAGTGCGACAGCTTTCCTGTAATGTTTGTGAATCTCTGTGATAGGAGACAGATATCACTTGCGTAATCTACATCCTCCAAGTACCACTGCAGCACTCTTCTCCCCATCATTGCTTCCAGAACCTGGTAAATCAGAACAAAAAGCTAAGGTGACAGTAGACAGTTTCACTCTCGACGCCATTAGAAGCGCCAGTTCTAATTAAGTGAAAATAATGATATTTTGCGAGACACAGCATTTATTCAGGGCCGGATTTCCCAATAGGCCCTGAAGGCCCGGGCCTATGGGCGCAAGCTCCCTGGGGGCGAACGGCCGAGAGAAAATAAAATTTTTTAATATCTAGAAATAAAAATAAATAGCCATAACTTAACATATTTTTTGAATTGATTACAAAAAAATCATTCTAATTTTGAAGTTCATTGGAACAAATAATTGTTGGTAAAGTTAAACTATTTTTCAACATTACGCATCAACTTCGTTACAACATAGGCTTGATATAATTGTTTAATAAAGGTTTTTGGGGAAGTAACTTTAACCAGACTTGGGGAGCGGAAAAAATTATTGGGCCTAGGGGCGCCAAAATGCTAAATCCGGCCCTGCATTTATTACTTTTCAATTACAACCCTTTCCAATTAAATTTAAAACAATATTATTAAAACAATAAACCACTTTAAGCTTACTGTTTTAATTTTCCGCCATCTTGTAGGATACACTGTTACATTTCTACGATTTCATCAATATTATATCAAGGAAAGTGAGTGTACAACAATTATGGCTTCCTGGACGTCACATTGGTGCCAACTTAACGGATTAAACTGTTTAAAACACAAACCGAAAGGTTTCGTTAAATTGGATTCATGTTTCAACTTATAAAACAACTCTGTGAAGTCTTACAGGGACTTTTTGTGTAATCGTATTGGCAGCCATGCTTTATTGGTATAACGGGAGTCTCATGAAGTCCATCATTTGCCGATTGTTGATTTGGAAATTTTAGGCAATGTATTGAAAGATTTTGTTGTCGGAAATTCAAACAACCTCGCAGTCTTGTTGATGGTCGCCATTATAATACAGCCTGATCATACAATGTAACGCCCAAAAGTTGGTTTCTTGAGTCTTGTAGGAAATGTTAAATTGTATTGGTAGATCAAGGTGTCTTATCCAGTAGGCTAAGTTTGTTAACGGTTGTTACAACTGTTTTTAGAACTTCGTAATTGTGTACATTATTATCTTGACGTAACGTCGGCTAGGCGCTAGGCTAGCCTCCATTCGCTTTCGCTCTTAACGATATCTCGTCCCAAACGAGCTTCGAAGCTCGCTAGGTTCGCGTAGAAGCGGTCCTGTTGTAGCCTATATCCTAACTATACAAATATCACATTTTCTTGTACGGAATCATATCAACGCGTACTAAGAAAGGGTTTTGAAAATGTTTTACTCCAAGGGTGCTATTTACCCCTAAAACAAGTCTCATATATTTGTTATTTATAGGTCGATTTTGATCAAAATTGATGTGTTGCTGTATTTTGGCATAATTTATTTCCATAGCACCACCATTAGGGATTGTGCTAAAAAATTATTTCTTTATAGAACTATCTCAATTATCCCCAGGTGAAACTGGGCCCATCAGCTAGTTTTGTATATTATTACTTTCTTACCGGTTCTGCTTTAATGTAACAAGTGCTCGAATTGGTGACTGTCGGTGGTTTGGCAGTGTGTTAGCCGTTTGTAAAAAAACTGAGACAGCATTCGCAAAAGATTCTCTTGGAATGGATTGAGACTTTGTATAATTCTATCCTTGTCATTGACGTCAGTTGGCCTGTAAGGTCATTGAGGTCAGTTGGCTTAATTTTATAAACAAGGTTTTTCATGTGACCCCGAAAGAAATAGTCTAGTGGAGATTATGCTGGCCATTCCACAAGCTTCTTCTGCCTACCCATCTTCTCGGAAAAACATTGTCCAAGTATTGTCGTACATCACGGCTGTATTGTGGTGGTGTTCCACCTTGTAACAACCAAATGTTTTCTGTCTCCTGTCCAGGCACGATCTGGTTGGCAAGGATCTCTAAATAATTCTCAAAGTTCACGTTTCCATCATTTACAAACGGTCAAACCAAATGATTGTTAACTATTTCTGCCCAAACATTTACTTTTGAAGGGCGCAACGCGTATAAGCCTCAACATACCAATGTGGATTTCTATCCGTCCAATAACATTAGTGCCTATTGACATTGCCGTTTGTCATGAAAGTAGCCTCATCACTAAAGCACTTAAAGCATTTACCACTTGTTACATTAAAACAGGCAAGAGATACGCAAGTTAGTCAAACTATTTTTTTCAAGTAACTTTTGTCAGGGATGTACTAGAAACCTTTTAGAGGTGTAATTATTTTTCTATTTCATAGCCTTTTCCAATTATGTATCACAATATAGGGGTTGATATTTAAAAAATGAAAATTCCTCCCTTTACACAACAATTTTAACCCCCCTTAAAGACCTTAAAAACTGTTATAATATTACATTAGAGGGTTTACGTTGATAAAGCAATACATTCAAATTATATCGATGTGTATCACGACTTATTTCACACTCTGTATACACATAAAACTAACAATAAGAAAAAAATAGTGAAATACACAATAAGGTTTAGAACAATTGTTTTAACACCCAACTTTTTAATCTTCCAATACAATATAACATTTCCTACAAGGCGCAGAAACCAACACTTGGGCATTACATTTAGAGGATCTGCTTGTATCATAGGGCTGTGTAAGTGCCCATTAATTTGATAACATTTCTACCTAATGGAGTGGTGGTTTTATTTAAGTGTATAGTAGGTGTAATATTGTTTACTGTTACTTTATGGTCAAAAGTGAACACGAGTATGCTAGATCTACACTTGTTTCAAGTAGTTTTGTGTTAGACTGATTTCTTTCATCTTTCTTATCAGGTCAATCTTTTTCGACCCTATGGGTCTCTCTATTTTTTTAAAGAAGGAAATAAATCTTCTTCTTCCATAAATACTGTTGATTTATGTTGCGCCCTAGATACCATCTACATTAGATTTACAAGTGCGATTTTTGTAATGCATCGAAATATTCAAGTAGCTAGGTCTACTGTTCACGCACGCACACACACACACACACAGAGTTAATTTTACCATTTACTGAGGTTACCCGCAGACTCTGAATATTCCTTGCCATTGAATGAATGCAAGGAACCTGATTAGTTGCTAAGAACAAAACAAACATGGCTCCTAACTAACTGGGGAGGTTACCGAGACATTCAGTGTCACGCCGTCATCCTGGCGTTTTTGTTTTGTCCAACAAACAGAGCTTATAAGATTTGTTTTTTAAACACGGATTTAAAACAAACGAACGAACAAAAGGAAAGTGGTGTTGGTGTCGCCTGCTTTAGCGAGATCCTTTCTTTTGAGTTTATTTAGTCTAGACTTCCTCCTTCTCGCGGAGTCCACACTTCTTGCAGTCTGTTATGAAGGATGAATATTACTTAACTAGCTTACGTCAATAGTCATGCTAATTTTTGATAACATATTTGCTGCGGGGGGGGGGGGAGTGACTCAGGGTTAACCCTAAAAATTTAACATAATTTTTGATCAAGTTTTCGATATCAAAAGTGATCAAATTTTGGTTATAGCCAACATTTTTAGATGGTCAAGGTGGGTTAAAAGAAGCCCAACTTTCTTTCATGTCTGTGTGATTGGACACGTGAGTGGAACACTGAGAAACCAAGACAAGAATTCTCGTCCGCTGTCAGTGCAGTGCTTTACAGATCAAATAGGTTACTTGATTTTGATAACTTTGCTGTGAGTGCGTGTTTCCCCATATCCTCCAACAGGCGTAGTTTTAATTTTTCACATAGTCTACAGGATGTTTCAAAAATCGTTCCTAAATTGCAGGAGTTTATTTCTCACATAAAAACAATTGATACAGTTTACATAAACACATTCCAACTGCGATTCAAAACCCTTTCTTTATTACGCATCTACAGACCTACCCCAAACCATGTTAAAAAATTCATAGTTCTAGGCTTTTCGGATCCAGATATATGCTTTAGGGGTAAAAAAAAACCCTTGAAGTGTAACATTTTCAAAACCCTTTATCAGTACACATCTACAGACCTACCCCAAACCATGTTAAAAAGTTCTTAGCTCTAGGCTTCTTAGATCCAGAGATATGCTTTAGGGGTAAAAAACACCCTTGGAGTGGAACATTTTCAAAACCCTATCTTAGTACGCGTCTACAGACTTACCCTAAACCATGTTAAAAAATTCATAGTTCTAGGTTTCTTGGATCCAGAGATAAGCTATAGGGGTATAAAACACCCTTGAAGTGTAACATTTTCAAAACCCTTTCTCAGTACGCGTCTACATTCATAATAAAAAATTCATATAAAAAAGTTCATAGGTCTAGTTTTCTTGGATCCAGAGATTTCGTGATCAGTCAGTGGGTTTTGACTTTTATATGTACATATTAGGGGTAAAAAACATCATTGGAGTGGCAATTTGAATTTTTTCGAAAAATCCAATTGCGGCTGTAAAAGTCCAAAAAAAGTAACCACATTTTTATAGCTTCAAAATACACATTTTCTCTAATTTTCATGAAAATCCGACAATTTTCCCGTTATTTTAGTTAAAAATCAGAAGTGTCATACATTTCTAGGTTAGGATTCATTTTAAAAGTATTTCTATCGGATCAGGTTGATAGTTTATTCATCCACGAGTATTTTGGATAAAAAAAAAAATTCTACGACCAACAGAACCGGAGATATTAAAACATAGTGTAGCGATGCATTTAAAATGCACCAAAAAAACAATTTAGCCTTGAAACACATCTTATCATTCGACGTTGCAACATCACTAACAAATTACAATTTCCCTCTCTTCAGTATGGACACTGCATTTCCAAAGTGTCTCACTTCCTAGTAGGTCTACTTCTGACCTGCACCCTCGATTTCATCTAACACCAAAACAATGCAAAATCACCGCTCGATGCGTAATTGGGTGGTTGAATCCCCGTCTCTGTACTCGGATGAAAGGGGTTTGTATTGGGGGTCAAAGCAGATGTGAACAAATTAACGCACAAAAGTTCGTTGTGAGGGAGGGTGGTTGGGAGAAGAGGGTTGCCACAATATTTTCCAAAGCCACCCTCCCCTTTATGACAATACGGCTTGTGGGAAATTATCTTTGTTTATGTTGGTAACTTCATTAGATAGCGGAGAGTAGGATATTAAAATGTCATTTATTTAAGTTGGAAATATCTTTCAGGATGGACCTCTAGCGAGACAATGTACTTATCAACTTAAAACACATCCATACGTCCGTATATCGTATTATCTAATGACTTATACAATTATACATAAATGTGATTTAAAAAAATTTTAAATCACATTGTTTTAGCAATAGGTTTAGTATATCTAGCTCAACTAACATATACTCAAAATTGCAGTCCAATATTCGGGAGTTCATTCTAAAGATATAAAGATTTAATTTTTTTTTTTTTTTTTTTTTTTTTTAATCTTTGTTAGTAGATAAGATATTGAGTGAAGATTTATTGTATGCATTTATGTAACCTTTTACCAATAATAGAAAAATAAATATATTTGTACACTTAAAAATAATGGAAGTAAAAAAATAAAGTTACCAAAAACAAAAATCTTTCACTTTGAAAATGTTTTAATACTAATTTAAATAATTTGAAAATACATTTTATCAGAATTTAATTTTCTACAATCAATGAATAATTTTACAAACTTATGGGGGGGGGGGAACATTGAAACTAGTATTCAAACACCAGTAGCCATTTTGAAACCGTCAAGTGAAACCGTTTCTTTTTTGGTACTTTCGTTAAAAGAGGAAAATCTTTTGTAAATATTTTCTCAATAGGGTTTCGAGATATTCTACGTCCACCATTTTGAAACGTACAAAATAAACTCTAGCTATCTGGTAATACTGGTAAAAGGTTTCATTAATAATACGTATGTTAAAATCGTGACGCAGTTGAACATGGCTGTGTACGAAAGACGAACAAGTCGACGGGGAGATCGAGGTATTACCCAGTCCTAGAAGCAAACCTTTAAATGTAAAGCTCATAACTTTGTGTCTCGGGTTTTGTAAGACATTTTAAATTGTATTGGTAGAGTCTAACACGACATGGTTAGTTTAAAACAGTTTTCTGAACCTCGTAGTTGTTTACATCACGACTTTCTTGACGTCTTCTAAGCCCCTAAAGGAGATTTTTTGAAAACTTACCAATTCTATTATTTAAAAAAAAATGTAAAGAGTTTTGCATAATATGTTCTCGGGGGGTTTATTTACCTTTAGGGGGGGGGGGACCTTAGAATACCTATTTACAAAATCCCAAAACTCTCCCCCCTTAACATTACCTCCATTTTAAATACTGTACACAATATGGCTTGTGGTACATTTTAGCCCTTTAAAAACCATGAATTTCTGTTATAAAAAATATAAATCTCCCGACCCATTCCTTCGTTATGCTCGAAAATGTTAAATTATTTTAAAAATTGTATAAAATTACGTGATCGCACTGTAAGAGTCTCACTCGCTAGGCTCGTCCCTGCCGGATCTCGTAATTATATACAAAGTTTTAAAGTCCTTTTTGAAACATCCTGTATTATTTTAGTAGGTCAGTGTTTGTAAAATACATTTTTAACCATATGTTCGTTGTTTGTCATCGTAGGGTTGGTACCATTACATGCAGACTTGATATTTGCAAATTATTATCTAACTCAGTATGAAGTTGAATAATACACTGGATATGAACAAAAACTGTTCAAAATGGCCGTCATTTAAAAAATTTAAAGATGTTTCTAAATTTAAATAGGGTTCTATAAGAGGGTTCTTATACTAAATTTAATGTTTTTTTGTCTTTTTTTATTTTTTGTCAACGACAACGGACAGACGGCATGTCGAAAATCACTTTTTCGTTTCGTGTTTCGTCTTGAGTGTTGTAGACAGTTACCAAGAAAATTTGTTTCCTGTTTTTATCTTTTAAACTAGAGGAAAAAAATGCTAAAATAATTTTTTATCATAAAAAAAGCAAAGTTTTTGTCTCATGATTTTTTGTAAAGTTAATGATTTTCGAGATAAATAATATTAAATATTTTAATTGTCCGCCATTTTGAAAATTTACAAAATGAAATCTTTATTTTCGATACACATACTGTATATATAGTAAAATACAAAATGTGTATACTAAATCGGAATGCAATATCTTTTCAATTCTCAAAGTTAAAAATGTTTTTTGTAAGTTAAATAAAATGGTAGATATCTGGAAAATTAAGCGTTTTCAGAACATTATATATTCTTAATTATTTTTTTACCCTGAACCGTAAAATTATTTCCTAAAATTTAACAGCTTACTTATGGGACACTCTGTATACTCCAAAAAAGCGGTGAGAAATTTCAACCAATACTAACCTAACCTAAAGTGTTTTCTAGGACACAATGTCATTCTTTCTTGTCTGTGGTATTTATTACCATATGATTTCATCGATCAGCTGTTATTTGCACCTTTTGAGGTTATGTTTACATCAATACTTAAAACGACTTCTTAAAACTTACGCGCAGTGCCACTTTAATGTTTATTTGGTAAATCACATTTTAAAAGGCTATTTTGTCAAAGCCAATGAGCTCTTTTCTCGACCACCCAACCCTTTCCCAGTAGTTGTCAATATTTCACGCTTATTAGTCCTAAACGATAACGGTTATGAATGAAAACATTGACGTAGTCTCTGTCCATTGTTTGACTTTTGAGGTTTCTAGACCAAATTTATGGTCGTAAACACTAAATGTATTTACAGCCCTTTTGGGTGTGATGGTGAAGTACCGTACAGTCAGGGTTGTTGAACTGGTCTTGTCAACAATTGCCGAGAAACACACTTCCTGATTTTTTTTTTCAATTGTTTTTTTCTCCGCTAGACAAAATGAACACGAAATAATCTTTTATTGAGATGTTTCGTAAGCATACTGTTAAGTTCTTTTGATAATACGAACTATTCTTATGGAGATTGGATCAATTAAACAATATTAAAGGAGTAAATGCCCAAGGAGCAGTGTGGCAATAAGAAAAACAAAAATTCCCTATACCACAAAAATCCCTTTTTTCCTCATAGTTAATATTAAAGAGCAATAGATATAACTCACATATATGTGACATGTCAAATAAAAGGGCATAAAAAGACAAAATTAATGGCGCTCACAAAATTTTTTTTTGAAAACCTAGCTGTCTGACTCAGTATGTTTGATTACTTATATATATGGAGACCCGTTCTGTCATTTGCTGTTGGTATTAGACATTTAGAAAATACAGATTAATCTTTAAATAATCCATTGGTTTGAGCAGAAGCAAATCTGCAGAATATAATTGGGTAAAGCAGTTTCATCAAAAATTTTGAATTCGGAATAAACTCCTAGTATTTTCATAACAAAATTAATTACTTTTTTGTTCATGAAATATATCTAGTCCACCTAGAATTAATTTATTGGGGAAATTATAATTATTAACATATTGTTATCATGATGTTCTTTTACAATATTATTTTTAATAATAATATCTTTTTTAAGTGCCTTGACCAACTCTTGTTCTCTTGTAACTCTATTGGAGTATTCTAGGGCTAGGGATTTTTATTTTATGTTCTTTTCTTTCTTTCTTTTTATACGGCGATGATGACTGGAAGATTTTTCACCTTTAAAGAACAGGGAGAAAAACACAGAATATCCTTTTCAAACGGCAGCCATTTTGAAACTTGCAATCAATTTGTGGGACGTTATAGAAATCCCACAGAAACTGGACAGAATAAGTTATATAGATTGAAAATCTTCGTCATTTGCGGACGTTTTTTCAATCATATGTTACGAATATTACAACCTATATTATATCAATTGTTAGGTTATTGTTACCTTACTCCAACAATTCTTAAATGTTCCAGGTTTCGACCGTTAGTTGATCATCTTCAGGTCCCTGACATCACTCTTCTTTACCGGTCATCTTTTAACATGGAGCTGCGTCCAGTTTGTGTAAACTTTATACTAAACTAAAATGCTGTGTGTTTGTGTTTATGTTTGTAAATATAACGAAACATTTTCAAAGTGCAATTTCATGACGAAATCCCAAATTGGATAATTTAAAAGGAAGAATAATGTCAGGAACCTGAAGATAACCAAGTAACAGTTAAAACCAGTCCACTATGACATTTTAAGGATTGTTAGCATAAGGTAAGCATTTTGATTAAATTCACAATACTGGAGGTGAACAACACCATGCCAAATTTGATTAGATGTAAGTAAAATTCCTTGCAATACGAGCTATTATTGCTGTTATCATTTTGAGTTTTTTAAAAACAATTTTGTGTTTTTATTTTAACTTTTAATTTTTATCGTAAATATTCCTAAGAGCGCCATTGATGGACGATTTTAAGCTACCAAAATTTCTTAACTACAGTGCAATTATGGAACAACTGAGGTAGTTAATTTTGAAAAAATACAGTTTAAAATTTTTGTAATTTGCCGCCATTTTGAAATTTCCTGACCGATTTTACTGGCTACTAAACTATTAAGACGATACGTAAAACTTAACCTACTTACTGAGTTTGAGCAATATTGTATTAAAAATGGACTTTCCAGAGCCGCTTGTAATTACAATAGAGGCATTTTAAAACAGTTTTTCGTTCATATCTCTTGTGTTATTCAACTTATAATGAGCACATTTCAGTTCTACATGTAATGGTATCAAATCCACATCCCTACAATGTACTCGAGACCCGTTAGAAGCAAGGTAATGACACGAGCGTAGCGAGTTGAGACTTTATATACATCCACAAAACCCGTTAGAGCCTAGCAAACGTCAAGAAGGCTTTGTAGACAATTACGAGGTTCAGAAAACTTGAGTAAGAACTGTTTTTAAACAACTTACTGTACTGGGTAATGATAATCTGGTAGTATTACATTGTATGATGGGGCTGGGTGAGTACTATGATGTGTGTTTATTTATTGTCTATTGACCAAGTTGATTAAGTAGGGTTTAATAAAACTAAAGGAGTTGTTTTGTTCACTGCAACTCGTTGTGAACATTCTTTCCACAACACAATACCAAGAGTTCAACTACCCCTACATAAAAACAGTTCTTTTCTAGAAAAAACGGTACTTTTGTGAAGTACAACGGTACTTCAGGAGGTGGGGTAGGTGTTTGACCTTCAAAGGGTTGTAAATTTGTTTGTCGGATGGATGAATACTTTGGCAGGAGTAAACATTGGCAGTGCCAACTTTAGGAAGCCAATAAATTACAATGTGTTTATTTTGGGTGGTCTTTTGTTAAGGAGGTGTGGTTGAAAGGTAATTATTTGGTACAGATGGAATTTTGAAAGCTGGGGATTTTAATGGTAGGATATTTATAATACGTATTTCAGAGGATGTAACAAAATAATTTAAAAAATAGTTATAAAATATTATATACACAGTTTTGATGTACTCTTTGTACAAAAATAAGTTGGGGTTCTTATCAAGCTTCATAATACAAGCAGATCCTTTAAATGTAATGCCCAAAAGTTGGTTTTTTGAGCCTTGTAGGAAATGTTATAAATTGTGTTATAATTTTTTTATAAATTGTGGTGTAGTAGAGGGAAATTAGAATATAAAAGTGATGTAACTAGGAAGTTGAATTTTCTTTTTGTTCATACAACTGAAGGGAAACTGAAAATAAATGAGCAAAATCGGATTGGAGCTTCTCTAGAAAAATGCATAAAATTACATCGCTTATTATTTTTTAAATATCTCCGGCTCTATGTGTCGTAGAAAAATGAAAATACTAGAAAATGAAAGGACTATCGAAATGGTAAAGGTATAGTAACATTAACTCGTACTAGTGTCTAGGCCTTAGCAGACCTCGAAACTAATATATGATGGATTTCCACTCGCTACGCTCGTCTCGGTGTTTCGGCCCTTTCGTAATCATCACATTTTCTTGTGAGGTCAAAGTTTGAAATTACATTATTTATACAATAACTTCGCTATTTCTATCTTTGAAAATTGTGTTTGTTATCATTATATTGAATTGAAATCTGTGAATTTATATCAAATTTAAATTCCAATTGGGTTATACAGTGTGTTCCAAAAGTCCCGGACTGGTTTAATAACTTGAATACCAAATAAGACAGAAAAAGATATCTGGCTTTTGGTGATAAAAATTACTTTTTGGCAAATAAGATATTTTTACCTGTTCTCCAAAAAATGGGGGTTTGGGGGGCAACTCAATATTCTTAAATAGAAACCCCATCGAGTGACCCATCATGTTAAAAAGCATATTTAGTAAAATACAACTGTACAAACTAGAGGTCGAAATCTTGATATTGTCTAAAATGGCGGCCGTTTAAATATTTGAAACAGTTGTTTTACTTTATTTGATTCACAAATAATTTGAAGGCGAGAATATGAGATGAAAGTGTATTTAAAAATGTGATGTAATCATAATTACTATTATTGAATTTTTAAAAAGTACAGATTCCCAGTACATTAAATGATTGATTGCGTTACATACAAATCCATTATGGTTTAGAGCAAGTTAAAGCTGATAATTCCAATAAAGTGCTGAGTTTAATTCTTTTAAAATGAACCTTTAACTACGTTTTTTGTTAAAGTGTAAAGCCCACTAAAACCTACACTTCTTGCAATCTACTGTTGTATTTGTTGATATGTTTGACAACTGGGAAAATCCGCTTTGCAAAATTAAATATTAAAATTACATCAAATTTTGTACCCCCTGTAATAGAATTTTATAATATTTTAAATATTAAATAATAGTCATTATGATTACAACCAACGGTTACAAATGTTTTTAATACATTTTGATCCTTTATTAGTTATTTAATTGTGAATGATATAAGTAAAATAGCCGTCAAATATATAAACGGTCGCCAGTTTAGATAGGAGCAAGATATCGACCTCTAGTATGCGCAGTTGTATTTTACAAAATAAGTTATTTAACAAGAGGGGTCACTTGATGGGGTTAATTTCAGATTATTAAGTTGCTCTTCAATACCCACATTTTTGGGGGACAGGTAAAAATGTCTCATTTACCAAATTAATAGATTTTACGACCAGAAGACACATATAAAATAACTTTTTGGTTTTCAAGTTATTACACTTTTAGGAGATACTGTAGTCCTCTGTACCAAATAAATAATCTTATATTAATTTTGTGTGGCTTCATGGTTAGGTAGAGACTTCAACGAACGGTTCGTGTTTTAAAATAATCGAGTGCGTTGATGGCTAAGTAGGATCGTTGTAAACATCACTTTACATATAAAAATACACTGACTATTTGACAATAAGACATTTTATATAATAATAATAATAATAATAATAAATAATAATAATAATGACCTTGGCGGTGGCGGTGGCGGGAAGCGGGTTGCGGGTTGCGGGAAGCGGGAAGCGGGAAGCAGGTAGCGGTTTGCGTGTATCGGGAAACGGGAACCGGGTAGCGGGTAATGGGTAGCGGGTAGCGGGAAGCGGGAAGCAGGAAGCGGGTTGCGGATGGCGGGAAGCGGGAAGCAAGTAGCGGGTAGCGGTTAGCGGGTAGCGGGAAGCGGGAAGCGGGAAGCGGGAAGCGGGAAGGGGGAAGTGGGTAGCGGGTAGCGGAAAGCGGGAAGCGAGAAGGGGGAAGTTGGTTGCGGGAAGCGGGTAGCGGGTAACGGGAAACGGGAAACGGGAACCGGGTAGCGGGAAGCGGGAAGCGAGTAGCGGGAAGCGGGTAGCGGGAAGCAGGAAGCGAGTAGCGGGAAGCGGGAAGCGGGTTGCGTGAAGCGGGTAGCGGGTAGCGGGTAGCGGGAAGCGGGTAGCGGGAAGCGGGAAGCGGAAAGCGGATTGCGGGAAGCGGGAAGCGGGAAGCGGGTAGCGGGTAGCGGGTAACGGGAAACGGAAACCGGGTAGCGGGTAGCGGGTAGCGGGAAGCGGGAAGGGGGTAGCGGGTAGCGGGAAGCGGGAAGGGGGAAGTTAGTTGCGGGAAGCGGGTAGCGGGTAACGGGAAACGGGAAACGGGAACCGGGTAGCTGGAAGCGGGTAGCGGGAAGCGGGTAGCGGGTAGCGGATAAAGTGAAACCGGAAGCGGGAAGCGGGTAGCGGGAAGCGGGTAGCGGGTAGCGGGAAGCGGGAAGGGGGTAGCGGGTAGCGGGAAGCGGGAAGCGGGTGCGGGAAGCGGGTAGCGGGTAACAGGAAACGGGAAACGGGAAACGGGAACCGGGTAGCGGGTAGCGGATAGCGGGTAGTGGGAAGCGGGAAGCGGGAAGCGGGTAGCGGGAAGCGGGAAGCGGGTAGCGGGTAGCGGGAAGGGGGAAGCGAGTTGCGTGAAGCGGGTAGCGGGTAACGGGAACCGGGTAGCGGGAAGTGGGAAGGGGGAAGCGAGTTGCGTGAAGCGGGTAGCGGGTAACGGGAACCGGGTAGCGGGAAGCGGGTAGCGGGTAGCGGGTAGCGGGAAGCGGGTAGCGGGAGGCGGGTAGCGGGAAGCGGGTTGCGGGAAGCGGGTAGCGGGTAGCGGGTAACAGGAAACGGGAAACGGGTAGCGGGTAGCGGGAAGCGGGTAGCGGGTAGCGGGAAGCGGGTAGCGGGAGGCGGAGAGCGGGTAGCGGTTTGCGGGTAGCGGGTAACAGGAAACGGGAATCGGGAAACGGGAACCGGGTAGCGTGTAGCAGGAGCGGGAAGCGGGTAGCGGGAAGCGGGAAGCGGGTAGCGGGTAGCGGGTAGCGGGAAGCGGGTAGCGAGAAGCGGGAAGCTTTAAGCGGGTTGCGGGAAGCGGGTAGCGGGTAGCGGGTAACGGGAAACGGGTAGCGGGTAGCGCGAAGCGGGTAGCGGGTAGCGGGAAGCGGGAAGCGGGTAGCGGTTTGCGGGTAGCGGGTAACAGGAAACGGGTAGCGGGAAACGGGATCCGGGTAGCGGGTAGCGGGTAGCGGGAAGCGGGAAGCGGGTAGCGGGAAGTGGGAAGCGAGTCGCGGGTAGCGGGTAGCGGGAAGCGGGAAGGGGGAAGCGGGTTGTAGGAAGCGGGAAGCGGGTAGCGGGTATCGGGAAACGGGAAACAGGAACCGGGTAGCGGGAAATGGGTAGCGGGTAGCGGGTAGCGGGAAGCGGGAAGCGGGTTGCGTGAAGCGGGAAGCGGGTAGCGGCTACCGGGTAGCGGGAAGCGGGTTGCGGGTTGCGGGAAGCGGGAAGCGGTTAGCGGGTAATTGGAAACGGGAACCGGGTAGCGATTAATAGGTAGCGGGTAGCGGGTAGTGTGTAGCGGGAAGCGGGAAGCGGGAAGCGGGTTGCGGATTGCGGGAAGCGGGAAGAGGGAAGCGGGAAGGGGGAAGCGGGTTGCGGGAAGCGGGAAGCGGGTAGCGGATAGCGGATAACGGGAAACGGGATTCGGGTAGCGGGTAGCGGGTAGCGGGTAGCGGGAAGCGGTTAGCGGTTTGAGGGTAGCGGGTAACAGGAAACGGGAAACGGGAACCGGGTAGCGGGTAGCGGGTAGCGGGAAGCGGGTAGCGGGAAGCGGGAAGGGGGAAGCGGTTTGCGTGAAGCGGGAAGCGGGTAGCGGGTAACGGGAACCGGGTAGCGGGAAGCGGGTAGCGGGTAGCGGGAAGCGGGTAGCGGGAAGCGGGAAGCGGGTAGCGGGTAGCGGGAAGCGGGAAGCGGGTAGCGGGAAGCGGGTAGCGGGAAGCGGGTAGCGGGAAGCGGGTAGCGGGAAGCGCTAGAAAGTTTGTGACCCCTTTTGATCATCCAGAAATTCTTATTTACATCGGTGTTTTAAAAATTGTATTCGCAAAAGTGCATCTTTTGAGGTGATTGAAAAACAATAGTAACTTCGTAAATAATAGCCTAAATGAGCCCAATATTCTATTCTGGGGTTGTAGGGGTCGCTATTCCCGAATATTACGTTACATATCACCTACTGGGGATCTGGTGGTCAGGACGGCTGGTCATCTCCAGGAGTTTTCCTGAAATGCATTAAAAATGAATCGAGAATCGGTACTCGGGATTTTTCGGGGCGCTGATTGCGAATATGCCATCGGCAACCCTCTCCAGAGCACCTATTGGGATATCAACATCATCTCAAGGACTCCCGAGAATGAGGCTGATACCAAATATTGGATGGAATGTGAAAATACCAAATTTTGATTCACACATCTAACCAAAGACTATCTGACAACGTAAACCCAAGAAATAGCATCATTTGTGCAGAGTTGTTTATTTTACCTTTGTTCACGCGAAAACTAGGTTCAGTGTTGAGAAACTACAGAAAATGTTTGTCAAAATTCCTACACCTTTATATTTTACCACTTGCAGATGGCTGGAGAATGATGAAGTTTCAAATCAAATCTTCATTTGTTATACATAACGTCATCGTATATTCAATTCAGTTGAGAGATGGAACAACAGGATTATGTCGATTGTCGGAAAGTCAAATCCAAGATTTAATGAAGCCTTTCGACGTTGAAATACAAGCCATAGGTTTGACTTTGAGGATGGATCTTAATTTTGAAGGAAATCAAAATACATTAATCAAGACAATAGGGTTGAAAACAACGCGAAGAAAATCAAAACATCCCTAAATATTTGAGACACTTTGGCATCTCCAGAAGTGCGTTGAATCCCAAAAAATGACGATGCAAAATACGCTGATTTTAAACCCGATAAAACGATTGATCATTTTACCAGTTTAATCACTGGAAAATTGCGATGGGAATCAGAATCCCCCTTTCTTCAATTCAGGATGTACACAATTGTTACTCTGAAGGTGATCTCTACCTGGGTCGCCAACTTGCTCGACCCTTCGGAAATTCCTTATTTAAGCAATATCTACAGCACGCAATTGTCCGATCACCTACATAAAACATATGTACTACATGAAAGAATCTGGTTTCATATTTTTCTCAAACCTTTTCAAAGTAGCTGCATCCTGTTGGAGCACTTTTAATCCGATTAGAACTATTCAATACAACGTAACGCACAGATGTAATCCAATTCCCCACTTGAGAGGTTATGTTGTACAACTCTTTTCATTGTCGATCTATGAGCAACCAAGTAAACAGCTTTGGTGAACTCTTTCAAGTGAAATTAACACGTCTTTCACAAAGTCTCAAGTAGGAAGATAAAGGTGTTTGTAAAATATTTTATGTATTTTGGGAATGTCTACCACAGAAGTATATTTATTAAAAGGAACTTTTTGCTATCCAAAACATGGAAATGAAATTGTCAAAAATGGAAAATACAAAATACATCAATTTAAAAGAACAAAAATAGATATATACAGGGTGTAACGAAAAACGAGGACTGACTATTCATTTTTGGATTATATACATCAAAACCAATAAAAAAATGTCAAACAACATATTTAGTGAAATTCCTCTTCATTTCCCGTCCATCCGTCATTTTTTTTTCTTTCAAAAAAACATAATTGTGGAAATAGTAAAGATATTGAGTTCAAATTTAGTATAACTATTTTGTATGTTACGTTTTACAAGTGTACTACACAAATACTTTTTTTTAATAATTTTCAAATTACGGCAATTTAAAATCTTTTACGAAAGATATCTTAAAAAGTTAATATAGTTAATTACCTTAGAGGTTGTCCTCAGTCCGTATATTGGTTTTAGCTACAGCGCTGTTTCGCCGAACACTGTCGGCTTCATCAGGCCCGCACTAACACATAGACACGTAACACAAAACACTAACACATATAAAATCGGAGTATGACTCGTCGTACATAAATAATAAAATTGTTTGTGGCCACATTATATGTCTTACTTGTCCAGCTGCAGGTATGGTACTCATACCTGCAGAGTACCATACCTGTAGAGTACCATACCTGCAGCTGGACAAGTAAGACATATAATGTGGCCACAAACAATTTTATTATTTATGTACGACGAGTCATACTCCGATTTTATATGTGTTAGTGTTTTGTGTTACGTGTCTATGTGTTAGTGCGGGCCTGATGAAGCCGACAGTGTTCGGCGAAACAGCGCTGTAGCTAAAACCAATATACGGACTGAGGACAACCTCTAAGGTAATTAACTATATTATATATTAAACAGTCCAAGGCAACACATTATACTTTATAAAATTAAAAAGTTAATTTTACAGAAAACTTACAAGAGACAAAAAAAATTTTTCCTAACGACAGAAAAAATGTTTTTTTAATACTTTTTCTGTAGGTTAAAGGATAACCAAGTATTCGACCGAAAACTAAAAATACAATTTCTTAACGATTGTCTACGAACAACAGTCAAAACTAGTGTAACACCAACACATTTTTGAATTATGTTCATTTGTATCCATAGAAACCAAGAAAATATAATATTATTATTTAATAAACAAATCAATTGACAAGTTTACATTTTATTTTAGCATTAATAATAATAGAATTATGACAAATAACGCACACTTGTGACTCAAATCACAATTGGGTCTGAGGCACAGCTACAAACTGCACATAACAATTATAAAATAAAGAAATGTACTATTAATTCAGAAAACCATCATTATTACAACATTTAATTTATATTTTCTTGGTTTCCATGGATACAAATCAGCATAATTCAAAAATGTGTTGCTGTTAGATTAGTTTTGATTGTTGTAGACAATCGCCAAAAAATTGTATCTCCGAATTTAGCTATCCCCGGAATTTTTAAAAAACTAAATAACTTGTATCTTTAGATCGGCTTAACCGATTGAGTTGAAATTTTGCAGGGTATCCTAAATATAAGGAACTTAGTTTGAAAAAAAATCAACTTGTTACAATAATCCGTTTCAAACTGCCGCCATTTAAATATTTCAAAAGGAAATAATTCATTTCAAGTTATTTTCATTAAACAATTTTAAATGGACGCAATTTTGAAACAGATTATTGGAACTAATTGATTTTTTTTTTCAAATTAGATGGTTACATTGGTGACTACTGTGCAAAATTTCAACTCAATCGGTTTAGCCATTCTAGAGATATAATTTAATTAGTAAAAAAGAGAAGCGTTGCTGGGAAATTTATGTTTATAGGAAATTTTTTCTTTAACCTAAAAAAAATTAGGTTAAATTTTTTGACCTATATAACCACCCCTGAATTATCTCCGCGCACTATAGAAACACCCTGTTTTTTAGGGTACTATAAAGTGTAGCTGATGGACGTAATCAGCTGTTATATGTTTTATTATTGACAGCTGATTCTTTGTATGCTTAATAATGCACCATGTGATTTTATAATAGTAGCTATATTATAAGCACATGTTATTCAAACGGGGAAACAACCTTTAAATCATTACTGGTTTTTAAGGACTAGGACCTAATAAAAACAAAAATATATTCGGGCACCCTTTTGTGTTTGAGCAAATTTTATCTTTCAAGGCATTATAGTTTTTGATATCTAGCGAAATGAAATGTAATGAAGTCCTAGGCATTTTGATTATTCATTTACAGGCTAAACTAGAGCAATTGATGATTGTTGCATCTAAAGCAAGTACGTTTCCTGTGGGAATATCCACAATCAGTCACTAACAACTTTCTCTTTTAAGCCTATCATGGTTAATCCATTTCCTTGTTTGATTAATATGAACTTTAAACCCACGCTATTTTAGCTAGGGTGAACCTTTTGATTTCGGATTTACGACATTGTGTTCTACTCATAAAGGCCTTTAATTCGATGTACAACTCGACCTATACTCTCATTTAAGATTTCCTACTTACTCCTTGTAGACCGTCCCCCCTGGAAAGGTAGCGGTCCACTGAATAAGTACTAGGTTTTGGTGTCCATTAACTCTATCTGTAATGCTTAAAACAATATTAAGGGGTCCCGGACTTATTTAACACGCGGTAAATACAACGTTTAGATTCCTTTCACTTTTACCATTATATTAAATTAGGTACGGATAAAAGACTAGTTTTTTTATATCAACTGTGGGTTCATTTAGTTTCCGTTTACACTTGATCTGGCAAATAAAGTTTGTTTCCGTTATAAATCACGGATTTCGTCACCAATTGATTCTTGACCCCCAAAAGTCTCCTTCCCTTAGATTATATTTTCTCCCAGTTAAAGATGTTTCTTGCAAATTTATTCGTCGACAATAAGAGATCCACTGCCAGTTTTGAAGGAAGCGGCAATTATAGATTTGGTTAACGCGAAGGCCGGACTCTTGATGAGAAGTTTTGTTTAAGAATTTACCGCTATCTGCAACATTGTTCTTCTCTGACCCAATTGTTGACAGTGGTTTTAGCCATCGATGAGTTAATGCAACAGCCAGTTTCAGTTTCAAGGGTAGTAGATACACATTGTTTGGCAAGTGTCAGTCGACTCATTTCCTTTGATGTCGTATTGTTAAACTTCGTTAGCTCTTTTAAGGAAAGGAAACGTTCACATACCAGTTTCGAGGAAATTTAAACTGTTTTGAGCGCTTTAATAAAGAGTCAACTATCAGATAAGATAACGATAAGCTTGTCAGTTTAGTGATTTGCTCAATCCTATGAACGTAATGATAAGACAATAGTTATCTCAGTTTGGTAAACTGTGCAGTATCTTTCAAGACTACTTTCTTATTGTTTAAAGGCGAGAAGTCTCTAGGTCATCATCACCTTATAAAAAAAGAATATAGATTAGTCCTAGGTCTTGAATAATGCAATCTTGTCAAGCTAGAAGGCGAAGCGAGACCAAAAAGTTAGGATCTAAACCAAGACTACGGAAAAGTGTAGATCCAGCTTTGGTCTCTCGGGATTGCTATAGTGAGCCTCTATGGAAATATTACAAAACTATCACTAACGTTGGATTTGGAAGATTCACTCACTGTATACTCAGTACCTAGAACCTGGATCTGTCATGATCCAGACAAAAATTATTAACGTTTCAAAAATACTATACATTCCAAAAATTACTATACATTCTAAAAATTATTATGTATTCCAAAATTACTGTACATTCCAAAAATTACTGTACAATCCAAAAATTACTATACATTCCAAAATTTACTATACATTCCAAAAATACTATACTGTACATTCCAAAAATGACTACATTCCAAAAATGACTATACATTCCAAAAATGACTAACTATACATTTCAAAAATTACTATACATTCATAAAATTATTATACATTTCAAAAAGTACTATACATTCCAAAAATTATTATATATTTCAAAAATAACTATACATTCCAAAAATTACTATACATTCCAAAATTTCCTATACATTCCAAAAATGACTAACTATACATTTCAAAAATTATTATACATTCCAAAAAATACTATACATTCCAAAAATTATTATACATTCTAAAAATTATTATATATTCCAAAATTTACTTTACATTCCAAAAATTGCTATGCAATCCAAAAATTACTATACATTTCAAAATTTCCTATACATTCCAAAAATACTATACATTCCAAAAATGACTATACAATCCAAAATTTACTGAACACTCAAAAAATAACTATGCTTTTCAAAAATCTTTATACATTCAAATTATTATGCAGCTAAAAAAATCATAGAATAACCCTTAGATCAGTTGTGGTTCTTTTACACTGTTATTTTTTGTTATTATTATTTCATTTTAATTCTAAATTTGACTTCTGTTATGCGATCTTCTAAGACATCGACCACCGTTCATTTTTACTTTTAGACCGTCAACTCCAAACTGCAATATTTGAGAGTCTTCATTGAGCAATAGTTTTGTTATGAAAAGCTCAACATTTTTTAAATTAGATTTTAAGCCATAATGATCAACTCTCCGAGATAGTCTATCATTTCTTTCCACGATTATTTGTACCGACAATTCAATATTGATCGTGTTACCCACCAATTAACAGTTTTTTAGACAAAATTAAAATAATAATTACTTTTTTAAACCGATGGTAATTTTAAATTTTTTCGCAATTCTGTTGGACTTTTCGCTTCGCTCAGTTAAACTCTCTCTCTTATTTTAACAAATATATTAAACAATTTACACGTCCATCGAAACACGTTCCACACGAGGAGATCTCTGACATCCGCCATTATAGAACTCCCCCTCCCCCCCTCCCCCCTCCGGTATAATTGTCTAAATAGAGTTAATTCAGGAGCCATTTTGTATTTATTTTTGGTCGAGTAGGCAGGAATAGATGTCAGTCAAACCCTTTTCAGTTTCTAGACGAGTGGCTTTTCTAACTACGATGAATGCAATAAGTATAGTTATAATAACAAGGTGTCAAAGTGACCTGTGAGTGCGCTTGTTTGTATCATTGTGTGTAAGGAGGTATCGTTGTGTCTAGTCCTATCATAAATGTTCATGAATGAATAAGAAGAGAGGAAGTCCCTTTAAAATAAACATTGTAACAGAGAGGACCTTACAGTTCTAACTTTTCCTCTAATGAAAGCCAATAAATAAATTTTTCGTAAAATTCAAACAAACGTTTTATAGGTGTCATCAAGAACTGAAATTTTAATATAATTACGACGTGTATGAAGTAATTTGTGTTAGGTTAGGTTATTAGGATATTAAGTTGGTAAGCAAATTACAATCATCTTTGTAGTGAGGGTTGTTTTTGCGAGCTTACTTTTATCAATTTTAAACTTCAGGGGGTCAGAGTGGAAGAATTCAAAAATTTCGAACTAGATATATGGTCATGTTTTTAAACATGTTTTAAATTTTAATACGATTTCAACTAGACAACACCTATCAAGTAATTTGTGTTAAGTTACGTTACTTGCATATTAGGTTAAGTAAATTGCAATCTTCTTTGTAGTGAGGGTTGTTTCTGTGAGCTTACTTTGATCAATTTTGAACTTCAGGGGGTGGAGAGCAGGGGCGTGCCGACGGGGGAGGACGAGCGGGACCGGACCCCCCCAGAGCCAAAACATATTTTAATATTTTTTTATAAATTAGCAAAATTAAAAAAAAATATATATTTCATAAGATATATTTCAGTCTCATATAGCCTAAAATAGCACCATATAAACCCTATTTTTTCAAATTTTTGGACCCGGACCCCCCGTCTGGCTGGGGGTTTTCCATAACCCCCGGCCGCCCCAAAACTCCCCCAGGCCGGACCCCCACCAGAGTAAATTCCTGGACACGCCACTGGTGGAGAGAGTAGGGGGTAAATCAAAAATTTCAAACGGGATATATGGTCATGTTTAAAAACGTATGTTTTAAATTTTAATACAACGTCCCATCAAATTATTTGTGTCTAATACATAAAAATCACTTTATTTGAATAAACTCCCTTTGTAGTCTCCCCATACTTCAATATATTTGAGTGACTAATTAACTATTTCACTTTTCTGAGTCGATGAACTAAGTCACTATTCTCTAGAATTTGTAACACTGCGAAATTTTTATGTGAATGAAATCTACCCTCATTCTTCCATCTGAACTCTTTCACGTACAGTATCAGTCTCAAGATCCTTCTGTAAATCATCATCCTGATTTATCAAGGAGTATTAAAAACAGTTCGTAAAATTTTATTTTAGAAGCGTTGTATAATCATTATATTACTAGTCTTGGTCCCCAGAAGTCCATATCGTTTTTAAACACGTGTTTATATATAAATAATTTACCATGCAACGATATTTCAGAGCGCCTCCCAATCAGGCACTGTAAAATCTGATCAATTGTTTTTTTATTTCAACCTGTTCATTTTATGTTGGGGTATTTACATGTGGAATGATTTGTAAATTATCATTGTTTAAATGTAACTTACATTTCGATTAGTGAACTGTTTAGACTTTAATTCATTCTTGGTTGGCACTTCTTGGTCCAGTTAGTTATTTTGTCCATATCACAGTGGATTTGAACAGAAACTTTTTCCACTGTGCTCCCTTCTGTTACAATAGTATCGTGTTAAAAAGTTGCAATTGTCGCTTCTCTTATATTCAGTATATCGTTAGTATAGAACGTGTATAATAAAGGTCCTAAGACACTTCCTTGTGACACTCCAATTGAAATATCATTGACACCTGTCTTCAATTTTGATTCTATAAAGCCTATTTAGGAGTCGATTATAGGATTTAGTTGTGGTCATGTATTGGATCATAAAAGGCTCGATGAGACAAGAATAATGACGCGAAGACAATGTTTTCCAGTATCAGGTGAAATTTATGAAACAGAATTGATGAAGAATAGCACCACGAATGTTTCATAAGGGTTAAGAAGCGATACACATGGAGCTCAAAAAAAGTAATTATTAACAATAAATATAATGAAAAGTGACATGAAAATTAAAGAAGGGATAATGTTTTATTTGTTAATTAACCTAATAAAATTTAGGACCCCACTGTAGTGAGTACAGTTATGGAAAACCCTGGGAACTTAGCTGGTTCTGCACCTCTTTTAAAGTAGTCTTGAGTTAGATTCCTCTTTAATTCCCATTTGGTCTCTCTTGACAAGCCGTTATTAGAGAATTTTTGGGCTAGGAGTCTTTATTTTTATGACCTTTTCGTTTTTGTTCCTTTTGTTTAAAGACGAAAAACCTTACGATCGTCATCACTTTATAAAAAAAAATAAAGACTCCTAAATCTCTTGTTAGGAACGTAACAAAAAGAGAGATCTGCCAGGAAAGATGAAAGAGAGAAATCTAATCTAAGACGACAAGAAAAAAGTGTAGATTCAGCTAGGGTCTTAAGCGAGTTCTTAAGGGCTTCAATTTGGTTTTATACCAACAAAACCATTAAAATGAGGAATCATATGATTATACACCCTATTTGAACATGTTGAGTATCCCCATCCTCTGTAGGGCAAAAACCCAAAGTTAAGACTAATTGAGCTAATCTCTCTTACTTCAGAGGATACTTAAATGACATGAATGTCAAGCGAAGAGATGTAATTTCTTTTGTTGCTTTCTTACTAGCGATGTTGATACTCGGGTGAAATGGATACTCGCATTACTCGGTTTCAAATGATTTCAATACTCGTATTATTAAAGGATAAAATAAAGCAAAAGCTTAAAGTTTCAAATATATTATTAAAATATTTGAAACTTTAAGCTTTTGCTTTATTTTATCCTTGAATATGGAGTTTCAACAAGAAATATCTGCTATTACATTAAAGTTGCTCGTATTATTATTAATATGTGATTGACACTTCTAATACGTAATTAAATGTTATCCTGCCTCGACAAAAATTCAGTAATTTAACGTTAGTACAATTATTACCAACATTAATAATTTAGTTGTTATTGAAAATAAGTTAATTTACTATATTTTTTATAAAGATGGTAACCTATTAATATTTATTTAAATATAAATAATAACTATTCAATAATAATTTAATTTACTTTTTGTTAATGTGGAAATAAATGAATATTATTATTTTAAATTAAACTTGTTACCCAATCTAAATCATTTTAACTCAAAATCGTAATGTTTAATTAATGTGTAGTGAAAAATCAGCTTATAAACTAATATAACCAAAGTAGAAACACCGAGCATCTTGTTTGGAATTGACACAACACTAACGAATATCGTTGTCCGAGGATTATATTTCGAATTCATACTCGCACATTACCTCCTCCTTGTTCCTAGTTACGAGGATTTCGTCCGAATATTTTAATACGAAACCGATGATTTAATACTCGGAATGCTCCGAGGATTTTGATACTCGGATTCACCGAGTATTTTAATTCGAACTCACACATCACTATTTCTTACTACAATCAAGTTAACGCTAGACATTTTAGTTGAGATGGTGTACAAAAATTATTTCATGATATTTTCTATATTTGAAATTTTTCACTTTCCTTTTACGCTCCCACCTCTCGAAGTCCAAAATTGAAAAATGTGTGCTCATAGAAGTAGCTCCTCAGTACTAAGATTACGTAAACCGACTCTAGTTATTTAAAAAAATAAAAAATTAAACAGAAAGAGGTTTTAAGTTTCTTTTCAGCTTCTCGGTATGTAACCTAAAATACTCTCAGGAACTTACTTTGGTGAATACGGATTTGACATATCAGAGAGGATTGGATCTTCACCTTTTTAAATAGTCTTGGGTTAGATTTTTTCTCTTTCAGCTTTCCTATCTGGTGTATCTTAACCAACTTTTGTTCTTTTCCGACCCTGAATGTATTATAATATTCGAGAGCTTTGAGTTTTTATTTTATGCTCTTTTTATAAGGTGATGATGATCGAGAAATATTTCACCTTTAAACAACGATGAAAAATATACAATTTAAAAATTGTATGCTCGCAGAGAAAAAAATAAATTATTGTAGAAACAAAATAATAAAAAAATGACTAATTTTTATTTTTTTTATTTACCTTGTTATAATTCTATTGACTAAAACGAGCAAAGACAGTTTTGGGGCGGAACCCCCACAGTGAGCGATATTGATACAGTTTTTTCGTTAACAGAAATTGTGGCAAATAACAGAATCTAGTTCAATGATTCATACATGATATAACTGCTAGGGTTATCAGTGAGTCGACTCGAAGAACCAGTTCTTCTAATCTACACCAAGATGTATCTAGTCATCAGATGCAGAATTTATAAAATGAGTTGACATCCTTGCCAATTCATCTGCTTTTTATTCCAAACTACCTCACAATGTCATGTCGTCTAGTTCAGCTTCACTTCTTCATCCAGTGCTCACTTAATCAGCAGGCCTACGTCATCACTTACCTATTTAAAAATGTCACTTTAGGCTATATAAATTCCCCCTAAACTAGCCAGTACTCATTTGATCAGTACGCATACACTCAATTATTAAAAGATGCCACCTCAGACTGCATCAATACCCTAACTATCAGAGCAAATTTCACTCAAGGAAAAGACCCTCTTCCAGTACCAATTGAAGGAGGACACAATTTTCAACAATATACTCTTTATTATAAAAGACGACGTTTCAGCGACTAAGTTATCATCCTCAGTCGTCACACACACACACACACAAACCCTTTTAACACTGAACTATGACTGGCAAGGCCAACGCTTTACAAATATAACAAAGAAGCAAATTGTTCTCAGACTACCTTTCAGACTAACACACTATAAAATTGGGCGTGCCTCTGATTGGTACAACGAGATATATCTCCTCAGCCTAAGCCTGAATTTGACCTTAGATCCATCTCTATAGGCAGCCAGTCTCTGGGAATTAAAGGTTACTTAGCTTCTTCTGCTTTCTTAGCGCCGTGGTTCAGTTGAAGGCACACGTTCTCTGCAGTTGCAGTTTGGTCTTGTGACTCATCAAAGATCATTCAGGTTCACTCATTATTTACTCTTTCGTTTTCATTAATCTAAAGGTAAGAAGAAAGACTTTAAAACAAACTGTGGAGACTGGTTTTATTTTTATTTTACTCAATATACGGGCGTAGGTTAGGTTAGGTTAGTTTGGGTTAGGTTAGGTTAGGTTAGGTTAGGTTACAAACTGTGGAGACTGGTTTTATTTTTATTTTACTCAATATACGGGCGTAGGTTAGGTTGGGTTAGGTTAGGTTAGGTTAGGTTACAAACTGTGGAGACTGGTTTTATTTTTATTTTACTCACTATAATGGCGTAGCAATCCCGAAAAACTCTAGCTGGATCTACAATTTGTTTTATGTAGTTTTAGGTTAGTTCACTATCGGGTTTCTCTTGACCAACTTTTGTTCTCTTCCGACTCTGACGCTATTAGAGTATTCCAGTGCTAGAGATCTTCATTTTATGTTCTTTCCTTCCTTTTTATTATAAGACTGCGAGGTTTTAGTCCTTAAAAAACAAGGAAAAACAAATTTTTTGTTGAAAAGATCCTTAACGGTTAAAATTCATTTTGAAAGGATTAGATCGCGCTAAATCCTGTTTTGCCAAAACTGTTGACCCAAGACACTTGTCTACCGAATTGATTCCTGCTGAACGATTCCTAACAAAGTCATCGACACGTCAGAAGGAGGTCGGTGGAGCGGAAAGTTCACAAAGATACATAATGAGATTATAGCAAAAGTTTCGCACCTTGTCCCCGCGGGGGATTGTCAGGGAAAGGTTGTGCATTTTAAATGTGTAAATAGATTAAGGGTGCGCTGCGGGCAACTGACTAATCCATTATACTGCAGACTACTGGGTGTAACTTCAATTAGGAAGAAATTGTTTTGTAAATAGATGTAAAATTTTAAAAATAAAATAGAATTATTATTAAGACCATTTAAATATAGATTTTCAATTTATATTCAAATACTAAAGTCTTGTATCAAAGTGATCCTGCTGTTAGGAATAATTAGTCACCTGTTTGGTTTATATTCAGGATTTTAGAAAAGTATACAAACAGTTTGATAGCGTTTGAACAGAAAAATAACTCATAAAATGATCTCCGCCATCGTGTTACTTACCCAGTCACATCCTTTAAACGTAATGTTCAAAAGTTAACTTTTGGGTTTTGTAAGAAAGACTAAATGTATTGGTGAAGTGCTTATCCAGTTGGGTAAGTTTGAAACAATTGTTAGACAGGTTTACTGAACCTCGTAATTGTGTACATAAATATCATTACTTTCTTGAGGCTTTAACGGACATCGTAGATGTAACTCTCCACTCGGTATGTTTGTGTCCTGCAGGATCGCGTGACTATCACATTTTCTTGGGAGGAGAGTTGTACGGAGAACAGAAAAGTAAAACACAAGGTGATGGTCGCCATCATCACTTTGTACCAGTCACATTGTTCAATTTAAAAATCAACAGATATTTTTTTTAATTTGGTAATTTTTATGCAAGTAGACAAAAACAATTGCATAGCCATAGTCAATTTCAAATACTACTAAAACATTAAATAAAACAAAAAAACTGTTCAATACTAAGTGAATACAGACTAGATAAAAGTACAAAATACATAACAACATTTCACAATATAATTCCAATAATCAATTAACCAAAAAATCAGTCCTTTAGGCTATATAAAGTTAGATACAAAGGAGAGAAATAGAACACATCCATCATGTCTAGGCATACAGTGCAAAAACTCCTCTATAGAATAAAAGTATCTAAGTAGGCCTATCTAGTAACAGTAGTTGTCTAAGGCTGTTTTTAAATGGTAAAAAACACTGATGGTTTTTAATGCTCTGTGGGAGCTTTAGTTGTAACATTTTAGGTGGGACACCTAGTACATACTCGGTAGTGTAAGAACTCCAAGCTCTTTAAACACAACCCTATATTACTCAGCTTTTTTAAGACCTGCTATAAACTTTATAGGGTTTTTTTTTGCAGGAAAAAACTCTTCACATATTTCGGACTGACAAGTCACCCCAGAGGAGGATCTCATAGTAAGTTAGTAGAATCGAATGATTGCAAAACTCAATTTTCTAAGTACTCTTACAGAGTCTAGCATAAATATTTGACATGTCAACTAGTTATCAATAAAAAACCCTAAAAACTTTGCACTGTTGGTCTTATCCAGTAGAGTAAGTTTTAAAAACAATTGTTACACAGGTTTATTGAACCGTGTAATTATGTAGCGCATATCACTACTTTGTGAAATTGTGGTTTGATCTGCGAAATCAGTGTTCGATCGGAGATTCAACGAGTGTTGGAGGGTCAAAATAAACATGGTAGTTTACCTATTAATATTGCTCGTAATTGTGTACATCACTATTTTCTTGACGTATGGTAGGCCTTAAACACTCCACTCGGTACGCTTGTCTCGGTGACTCAGCCCTCCCAAATCCCGTAACTGGCTAAAAATAAGATTAATAGATCGTGTAAACATAGGTCCAAAAACGCTTTGTTAGCGAGTTACGACTAGGGAAATATTTCCCCAGGATTTCTGATCCACTGGTATTACGAGGAAATTTAGAAACTCACTGGGTTTAAATTACAGCGGTAATTTGGTGGTCTTATACGTTTTGTGACCTACAAAATTGTAAAAAATAGTTTTCTGAGGAAATTATTGTACAGCCCCGAAAAATATAGTCGCATAACACAATTCAAAAAATTTAATTCTCAGTTAATTGATGAGAATACAGAACAAATAGGCACTCTTAGAGACTTTAGGACTAAAATTAAAAAAAGATTTAGAGATAAAAGAAATCGGAATAAAAAAAATATAAAGATAAAAAAATTGTAATTCCAAAATGTTTTGTTTTTAGTCTATTCTTGGTTGTTGACTAAAACCAAGAAATTAATTTAGTACGTTTTCCCAATATATTTTTAGCTACAGAAAAAAGAAGAAAAAGGTATTTTGTTTTTTGCTCGATATTAAACATTTTAACCGCCCACTATTTTGATAATGTAGAAAATAATGTCTTCGTTTTCTGTTATGTTGGTAAAACGTTATATAAATAATGCTATTTCCAAAGATGTAGGTCTTTTATTTTAACACAAAATGGCCGGCAGTCGGGAAATAACGTTTCCAGAATTTTATTTTTTTAGCTATAGAATTATTTCCCTAGAGATTACCGTGCAGTTACGTATCACTTTGTATGTATTTATAGTGATAATACTTACAACTAATCGCCCTGACCAGTTTTGGCGCTTTCTCAGTTCTATTGGAAAACATAGCTGTTTCGGTAATTTTTAAGTTACATTCGTGTCTCGTTTCTTTTTTTATTTGAAAATATACCATCATCAATAATTCTTAAATTCCACTCCTCCCAAATTGTTCTGCGAGTGTTACAAAATGGGTAGCTTTTGAAAATTTACTGCCCAGAAGTATTTTCAGTTTTAATTAATCCCATCGAATCTGCTCCGACCGTCTCTGCTCACAGTATGTAAAATTGCCATCTTTATTTTCTTTCTCAGCGTTGTTTAATAAATAAATAAACGCGCCAGCGTAATATGGCGCAATTAATTCTACAGCAAAGTCAGCGGCACGTTTGTTGCCTACGTCTTTATTAGAGCCACCACTTATGTGAAAGCTTTAAATCATAAACAAACTCGAACGAAGTATGCAAATACAGGATAACCGGTTCTTACCATTCCGCCCTCCCCCCCTCCTTCTTAACATAAGTCACTTTCAAGTACTTCAAGTATGAATTTTTTTCTCTACGGTTCATTTGTTTCTTTTTTTATATATATTTGTGGCTTTTCTTTGTTAGTTAGGGATGGAAATTCGCTAACCCGTGTACTAAGGAGGGCTCGTTGAATTCAGAAACTCGTTACCTTTGTATTGTTGTCTGTATTGTATTGTTGAAGATGAGACAATTCGAGTTGATTTTTTACGGAGCAGCTTTTAAACTTGATTTAAGGGTTTGTTTTGGTGGGGGGAGGGAAAGTTCAAAGGGTTAGATTTTGTATAATGACAATCCTAAATACATTGTAATCGGCTACGTTTATAAAACTTGCACAAACTTTCCACTTCTAACCTAACCAAATAAAATCTTCAAATTACATTTTTATTAAACAGTGGGTAAATAATGCATTAACTATCTTACACACACTTAAACGCTGTTAATTTTTAAACAGAGACAAATGAATGTCTCAAAAATAGCAAACTTTGAAGAAAAATGTTTTTGAATAAAGTTATTCGTCATCAAATAAAATGATTTTATGTGTTTAAGTACATTTTAAAAACTGAAATCTTTTACTTAACCTTACCTAAGCTAACCAAACCTATTTTGTTATGTTGATCATTCCATCTTATTTTTAAACTTTATTTAACAAAATATATAAAAACCTCCTAACTCTCAAAAATGTATTTTATTAAATAAACATACAAACCAGAGAATTTTTCGTTGTAGTAAGAAATGAATTATCAAATTGGGAAACAAAATATTTAAAAAAATGTCTAAGCTTTATCATAATAAAACCATTTTTGTCACTTACAATTTTGCTCTAAAACTGATATTGAAAAATAGAATACGTACAAGCTGTGTCCAAATATCCCTCCTAAATTTTAAAAGTAATTCAAGGCATCAAAATAATGTATAAAAGTTCTTATAAACATATGTTAGGAAATGCTTCGTTACCAGTCGGTCGGCCATTTTGTAATGATCAACATTTTATTATTGACAGCTGTTTCATCTACATCGTCAGAAGTTGCGCACAGAAACAATTTTGCTGTATATATAATAAATTTTAAAACATTTACACATTCATATTACATTAAAAAAGTTAACAGATTAATTTATGTCAACGTAAATAGTGCTTCTGTTTCCATGACAAAAATTATTGTGTACCTATTTTAAAAATTATAGGTTACATATATATGTTTCCAAACTCTTGTAATAAACTTGGTGTATTGTTCCTTGAGTGAAAAGAACCTAAAAACTTAACACAACCAAGGATCTATCTCGTTTCATTGTCTGTCAGTTCAAATGCGTTTGAAAAAATGTTTTCTATAAATGGCTCTACAGAATCAAACCAAATTTGGTTACATTATTGCTATTGTTAGTTTCAGTCAGTATGTTGTAACCCAACTAGTTTCAAAATGGTGGCTATTTAAAGATTTTAAATTGAAACAACTCTGAAACTAGCCATTAAAAAAATATCAAGAACAACTTCTTTTAGTAAATTTGATGACAAATCCATAGTTACTTTTGTTTTTAAAATTGGGTGAAAAGTAAACTAGATTTGAAAATTCTTGTCCTTGTATTGCAAAGTGTTTATTTCAAACTTTTGATCGCTACACTGCAAAAAAAATAGTTAATAATAATTTTTTTTTTAAATATAACAGCTGATTTGTTGAATTACTGCTGTCAATAAGTAACTAGAACAATTCTCATGAAATTTCTGTACGACTTAGAATTTCAAACAGTTACTGTTAATTGACAATTGTGAATAAAATTTCAAAAATTGATACCTAAAAAACAACTTCATTTATTCATTTATTTGCTCCATTAGCGTATTTTGAAGAGGACAAGAACATGGGCGTGTACGGACAAGAAATTCAAAATCTCCTTTAATTCTGACTCAATTTTAAAAACTATGTATTTATAATTTACTAAAAAAGTTGTACTTGTAAAATGGCTAGTTTTAGAGTAATTTCAATTTAAAACTTTTGAATAACCGCCATTTTGAAACCAGTTGTGTTATAATAATGAAGCTTAACATACTAACTGAAAGTAACAATAGGAACAACCCTAATTTGGTTTTATTCTGAGCCATTTTTGAAAACATTTTTTTTTTAAACTGGACGGACGGACGGAACGAGATAAACCCCTGGTTGTATAAAGGCACAATATCCTGTAGTTTATAAGGATAGTTCGGAAACATTCCGTATATATAAGGATTTTTGTGCGCATGTTATGATGATGTCGACAAATAGACGAAACACCTGTCAACAATAGAAAGTTGATCAGAAGATTACACAGGGATGTAATAACTCTGTAAGTATATTGGATGAGGAATCGGTTAGGCTAACACCATAACTTGTAACCATTTCGAGTCGAAATTTGACTTACATTTTATTTTGCTACGTTGTAACAGTTTAGCATGAACGAAACCTTATTAATGTTCAAAATGGCGGAAGTTTAGATTTATAAAATTAATGGTTTTAAAGATATTGAATATTTAAATTTTCATACAGTCGTCATTTTGACAATTTTTGATTCTCGATATATTGATGAAACTTAGCATAAATAATGTGTGCTATTTTGACTTGAAATAATTTACTATTCCATTATTTTTCGGAAAGACGGACGTGCGTAAGATGGATAGAGAAGTGTTTTCGGAAATATTTGTAGGAATTTCTTTTTAACTTTGGTATCAAAAATTACTTTCCGAAGTTAAGATGCATATTTTTGAAACACTATAAATTTATGATGTAAAGTCAAGGTTATTAATCCAAACCAATATACCAAGCTGTAAGTAAAAAAATTGTAGGATTTGCAAATCATTGTAAAAAATCTAAATAAACGCTGGTGTTAGTTCATTTTTCCATTTATTTACAGATCGTATTTGCTTTTCGGTTCATTGTTTTGAATCACAAACCATCACGTTTTACAAAAATTGTACCTTTTGAAGTTTGATAAAACGTTACCGTGCTCACGTACACATGACAATGTCGACGGAAGGACGAGATGAAGAAAACCACTTTTTTTTTGTTTTCCTAAGACCACACTTACCCTACACTTTCTTATAGAGGGTGTGTAAAAACATAGGCTATACATTTTCTATATAAAAAAGGGTGAATTTCTATTAAGAGACTTTTTATCTGATGTGTCAAAACATCGATGTCACTCATATAGATATATCCATTTTTAAGTGTTCTATGACCAAAATAATGGATTTTGGAATTATGTGTCGTTGGTCTGTCTGGCATGGGTCTTCTGTACCTACATTGTTATAGGGATACAACCAAAAAGTAGACTGTACAATTAAATTTAGTATGTAGGCTATCTCGGAACTATATTTGGTGCTTTTTTGATAAATCATAATTTGCCAAAAGATTTTATAAAAATCGGTTCTAGTTTTCTTGATCAAATTTTGCTCAAGTTTTATCCTCAAGTTTACATATTGGTCGCCATCTCTCCGAAATTTTGATTCGCGATTTATCGAAAACAACAACAAAATCATCCATTGGTCTGTTATAAAAGATGTAGTAATTTCTCAAAATCGACTCAACCAATTTCTTTTAAATTCGATTGAAATATGAGGAATAACGACCCAAAGCTGTGAACAAAATTGTAAGTAAAAAAATATTACGGTTTATGAATAAATGACAGAAAAAATGAAAAAGTGAACACCTGTTAACAAAATCGATTTACTCTAAAGTTTATAGTAGAAGGAAAGTAAGTTCTATTTAAATATACAGGGTGTTTAATAGACCGTTCCAAAACTTTAGGAGCTTATTCCTTACATCAAACCCTATAAAAACGTTCAATTAAACATACATCCTAAAATGTTTAGTTTTGTATCTAGCCGCCATTTTATGTTTTTAATGATATGGAGTTGAAGTTTTACATAAATACTCAATTGGAGGAGAATAATCAATCGATTACCTATACTAATTTCAAAATGGCGGCTTTTTAAACTTTTCAACGTCGAATAACTCGAAATTCTTTAATTTATAAAATATTTATAAGAGACAAAATATTTTCCTTTTTTTATCGACAAACAAAATGGTTTCTTTATTCTTTATTTAGATTAAATGATAACTTGAGTTATCAACAAAAACTGAAATCATTGGAATTAATTGTTTACAAAACCCAAGACCCAACCAAAATTATTCTACATATTTTTATTTCTGATTTTCCTGTAGCATAAAGGACAATTGAGTTATCGATACACTAAGTAATGACTAATATTATAAACTTCTGTGTTTTGTAGTAATGTCTAATGCACGTATTTTGAATAATGGCCACCATTTTGAAACAGTCACTCTAGTTTTTTCATACAAAATGGCCGCCATTTTGAACAGTCACTCTAGTTTTTTCATACAAAATTTTCCATTTTGTTTATAAAACATATTTCCATTGAAAACAAAATAATTCATTATTTCTTCCTGCTCAAATTTTATTCTAGGATAATCGTGGGTGTTGTAGAGAATTACCAAGAATATTAATCACTATTTTTCGATAAACCAATTATCCTTTAAGCTACAGAAGAAATAAAAAAAAGATGTGTGTACTGTTAAAAAAGGAAAATATTTTCTATTTTGTTTGTAAACTTAACGCTTTCTGAGATATTTGACGTTAAAAAGTTTAAATACCCGCCATTTTGAAATGAGTAAAGGAAATAGGGTTGTTACTTGTTATAGTTTTAAATTGAGCATTATAACACTAAATAGGATGAAAAATTTCAACCCCATATCATTTATCATTAAAAAGATATGATTTTGTTGTTGTTAACATAAAATAACGGCTAGATAGAAAGCAGCATTTTTTGAAATATTTTTATCTCTTTCATTGGTTTTGATGTGAGGAAAAGCTCCTGAATTCCTGAAACGTTTTCAAACACTGTATAAATATTTACTCAAAAAAGGCGTTTATGACTCAATTTCACTTTTTAATTGACAAACTGTGGAACTCAAATTTTCGATGGCGATTAATTGGTTTGGCAATGAGCGAGGGAGAAATTTTGTTTTTCCATGTTATTTAAAATTCTATTGGAAAATAAAGGTGTCCCCCATATTCACCAGTCGTCATATATAGTCCTGTTTGACTTTTTTCTGTTCCCAAAAATAAAGAGAACCTTAAAAAGCATAGATGAAATTACGATGTCCCAAAGATCGAGTTTCAGAACTGTTTCGGAGGTAGTATAAGAGTATAATATCTAATGGGGATTATTTCGAATGTGATAAAATTGATGTAGACAAATAAATACAATTTTATTAAAAAAAAAAAAAATTCCAGTTACCTTTTGAACGCACCTCGCATATAATGTGTTAATTAAATCTGTAATCGATATTTTATTTTGCAAAGTTATAAGGTTTTTTTTTTATAAAAAAAACAAAATGGCAGTTGGACGGGAAATTAAGCTTTTTTCTTTATTTTTACTAGAACATAAGTTTCGCTGTTAATCATCTAGTTATCTTTTAGTAATTAAATATGTCTGCCTATTATAATTTGAACATTTGTTTAATTTTATATTTCGATAAAAAAACTATTAAGATCGCTGTACGGACCAGTTACGCACCCTTAAAAACCACGGTAACAATAGCGCCGATTTTGATAGAATTCCAATAGAATGAGCGTCAGTTTGCTCATTGCAATAAGAAAACTGTTATAATTTATCTGCTCATTATTCAAGCGCGGTGAATATTTTAAAACTGGGTCTTATAAAAAGCAGTTCGCACAACAATGGATGTCTAAGATATCTTGTAAGCCTACAATAGCATGAACATCCCCCGGTAATGGGGGCTGTGACTGGGGCACCCTTACAAATTGGACATCCCCCTCGTGGCACGAGATATCTTCTTTTCATTCCATCTCTATGTATCTTTATTTTCTTTTGTTGCTTTCATATTTCAACGCATCGTAAATTTACATTTGATGAAATTTAGATATCGCTTACCTTTTTATTTCCCTGTCGGACAGCAGCGTTTCCTCTATACAGGGTGTTCAGAAAACTTTTAGTGGTGGTTATATAGGTCAAAATAAAGAAAAAGGTCTCTATGAACGTTTTACATCTGTCGGCAATGTTTGAGTTTCTTTTGAAATTATTAAAATTACGAATAGAAATGTTAATAAGTTGAAAAGCTAAATTTAAAAAAAAAAAAAAAAAAAAACACAAGATGACAATAAATGGAAAACGAAGCTTTTCCGAATGGATATAAACTATAACTCATCTGTAACTAAAGTTATTGTTTAGTTATTGTAGCTCATGTATCACTGAGGATGACGACTTTGTCGTTGAAACGCGTTTGATTAAGTAAACGTAATTTTTGTGAGATCTTGTGTTTGAGTCGTATTCTATTAACAAGTTTGACCAATATTCTACTCCACATTATGTAATCGTTCAATCCAATACCATACTTTTCTAACTCTGAATATCTGAAATTTAAGAGTAAATACCTGTATACAAAATGTTGATCCTAACTGACTCTGACAGTACATTAGTAGCAACCCTTAGTCAGTATGCAAATAAATCTGCCCAGGTGGATGTCAACACTCAAAGATCAGGACTGTTGATATCAGAAGGATGGAAAGACGGTAGGAAACGTAATATTTAGTTAACATATCACATTACTCAAGAGAAGGCAGTCGTCGATGTTTTCCCAAGACTAGATTTGTCTTCCCCAAACAATACATTTAAATGGATGTCAATTGCTTGCCAGTGTTTTGCAACAATAAAAGGACAGAAGCATCTGTTGCATCTTAGAGGGACATTTGTTTGGTTTTGTCAGTTTGTGTAACGAAGAGAATATTTACTTTAGTTTCATTTTGTCAGCTTGTAATGAATATATAGACAAAGTACTAATAGGGTCTAAAAATCAATGTTGAGATTATCGTAGGCTAGAAATATCGGTTTCAGATCAGATGATTTTTTTTATATTCATGTTTTAATGCAGCGATCTATAGTTTAAACATGTGGATCCATTAAAAAAAATAAATAATTGTCTTAATTTTAACCGTATTGGGAGGGGGGAAGGTATTTTAAAATATATTTTTTTAAATCCTATTTTCTAAAAATTGTAAATTATACATGATCAAATATTACTACTAATAATCAAAATAAAACCTATTGGTTTCCTATTAAAAAAAAAATAAATGAATTCTGTAAAAAAAAAAGTTGGGAATTTCAAAATGGCGCCATTTTAATATCATTTTCGGAAGCAACTTGTAACATTTATATCTTATATATATATTTACCAAAAACATTTATTTTTAATAACTCCCTTGTGAAATTTTTGTCATATTTTGAAAAATATTTATATAAAACCTAAGCTTGCTTTGTTTGAACCATAAATTTGTCTTTGGGTTATGGTTCATTTTCGTCTTTTGTTAAATATTCCTGAACCCCAATTTTTGTTGTTGCTATTTTTAACACTAGTTTGTATTATTGATCATAAAAATTCGATCGAAATAGGTAGCGACGGATTTAAAAAAAAAAATTCAAATAGTCGATTTTTGGTTTTTATTAATTACTTCCGAACCATAATTTTAGACGTTTTGATTTTTAGATGGTACAGTTTAGCAAAATTTGATTGTAATCGTTTAAGAAACTAGTAGTCTAATCTTGTGATTTATGTCAGTTCCCCCTCAGTTCTGAGTTACCAGAAAAAGTGGAAAGTACGTTTTGAAATATGGTCTAAATATGCCCATTTGATCAAAATCGGGTGACTCGTTTTTGGAGATTTTTGGATGGGAAATTTTAACGTTTACAATATAGACTAAATTTTAAGTCAAAGCTAGGTTGACAATTTATCAAATTTGTTTACGTCTCGAAATGTCTTTCTTGAAAGTGCTTAATATTTTTGTACATTCTACATTGTGGTGAATTTCTGTCGTTGGGAGAAATATCATTTCTGAACACACGGGGTGTGATTTAACCTAGGAAAACGCGGTTGCCATTAACGTGGTCGCCATTAACGTGGTCGCCATTAACGTGGTTTCCATTAACGTAGTTTCCATTAACGTTTAAAGGTTGCCATTAACGTGGTCGTCATTAACGTTTAAAGGTTGCCATTAACGTGGTCGTCATTAAAGTGGTTGCCATTAACGTGGTTGCCATTAACGTGGTCGCCATTAACGAAGTTTCCATTAACGTGGTTTCTATTAACGTTTAAAGGTTGCCATTAACGTGGTCGCCATTAACGTGGTTTCCATTAACGTGGTTTCCATTAACGTGGTTTCCATTAAAGAGGTTGCCATTAAGCTGTTTGCTATTAACGTGGTCGCCATTAACGTGGTTTCCATTAACGTTTAAAGGTTGCCATTAACGTGGTCGTCATTAAAATGGTTGCCATTAACGTGGTTCCCATTAACGTGATTACCATTAACGTGGTTCCCAATAACAAGGTTGCCATTTAAGAGGTTGCTATTAACGCAGTTGCCATTAAAGTGGTTGCCATTAACGTGGTTGCCATTAAGGTGGTTGCCATTAAGGTGGTTGCCATTGGAATTTCAGGTCATACATTACTTTCCCCTGTCTGACCAAACACCACTCGAGGGGAATTACGTTACCAAGACAAAAATTTTATAAACTACACTTGAATAAATAAACTAAATAAATTAAAGGTACCCGAATAAGTCCTGTCAAGGTGTTGAGATGCACTTCCTTCTGGTTTTACGACTCTCCTCGGCTGAGCAACCCATTCTACATGTTTCGAGCTCTGCACCATAGAAATTAATAAGTGAATGCTCATGCTATTAATTGGCTGGATAGGTTCTCAAACCTGGACTACAATCTAAGGGATCCAAACAGGTCAGGAGGACTTTAAAACGTTACAAACTTTGGCTCATTTTGACAAAGTTAACGATCAGGAGTGTCTACTTACCCTGTATACGAGTATGGGATAAGTTTGTTAATCGCAAAAAAATCTAATCCTGGTTTTGACGTTGCAATGTCTCGGGTAACAAAAATATATTTTTGACATGACGTCCGTTTGTTGTCTGTACGTAATCACGGTAACAGCTGGAAAAATTAAATTAGGAACGTGAAATTTGGTGTAGGGGACTATAGTGCGCTCATACAGAACCCTATTGAAAATGTCATAATATCAGTTGTTTTAAATAGTTTTTTTGTCATATCTAGTACTGTATTAAATAATAATGGAGCGTATTTAAATTGTGCGAAGTTATTGTCAAAAATGTAATTTAAAATTTTCACTTCTCAAGAAAATTTAATATTAGTATCACGAGATTCGACAGGATCAAATGAATCAACATGAGCTTACCGAATGCAGGATTCTTCACATATGTACAGTTTAGAGGCCAGCTACGATGGATAACCATTATGTTACCATTAAGCTTATGTATAAGAAAGCTGTTTATTTCAAATCAATTGAATCTAAAGTTTATTGAAAATATTACTACTTACACTTTTTAAACAATAACTTTAATACTTGATATTTTTCATATTTTGTTCAACAAATATTTTCATTTTTTTTGTTTTTTAATAAAATTACATCTAAACATGTTTATGAATATATTATTATAGATAACTTTTATATATTATTACAGTTTACTGTAGTCATGTAGTTAATTTTATTTGCTGTATAAAAACTTTGATTTGTTCACGGCGTAACAAATTGCAAACCCTCAAACCGTGTAAAATTTCTCACCAAACCCACATCTATGTTTACATCTTTAATTCAGTGCTATTGTTAACAATAAATGAAGCATTAACTAACCACAACGTCCCCGTAACATCGATTTGTTACAAAATTAATTAATCATCAAGGGAGACCCTCTCTGCTCCCCTATTTTAAAAGATTACGCTAAGTCGAAACATGACACTCGTGCGTTCGTTGGAAATAGATCGGACGCCATGATAGTCAACAGAAGGGTTACGAGGGGTTGACAGGTAGATTTGTTTGCGAGATAGCTATCAGTGTTTTGAATTTTTGTAAAAATTTGTTTACAAATGGCATGTAATGCGCAGAAGGGTAAGTGGATGAGAAAGTGGGAGATCGTTCTTGTCCGCGCGTACAAGTCTCCGGGAGTTTGTAATGGTTCCGACGTCCTGTAGCAAATAAATAAATAAATTTAAGACTACGGAATCTGTCTGTCCAATGTAGAAACAATCGCAGTCGTCAAAGCTTAACTTGTAGACTCCGGATTTTATATTTTTTATGTTGTTGGATGTGCGATGTGTGATTATTATACTTCTCTTTGCGAAAGCATTTTTTTAAAAATCTTGGCATGATCGTGGTATATTCAATGGCGACAAAACTCTTATTTTCCAATTAACGCTACTTTTTCCATCTTTTACTTAAAAACCCATTAACGCTAGCGTTCCAAATTTCACAGGTCTCGCAAAATTACAAAAAATGGCACCCCCATTAGACCATTACACAAATGCTCAAGGATACTAAGCCTCTAAAAAAAACTGAAAAACATAATTTAAATATAGGTATATAATACAGTAAGCATTTGAAATGGCTTAGATTACATTCAGAAAACCCAGGAATAGAGCCAAGAATAAACTTAGCTTGAGAAATAAATTCTTCATAGGATTATATTTTATTGGATTTAAAAAGAGTTTTTAATGATAGTCGATTATTGAGTTTTAAAATTGTCGTTTGACTAACTGGTTTGGGACATAATCAAACCGTTAACTTTCGAATGAATCGATGTTTTTGGTGTTATGTCCATCACTTTGTTTTTATTCTTAGAGGAACGGGAGTTACTATTAAATTTATAGCTACAATAAAATAGAGTATTGAAAAAACGTTCAAGATTTCCGATGCGGCCAAACTATATTTAACTCATTTGGGTTGAGACTATAGTCGTAATTAAAATAATATATTTCATAAATGGGAGCAAAAGTGATTGTTTTCGGTTCGCAATCGTATTCGCCGAGCTCGGAAATACGTTTAAGCGCCGAAAATGTGTTACAAAGTTTTTTATCACATGGGAAATAAAATAAAAGTAAACAAACAAAACGATAACAACATTTTAGGTTAGTTTTTATTAATTTTAATAACAACATAGTCACAACATAATAACATACAAGTATTATAAAATTTATCTACATATGAAAGTTGATATAAATAGTGCAGTTAGTATTGTCAGCAATATTTAAGTCATTTACAATGCACATTTCAGTATTTAAAAAAACCTTTCATATTCAGCTTCGCACATACCTTTAGATTTACTAGGTAATAACTCTCCCATTACTTCTTTTAAAATACTATCAGGGATTTCCATTTCACTATCTTGTATTGTACGTATTTGTTTTCATCAAGTTCACAAACATAGCTTATGAAACTAACAAAATTTGAGGTTAGATACTCTCAGCTGATTATTTGGTGCAATATTACAAGGTAACGGAAAACGTCGACTTTACGGATCAATATCAAAAGCAAAAACATCTGTTTTTCGTGCATTGTGATAAAAATATTTTTTTAAGGCTTAAAACACGGATAGCAATTTGTTGACCGATAGATAATATTAGTAGACAATTTTAAACTACATATTTGTGTAAAATGATGGTTCCACCATTTTGTTGTTAATATTTCGTATGATTTATTCTACCGATAGATAATTTCTTTTTATACTTATTATTGTACCTACAACAAAACCAGTCAACGAGTATTTTGTGTTATTAAAAACGCATCAATATCAATTTAAAAAAAAAAAGTCGACCAAGAGAACTGAAACGATGACATGGCTATTTCTTTTCTGTCTGTTCCCACATTGTTGGTAAACCCAAAGGAAATTATGTCCCCTCTGTATTGGACGCTTGAGTGAGTTGAACGCGGGGATAGAAATGAAACCGCAAGCTGCCGACGCCATTTCTTCCAGCCGATTTCATTTCATAAGGTAATAAATCTATTTTGCAATGAAAAAAAAATAAACAAAGTGAATTCCCTTTGATTCGCTCTCTTCTAGGTGAGATGTATTATCTCTAGGCGAGTAAACACGAGGCGAATTAATGACGAGGGGATCATTAGAGCTGTCTAGACAGCTAAGTAACTCCAGGTGTTTTTAGCGGTTTGTATGGCAGTAGAATAAAATTATTACATTGTGAGCTAGTTTAGAGTATACTATATATCACATTAAAACCAAATGCTTTTATTCATACATTTTTGGTGAATAAATTTTAGGATGTTCCGTAAAATATAGACTTCTACTCCTAGAATACTCTTCTATGGAAGGTTTAGTATAAAACACACTGGGCTGTTTGTTGACTCACCGTCTTGTCGAGGTCAACTAGACATATCAACCTATGTTAAACAATAGGCAAGAACACACAACACTCCAGTGTCGCTTGACCGTCGACAAGAACACACAACATTCCAACGGCGCTTGATCGTCGACAAGAACACACCACTCAAGTGGCGCCTGACCGAAGACAAGAACACACAACACTCCAGCGACGCCTGACCGTCGACAAGAACACATCACTCAAGCGGAACCTGACCGTCGACAAGAACACACAACACTCCAGCGACGCCTGACCGTCTACAAGAACACACCATTCAAGCGGAACCTGACCGTCGACAAGAACACACAACACTCTAGCAGCGCCTAACCGAAGACAAGAAGACACAACACTTCAGCGACGCCTGACCGTCGACAAGAACACACAGCACTCAAGCGGCGCCTGACCTTCGACAAGAACACACAACACTCTAGCAGCGCCTAACCGAAGACAAGAAGACACAACACTTCAGCGACGCCTGACCGTCGACAAGAACACACAGCACTCAAGCGGAACCTGACCGTCGACAAGAACACACAACACTCTAGCAGCGCCTAACCGAAGACAAGAAGACACAACACTTCAGCGACGCCTGACCGTCGACAAGAACACACCATTCAAGCGGAACCTGACCGTCGACAAGAACACACAACACTCTAGCAGCGCCTAACCGAAGACAAGAAGACACAACACTTCAGCGACGCCTGACCGTCGACAAGAACACACCATTCAAGCGGAACCTGACCGTCGACAAGAACACACAACACTCTAGCAGCGCCTAACCGAAGACAAGAAGACACAACACTTCAGCGACGCCTGACCGTCGACAAGAACACACAGCACTCAAGCGGCGCCTGACCTTCGACAAGAACACACAACACTCTAGCAGCGCCTAACCGAAGACAAGAAGACACAACACTTCAGCGACGCCTGACCGTCGACAAGAACACACAGCACTCAAGCGGCGCCTGACCTTCGACAAGAACACACAACACTCAAGCGGCGCCTAACCGAAGACAAGAAGACACAACACTTCAGCGACGCCTGACCGTCGACCAGAACACACATCACTCAAGCGGCGCCTGACCGTCGACTTGATACATCATTTTCTTGCGACGTAGGAGCGGCGTTGCTGTCGAATTATTATCAGACGTGTAAACTGAACTGAGTCCGTAAGACGTGCTTTATGAGCTTGAAGAAAAAAGTTAAATTAAACAATAAATCTTATATAATTCGCTAAGTAATTTCTGCGCCAGTCGCGTATTTCTCTACTATAGTGCCGAATTTAATCAAATTAAACAGTGTTACCTGCAGATTTGCCAAAAATAGTTTATTTCCCTTGGAAACAATTAGGCTATTTAAGTAACATAGCGGTTATGGAACAAACATAATTTGAAACTGTTTTTAAAAATTCTGAATTACGTTTTACTGTATTTTGTTGTTTCGTTTGAGAATTTATAACAACTGTCATAAGCTATTAGGTTATGATGTTTTTTTTAAAAACTTTTTTAGGTTTATCACATGATAACGGGAGTTGATTTTTACCCTCGAAAGGTCGTGTTATTAGTTTATATATATAAAAACGATGTAAAATATCCAATTAAAACATATTAATACGCATATATTTTTGTGTAAATGCAACTCAAATTAATTTCTCCTAATTTATTCTCTCAGATGTTATTAATATTACATATTTCTTGACTTTGTCTATCTGTCTTTAAGGGCCTCTGCGATATCCTTTGTGATCCTCACTCTCCAAACTCCAGTTTTCTTGAAGAAGACAATACAAATGTAAAAACATTCATCACAACTTAAAAACCGCAGGTTTCGTCTCCGGTGGGCTTTCTCCCACGTGGCTCACCACAATCTAATTTATCTTTTCGTAATTAAGAGAGTGTTTGTTGTTATGTTTGAAAGGCTAAATGCTCCAGTTAAGCAATTGGGTTTAATCTTTTTAGGGGAGAAGAAAGGATAAACAATTTTTTTCATAAGAATTTGTTTATTGTGTGTATTTTTTTGCTTTGATGAGTATAGACGTTATTAAAAAAAAAAATTAACTGCAATTCGTTGTTTTCTTTAGTAAGTCATAGGTTAGTTTTAGTGCAGATTATGTGATTGTTGTATTTTTAATTATTGTTTATGTGTAGTTTACTAATTTAGTTATTATGTACATGCTCACGAAATGGAGTTTCTTATAAAAAGGAAAATGTTTTTATGGAAAATATTAGCGCCATTAAACATTATTTTCTGAATTTTACATTTTTCAAGAACATGAATCATATTAAATAGTTTTGGTGTAACACACAGATAAAATCTCACAAAAGCTTCCTTGAAAGGTCGAGGGAAATCTTTAATCAGTTTAAACCGTAGTCTTTGACAATATAAAGCCTCATCAGATATTGACCACTCCTGAGATAAAATAATTTTAGGACTTTAAATATCTCAATGGAAGAATTTATAACTGCCTAAAGAATACAAATTTCTAGGCAACTTAAACACACATCATATGAGATGTTTCTGTTGTTCTATAGGCCTAACATTTTCAAAGTAAATGCCACTCCATTATTCAATACCGTACTGAATTCTGGATGATTTGAGTGATTTTTATGGAGTTTAAAGTGCCTTTTTAAAAAAAACCATCCTTGGAACCCCTGCAACTTCTCATTCAAGTTTAGCAGATTTGTTCCCCTTACGAGTTTAAGTAATCCACTAAGTAGCTCGTCCAATGATAGTTCCCCAGGAATTTGGAATCTAAAAACCTTTCACCTCTTATTGGTCAGGGCCTCATAATTGAAAATTATGTGGTCTGCGGTCTCCTCATCCTGCCAGCACAGTCTACACACAGTGCCGCTATGATAAGCTCCTATCCTGTGCAAATAGACTCTCAGACACAGTGTCCTGTAATTTGTCCGAGTTGTCCCTACCTCGGGTCATTATTGTCCTTTCAGGACTATCTGAAGGGTTGTCCTTAAGTAATGATTTACTATGAGAGTCTCACGTAAGGCTTCGCCATCTTTGCTGATGTTTTGCATGAACCCGCCTGTTTATGACTAGACACGGATATTCCGACTTCTGCTTCAGATCCTACAAACTCTGATGCAGAGCACCGTTTAGCTAGTTTCTCATTACCCCAAACTCCCTTATGCTTCGGCACCCATTGCAAAGTTAATTTTTCATTATTTACATAGTAAAATTATCTATTATTAAAACGATATTAAAAAATTTGCTTTTCTCACATTATCAGCACTTCCGTAAGATTTAAGAAATTTATTATAAACACGGTACATCCTTGTTCATAGTTTCTTCGGACGCTCATAAACCCTCAATGATGATCATTTTTGCCTTTGATTTTAGAAAATATTTTGTTCAGTTCTTGATAATCGAGGTATTGAGTAACATCATATTCATTTGACGTAATCGCGTGCGGATTTCGTTTGTTTTGTCCCAATGATTTGCGTAAGTAGTAGAGCCTACTCCTACTAGAAAGGTTCTCCCCTCGAATATTTCAACCTACACTTCCCTCTCAAAATATCGCGCACTGAGTCTATCTGACAAAGTAAAAAAATTAAGCAAATAAGTAATTTTAATATAAATTGATTAAGTTGTGTTCATCATACCGCCCGCCTGTCATTGTCATTATTATCTGTTCATAAACACGATAGTGGTCACACAAATAATTATAGGAAGATAACATTTGCTTCAGGTTACTATAGTGTCGTATAGAACCCTTTTGTAAATTTTAAAATCGAATTGAAAATATAAGAATGGCGGCCATTTTAAATTGCATTTTATTCATATCTCGTGTGTTAATCAACGTAGAATAAATTAGATAAAAATTTGCAGATTTTAATTCTGGATGTAATTTCACCGACCATTTCTTTTCAGAGGGGGGATGCGTTCGCCACCATCAGGATACTAGCTCCCGGTTTACCCACTAAACCCTAACCTCTTTCCGAGATCCTGGTCCGGAAATACTTTAGCATTGCATCAGCCAAGGACTTATCGTGTTTGGGTTGTATATACCCACTATATGTTGTAACAATCTATGGTCTCGTAGATTTCCTGCCCTATAGTCTTACATCCAAGTTTTTTTTCTTTTTGCGAAGCAAAACCTGCATTACGTATTGTGATATAACTCTCCAGCCAAGCTCCTCGGACACCATCCGTGAGACAATGTTTCCAACAACTTCCTCTAGCCTGTAGCGTTCATAGGCAAACCTCGTGTATTCAAAGAAGGAATGATGTGCATCGTCCCTCTCAGCCCGCACATTCGGCATTCTGGGGTTCGAACTTTCTCTATTTTAAACAGAAAACTTCTGAAAAAGCCTTTCCTGTCTGAAACTATGTTAGATAGAAGTCCACTTCTCCGTGTTTTCTCTGCAACCAATGGGCTAGGTCCCTGATGAGACTATGGGTCCATCTATCTGCGAGGTCCTCGTCCCATCTTTGCTGCCATTTATCCATGGTAACCGTTCTTGTATCCAGCGATGCTACTTTTCGTCCAAATAATGGAATCATGTCGTATATTTTTCTCTCTTCTAAGGCCAGCAAGTCGGCAGGTATAATTCTGGTGTTTACTAAAAACGCAGCCCTACACACGGAGAAGAAAGAATTCTCAGGCCGCTTTTGCGCTGTACGGCCAATATTTTCATCCTGTATTTTTCTTTGTAACATCCTTAGCTCATATCTCTGCTCCATCCAGTAAGACTGACTGCACAGTCTCCATTCCTCTTAGTCTGGCTCAACTCCAGAGATTGCTCATAAGTTTCCTTAGCGTGGCAGAGACGACTGAAGCCTTGTCAGTTGTCTTCCGTAAGTGTTCCCGGTAGGTAAGTTTACTATCCAGTTTAACCAACCCTCAAATACTTAACTGTGCTGGTTGTCATTACATTTTCGCTTCCTACTTTCACTTTTACTACGGTGGGGGATTCGTTTCCTTGTACTTCCTTTCCTTCCTTCATCCACTTGCCAATTCTCTTCATAACATGCTTTAGTTTCAGCTGGGCTAGTTCCGTACTACGGGGCCTTGATTAGTACAGCCACTACTGTCAGCGTGCACGTTGCTTCCGGCATCTCTATGCGGAGGAGTGTATTATAAAGAACGTTCCAACATTCGTTGGTACCAACCTTACAGTGACAAATAACGAAGTTATTGTGAAAAATAAAATTTGGAACTCTGATCTTCCGAAGAAATTTAATATTCTTATAGTTATTAGATCAAAGACCGAGTCACCGACAAGAGTGTAGCAAGTGGAGACTTATCTACATGTTAGAGGACTAACAGTGTCTCGACACTGAGCCTTATTCTCAGTGTAAGAAAATAACGTTAGGGCGTTGTATATAGAGGTGCTGGGTAAGTACTATGATGGCGACAACAAACTAGTTTTTTTTTTTTTTTAAACAGGATGAATATAATTTTCGTTATCTTATAGTTTGAAAAAGTTATCTCAGTTTTTCCCTTCACAATTTTACTCCTGTCAGCTGTGCTTTTACATAAACCGTTGAAATGATTTCGTTCTAAAATGATTTTCTCCTCAAATTATTAATTAATAAAAAATCGTCGGTATATTTGTTGAGTCATTTAAGTTTATTTTCTCAAGAACAATTCCAACCAGTTGAACATATATCAAAACTCTCTTTAAGCCCTTCTCAATACAAGCCATCAGATTTCGTTGAAACTTCTATACAAAGTCAGAATGACTACACATTACACCCTGATATTGTACCAACACATGTTTGTAAATCTTTTAAACAAACGTAAAAACCGAAATAGATTTTTTGACTAATCGGATTGCAAGCGCAGCTGCTGTTGTACCACTGCCTCCCCGATTGACTCGTCATTCCCACAGATGTTAAATAAACAACAATGGCGGTACCAGAGGTGTTACGATTTATGAGGCCGCCTCTATTGTAATGTCAGCCCTAACATGCGGAACTGTGAAGTTTGAGAAATATTTTGTATAAATAGCTCAATTTAGAGGTTAGGGGAAGGGGGAGGTGGATGTATAATGGGAGATCGTTTATTATTCTGGAGTTTTAGTTTTTCTTATGCAAGAGGTCTTGAGATAAAAGACATGACAATAGTAGGCTACATGACTTTACAGCTGAAAAGAGATAAAATGCTTACGGTGTGATTTTTAAATACGGAAACGGCTTTACATTGCACAACTGAAAGGCAGAAACAAATGTGAATCTACATAGCTAACAAATTATACTTTTGTGTAGGTTTAAAAATTTTTGTCCGCCATTTTGAACCAATTTTATTTTTTTAAATAGGAATGTAGACATGCGATACATGATTTTCATATAAAATTTGACGAGGAAAACGATGGTGAAAGCGGTTTTTCGATAAAGGCCTTCGGTTGATATACGCATTCAAAGTTGCAATGACGGAAAAATCGCGTTAGCAATAAAACGGGGTAAAATGTGCTGTCGAAAATTTTTTTAATCATTTTTCCTGAAGAATACATCAAATAACGAACTTAAACAGTTCTTATAAAGTAATAATAAACATTAACTAATAATTAACAACACAACTACAAATTAAATGTCAACAGTTATAATTCACTTTAAATATTACAATAATTAATTAAAAAATTAAAATAAATATTTTCGATCATACATTACTAATACAATAAATTTTGAAAGCATACCATTCTACAATAAATGTTCTTCCCCCTCTATAGATTGTCAATGCGCTAACCTCAAGTAATTGCCGATTATGAAAGTAAGCATAGTTTAAATCAGCTGTTAGTTTTATTAACAATCTAGCTTATTAACTACTCATTTCGCCTGTAACATTTAGTTGTAGCGGTTCAAAATGGTTTCCTAGTTCGTTACTGGATGTGTTCTGCAGAAAACACAATAGAAAACTTTCAAAAGCGCATTTTACTCCGTTTTATTATTTCTCAGTCGTTGAAAATTTGAATTCTTATAACTTGGAAATGAAGGAATTTATCAAAAAACTACTTTTATCATCGTTTTCCTTGTCACATTTTGTACGAAAATCATGTATCACATGTCCACTTTCCTTCTTACAAAATATGATACAAGATGACGGACAAACATTTCAAACCAACAAAAAAGTATAATTTTTTAAGCTATGTAGATCCGCATCCCTTCTCCTGACCCTGATGGTATTTGAGTATTGGAAGGATAGAGGTCTTTTTTTTACTACCTTTTCTTTTTGTATCTCTTTTCCATCAACAAGTAAATATAGTTACAATATAAAAAATAATTCCAGCTTATCTTAAATATGTTAGGTCATAGTTTTACTCGCAGATTAGTATGGGTGATAATCTTTATTTAAAAAAATATTTTTCTAAAGTTTTCTTAAAATCCACAATACTTTACTCGTATTTAATTGTGTGTAAACTTCGAAGTTATGTAACAATTTGGGTCCAAGAATAGTTCGTTCTCAAAGTTTCATTATCCTATTTCAATCGACTCAAAAATTACTTAAGGGGTCCCATACTTTTTGAACACCCAATATATATTGAAGATAAAGTTTTTAATGGTTACTTTCGCTTTATGCCAAATATTTCTGAACTTATTTTATTTTACTCGCAATTTAACGCGATGGTTTTAGGTTATTAATATTTACAATTTATGTAAATTTGAACGATTAGCAGAGTGGCAAAGACGATTTTGAAAATTACAGTTACACTCTACGTAGACGATTATTTGTAAAACCTAACCTATAAATCATAAACCGTCATTTTTTTGGAAAAATGGCGCTCAATATGTTTCGTTTACGCCTGTAAAGACTGTATTTAACAAAAATTTGATAAAAATCTTTTAGAGCTGATTTGCATAAATCGGAATTTTGAAGTATAGTTTAAGACACTTCAAATTTTGAGTTATAAAAAAAAATCTGCCCACGTACAAAATTCGATTAAAATGGGTTTAAATTTCTTTAAGCTATAGAGCACATTAACCAGACATAATTTTAAAACACACTTTTTTGGGTTTCAAGAGATCAAAAAGGGAATTTCCATGAAAAAAATTGACATCTGTTTTTTTGACCTATCACTAAACTGTCCGTATACAACATCTAAAGTTCTAAATCTGATCACACACACTTGGACGGACGGACAGAAATTAAAGTGACTACTTGTGATCTTTATTACGAAATGATTTTTCATCCCAACTATACTTTCTCCTTTACGTAGAAACGTCCACAGTTTCTTTAAATCCTAATACTTATCTTCATTTACTTCAGAAACAAAATCTCGAAAAAGCCCTCTAGTTTGCATAACTGACAAAACGTCGTTACGATCTACCTACCCCCTGACCTCGTCAGCTCTTAAATCAAGACATCAACGACCCTTAAGGGGAGGTAACCGACGTATTAACATCTCTATCGACACAATATTAAAAGAGAATTTATAGCTTTCAACCCTTATCGAATAGGGATGAAATTATTTGTGATATAGAAAACACTTTTATAAAACGTTCCGCTGAATATGAGTCAATGAAGGGAATAAAAATATTGATTTAGAATCTGGAAGGGTTGTTTTAGTGCCCCGCCCTTTTATCACAAGATTGTACAAAGCGATCATTCTGTTAAAACTTATTTATGGTTTCAGGTAGCAAAGGTATTCAGATCAGATGATTTTAGAATGATAATTTTATGTTGTATTTATTATTTAATGTATTATAAACGATAAATTTAACCAAACTATGGAGGTTCTTCGAAGTGTATAAATATCTAATTACGTTTCTCGGAAGTGATAGAAAGAAGCTTAACTGTAATCAACATTTTAAAGCAGGCATTACTGTTATGATTTTATGTAACTAGTATAGAGTAAAAAAATTTGAATTTCCCTAAATTAAAAAAAAATTAGTTAAGGAATAAAGGGAGATTTTGTGAAAATCTAGACAGAAATTCTACAGACACGAAATTTGGTGGAAAGTTAAGTTTTGGGGTTACTCCAATGGGGAAGAAATCGGACAATCAACTCACCGCTGGGCCCCTTGGGGGGGGGGAGTTAAAAGGTGGGGTATAACGTTTTTTGTAAATATCTAAAAAATTAAACAGTATATCAAAAAAGTTTAGTACAAAACTTGTAGCTGACTAAATTTCCCATCAAAATGGTCCTTAATAATGTTTCAATCAGACACACTGGGACAGAGGTGACGTCAGTTCTCTGACGTAAATATATATCAGCAAATATATATCAGCACTCATATATTTGAGACCTTTTTTTACAATTACGAAAGAATCCTACATTTGTTTTAGTTTAGGCCGATTTTTGTGTATAGTGAAAGCGCTAAATATGGGTATGTAAGTGTTTGCACATGTAATAAAAGTATTTGGATATAAATTTTGCATGTTTATATTTATGCACACATATACATCATACTACAACTACAAAAACGTGCATTTTTTTAAACATAAGCGTGTTTAGTTATATACACACACGTATATGTGTAGAAATATTTTCATGCTTATATATTATACTAGTCTAAATCCAAAATTGTATATCTATATGCATGGATTAGTCGGTATAATATGGTTGTAAATGTGTAAATGCACGATTTTTTAGTTATAGCATGTGTGCATAAATATAAACATGCAAAAATTTATGTCCAAAATACTTGGTATTACATGTACAAACACTTACATACCCACATTTAGCGCTTTTTACTATACTAAAATCGACCGAAATTCATATATATGCAACTTATTTTTTTCTCGTAAAAATGCCTTAACGAAAAATTGCAAAAAGGTGTCATTTATGAGCGTTCATAGCTCTATCCCAGTGCATCAGATGATACAATTTTTAAAGACCATTTTGATGGGAAATTTAATCAGCTACAGCTTTTGTGTTGTACGTTTTTTGATATCTTGTTTAGTTATTGACATACTTACAAAAAAAAACCGTGTGGTCCTACTTTTTAATCTCCCTTGTGCGCGCAGCTGTAAACTGAAGTATTTGATTTTTTCTCCATTAGTGTAACCTCAAAACCTAACTTTTAACCAAATTTCGTGCCTGGAGAATTTTTTCTAATAAAAATCTCTTATTTAGTGGTCTAATATCACGGTCTATATTTTGTACTGAACTCTAACTGCCTGTAGGGTGGGATTGTTTGGATGAGTCATATTTTAAATGTATCTCCTCTCATTTTTGTGTGTGTGTACATTATAACAAACACACAGAACACAATTCTCACAAAAAAATACGCCTAAGTATCAGGACGCGTTTCAACGACAAGGTTGTCCTCTTCAGTGATACACGAGCTACACCAATCAAACTATAACTCAATACACTATACGTTATAGTTTGATTGGTGTAGCTCGTGTATCACTGAAGAGGTCGACCTTGACGTTGAAACGCATCCTGATACTTAGGCGTATTTTTTTGTGAGAATTGTGTTCTGTGTGTATGTTATTGAATAGTTCAAAATATGACGAAAGTTGCCACAACACTAATACTAAAAATGATATTCTCTAAACTGGCTTTAACAATTTTGATGAAACTACTAAATACTTAAGTAAAACTTATTGTATTTTATTCACTTTTAGAGATTTTATCCACCGGAATTGAGTTTTCAATGAATTTTGGTTACGTACATCTACAGTCTTTTTTTTCAGTTCTTTTAGAATTTCAGAATTTTAAATGTTTTGATTGTTAATTGTTGTAACGTTTGTGATATGTATTAACGAAGTTCATGTGAATGAATACGTTTTAAGGAACTGAAGATGACGAAGTAAAGGTTGAAACTAGTTATCCGACATTCAAAACAAAGGAACTGAAAAAAGACTGCAAATACTTTAACCTAATAAATATTGAAAACTTATTAGTTACAATGTCTTCCAAAATTATAGGTTCGGAAATTATCAGTGAAAAGGCAGTGTGAAAATTATAGTTTATTATAATTATAAGAATATCGAAGAAACTTAGTCCCATTAATCATAGCATGTGATAATGTAATAAATAAATAAACATTTAAATATAATGTATTTATAAGAAAGAATTATAGCCATTTTTTGTTAATTTGGTTTATTTTTATTACATAATGAATCCTATTTTGAAGACCTTTTTACAAGAAAAGAAAAATGTAGATTTTATATAATCAGCTATGATATTTTTTGTTATTTTAATTAACTCATTACGCCCTAAAAAATCAATACTAATAAATTCTGGAGTCTATAGAAAATATAAATTGAAAAAAAAAAAAATCTATTTTTTTAAACGTATTCAGTATACATGGTTAATTTATGAAGTTTCTAAAACATTTTTTATTTTGCAGACAGCTGAGCTCTTCCGAACAATAATTTTACAACTATAAAAGGTAAGATCTCGTATTAAACCTTAGACATAGTTGCTAGTTTAATTAGTACAGTTTATTAACATATCTTATTAGAAGTCGATAGTAGTTCCTTTTGTCAAACGAAGTCAAAAGGAACTACTATCGATTTCTAATGAGGTATGTTAATTAATTAAAGTAGTTCTAAGGCAAAGCAATGAATTTTAGTACAGTTTACTTATTACATTTAAGTCTAATTAAATTTTTATTTAGCTATAAGATGAAAGCTGTAAAGAAATTTTAGCAATACACACTGTATATGAAACTTAAAATAATTCATTTTAAAAATTAGCTCCGACGTTAAAATTTGACTTCAAAGTCGACTCAAGTTGGAAAAAGAAGTTTTTGTGGTAATATTTTGGTGAAATAGGAAGAATTAGTTTGTGATTTTAATGACAGACGATACGCTTTTAAAATTTTTTACTGTAGGTCAAAAGATAATGGAGTTGATATTGAACCTTATGAATAAATGAATCATCGTATTAGGGTAAAGATTATGAAATTAGAAAATTTAAACCAAACCAAATATCTTTTTAATACTAAGGAAAATTTCTTTACTTTTACCAAGAATGTTTGTGCCCGCTATCGTGCTTACGTACGATAATGCTAACGTCGAAACGACGGCAGTGAAAACAGCGACGGACGGACGGCGTGATGGAAATAATTTTTGCGGTTTCCCAAATCCATGAAACGGATCAATCAATAAAGGTCGAAATTTTTTACAATTTCCAAACTTACCCTTTACATAGAATACTAGGTAGATAAAAGTAACATCTTAAAATGTTTTTGGAAATATTATGAACCGATTTTGATGATACTAAACTATCCTGTTTCTCATCTAATTTAGATCAAAATTAAAATTTTCAACGAAGTGACATCAGTGTTAATTCACACCCTATCTTGATCATACAACAGTTTGTCTTTGAAACAATGTTACATAGAAGTGGGTTGAAAGAGAGAGAATGAACTAAATTTATCAAAATAGATTCCAATGTAAATAGATTCCGGCTTAAATTTAAACTTATAATTTCTCTAAATTGGTTTTTAGTTAAAGAAAACAAGGTCTCCTTGAAACACAAAAGCAAGAATTAAATCTAAGACTGGAATAAATCTACTATATTACCCATACATACATTTCGATGACATAGAGTTTAGCGAAACTGAATAGGTTTAACAATCTAACCTAACATAAATCTCCGAGGATGACGTTTAAAATATCAAAATGCACACAAGGGTAATACAATAAACCTAACTGGTTTTTGTTTCTTCTTTTTGTGGTTTATAGAATCTTTGTTTTCCTTATTGGTGAATAAGTAACAGTGTTACTTAGAGATTTGATCTGATATTCAGTTGAAAATATGATATAGAAATTATCGCAACATTTTTTTCAGGGTTTATTATTTAATCAATATTTTCTGAGTTTTTCATAATTGTGGTTCAAAATATCAATAATGAATAGAAATTTTAATAAAATAATTAATTTCAATAAGACTGACAAAGTATTAAAAATAAAACCAATCTATTTGAATTCGCCAACGATACCCAACCATCACACTGATGAAGTCCACCTGTTACGTTATGAAGTGACTAATTGGAATGCTTCCAACATCATGTCGGATGTTTCTTAAAAGAATAGTACTTCAAATCAAAGCAACGGCTACATTTTGTCTGTCAAGGAAGATCAGCTGATAATAATTAATTTTCTTATCAAGCGGAAACAAAAACTGATTGCGAACAATAGAAGCAGTCCAGTCATGGAGCGCGGCGAGCTCACCGACACAGCGGTAAGTAGGTCTACTCGAGAGCTCTCCAGAGTTCTGAGAGCTAATTACAATCTATATTTTGTCAGCTGGATTCGCGTTCGCTCTGATTTCCTATACACGATCTCTTTGTACAATACAAATCAAATAGAAGCGGCTCTCTGGACAAATTATATAGATCAACAATGTAACGTCATGACACCGGTGCGGTGAAACGAGGCGTTAAAGTCTCCAGGATAATAGTATTGAGAATTTGTACTAGATTTGTTTAGAATACGGTTACGATGAGAAGCGCTGTTACGAAAATTGTATTATTAAAAAAGTGTTGGCTCGTCAGATAAAGTGAGTGTTTTTACTGTAAACAGTATGTTTCGATAAAATCTCAAATTATAAATTCTAATTCAGGTTAAAAAAATTTTAGATTAAACTAGGAGGGGACATCACGAAGGGAATTATTTTGTTTGCAGATTGGTTGTTTAAAAATCCGCTCTTTGCTCCCATGTTGTTTCAATACAGTTAGCTGTGTTAGTGGATAAATATTAAAAGTGGTAGGTTAATTCATTTTTAGTTGGTAACTTTTATTAATTTGTTTCGATTATATCACGTGATCGTTCATTTGAAGATTTTTACGGTTAAATTTGTAAAAAAGTAAAGTTTCTATTATTACTCGCAATAAAAGTTGCCTATTGTGGTAAGAAGTTCAGTTGTATTACATATTGTTATCAACATTATTTAAGATTAAAAGTACTTTGCACTAATAAGATGGTTTCTCTGGCTTGAAAACTTATACACCCTCACTGATGTGTTCTTATATCTTACAGCTGTTGGTAACTGAAGGGGATGCAGATGTTAAAATCAATGAAATGTATTTGTTATTACAAGTGCCTAAACCAAAGGGTTGTTCCTAGGTTTGTTCAGATGTTAAGAAAACAAATACAAGGTTATGTTTGGGTCAGTTCCGGTTTCCGGTTTTCCAACTTGTTAATGTTTCATATTGCTGAGTTAAAACAACATAGTAAAAATAAATAAATTTTTCTCAAGTGCATATGCATAAAAAAAGAAAAACTTCTGTAAAGTGAAAGTTGAAAACGTAATATTTTTAAAACAATAATTGCATGAATCTACTTTAAAACCCTATCGAGTTTTACAGAAATCTTCAAACTGTAATTAACTCAATTAGTCTAACATTTTGGTTTCGCTAAGATTAATGTTCCCTCATAATATTACGAAGATTGTAAAATGTTTTCTGAAATTTGAGCAGCGTTAAAAAATATCCCATACACCAATTCATTAATCTACGGTATTGATTTTTAATTATTTGGAACTTATGACGTTATTAAACTCGTTAACGGAATTCGTTGTTTAACGAACATGTTTACAAACAGTCTTTATGAGGAGTTAGACTGAAGACAATACACGAAATACAGATATACACCTATTTAGAAAATTGTTTATAATGAAATTACTCGAGCTAACCAAACTGTACTTAATGACTATGTGTTTATTCTAAGTTATTGTTTATGTCTTTCTTTAACATAAAACATAAAAACTTTCCGAAAATCAATATATTAAAAGAGCAAAATTATTTCTGTATATCAAATATTATAATTTTATAAACCATAGAGTGTCCTTACAGATTGTTTCAAGCGTTCGTTTGAATTACATAATATGTTAACAGTAAAATGTAGTATTTATTTATTCACCAAACAATTTTGAGATTTTTTATTGCTAAGATTAAATGAAATTATTACATTTACAGTTTTAACGGTTCACTCTGTCACCTAATAGAACGAAGCACAACACAAACTGAACAATACGTAACATTTTTGTTGTTTAGATGCGATAATACGCGCGCAGTTTGGGTGTGATGCTAAGATATGCGGCCGTAGAGGGGCAGTGCGAGACGACGACGTTGCCATTTCCACTGTCTAACCGGTGCGACACCAAATTTAATATCCAATTGCAAAGAACCAGCGGCTGTAGTATAGTTCTTCGGGGGGGGGGGGGGGTGTGATTTCATTTTCATTTCGAGTGGTAGTGATAGCAAACAATTATGGCTAGGAAAGTAAAATCTCTTCGAAAAAAAAAAAAAAAAAACACTACCTCTACTTGATGGAACAAAACTAATCCACCTGGTCAGGGGTTTATATTTTAGGCCTAATCTGTTTTGAATATTTTCAATAGGACTATTCCCTAGTCATAGAGAAAACATTTGTGAGTATGAACCCAATATTTTATGTATTTTGCTAAGCCTAGTGTCTACTGTAAATAAAACAAAAAAAAAGATTAAGTACTTTTTACAATAATTAACAGGTAAAACTGTTGTTTTGTGAAAAACCAGATTCCCTCAAATTACACTTTCCAGATTATCGAGCACGAAAAATGTTAAAACTCAAAATTTGTGATTCAGCTGTGAAATTTAGAATGTTAGTTCTATACAGCTACAAATTTGTGTATGGATTTAAATATATAAGGTGTAGTTTTTATACTTTAATTTTTTAAATTAAAAACAAAACGAAAATATATATTTCGAATTTTAAGTTTTAATAAAAAATTTGTTTCAAGATATGTTTTTGAATGAATACATAAAGTTTCAACAAAATGTCTACAGCCTTTAGTTTAAGAGCCTTAGCGTTTCTCGTAAAACCCTGTAAAACCTCATAAAACCAGTGGTCGGGGTGGGGGTGAAATCACGCCAAAAACTGGGTAATTTTTTCAGGTGGGTTATACATCTCGTACATAGTAAAACATAAAAATTATTGTGTAGGTAATAATTTGGGATTTTCAGTGAGAACTACCCTTTAAGTTAGTTAATTCTGTTATAGGATGGAGTGTAAACTCGCGAGTACAATGATTTTCAATTGAAATTCTAGTCGGTTTACTCTATTTATAATTTTCATCATTATAAAAACAATTCATAGATAAACATTCATAAACCTCAGGTATACCTAACCTAACCTAACATAATTCTCAATAAGAAATCTATGAAAACAGTGACTTAAATTCTATATAGTCAACCCTCTACGCATCCTTTCTTAACCACCTTTTCAAAGTCTCTCAAATAGGAAGATTAAAATATAAAACTATATCCCTTACTGATAAGGCATTGTACAAATGTCTAATTCCGCTGGGAACAGATCATAGATTTGAAACGTGTATAAAGAAATTGGTCGGATCATATCTGTGTTTATCTTGGATCTAAACCAACAATGGGGGGAAGCGACAAATCCGCCACTGAAATCTTTTCAGAGAACTCTTTTTCTTCTTCGGTTAAAAGATGTTGTTGTAAACCTAACCTAAACACTCCCTGGCAAAGGATTAAATTTTATTTTTCCACAACAGTATGTACAGCTGGTCTCGTTTTAGCCAATAAACACTGGAAGCAACAATAGGAAAGATAAACATTGGTGCTGCTGGATTAGTATTTCAGAAGTCCATCATTGAAATATTATCAGTGATGGAGAATTTAGTAAGAAAAACTTGGTATACCACCTATCATAATTACAGGGTAAATAGTGATGGTTGATGTATATGTTTAGATTATATAAATAAACAAAAATAGAAAGGGACAGAAATATTTACTTTGGTATCTGTCTGTTTCTATTTTTTCTTTCTAAAAAGTACAATGTCTAATGAATTGAGTCAAATTTTTGTTACATTCCACGATATTACGATAAATTAAAACTGTTCATTTAATAAAAACATTTCAAAATGGTGGCTTTTAAAAATGTTTCGTACCAAATAACTCGTAAACCTGTTGTTTTACAAAAAGTGGCCAAATATATTGTTCTTTTAACGGTATAGTTTATGTTATTGTTTTTGTGTTGGACCTGAATTAGATTAAATTGAAATGAGAGGTTAAAAGGTTAAATGGTCCCTGAAACCCGCAACCATTGGAGTATTGGTCACTAACCGGTCCAGCGAAGTTTGGGAACAAAACATCCTATGCCTCTAGCTGGCAAGAGACTCACAATCATAGGTTATGTAGCCTTGTTTTCTCAACCTGTATAGTCTGTACACTGTTTTCCTGTGGTCTACCCTACGTAAATGCACCCTTAGATCTTCAAGATCAATTCTGTCCACCTGAAAGAACCTCTCTCCATACTATTTACTATAAGAATGCCCTCCAAGACTATCCTATCTTTGCTTCTGTTGTCTCCGAACCCACATATTGATGGGTATTCTTACTACCGTGTGTTATTGGAAACTCTTTTGTCTCTTCTCTTCACAGTTTGTGTTTTTGTGTTATTGTAAAACGCTTGTACTCATTTCTACTAATTTTATTCAACCCCATCTCTCTCTTTTTCAATCACAGGTTGAATCTATTCGATAAGAGTTCTTAGGCCTTCTGCGATGATTGGAAAGTGTGTTCCATGGGGTTATTTACTCCACTTTCATTTTGTTGTCCTTCCCTGGGTTATCTTTTGAAAGTTTCTCAAGGTCAGCTCTGTTAGGGACGGAAATGAAAGAGCCACTCATGAGAGCCCCGAATGTATTAGCAAGGCTAATTAAAACTGGAGGTAGTTTAGTTTCCAAAGTCCACATATTAAGGCAAAGCTTCACGCAATCTTCGACATGTGCTGCTCCGTCTTCGTTTGGAATAAGTAGTGTATTAAAATTTTTTTTCACGTGTTGTATTTTGTTTTACAATTGCATAGTAATCAATTACTGACTTATAAACGAAATTTTATTTTAAAATAATTTTCTTATTTAATTCCCTAAAAAAGCATTATAAAAATGATGAACATAATATAATAAAACATTTTCATGTCGAATTTTATTTAAGTAGATTTACAATAGCGATGTAAAATAAATAAACAAAAATAGTCGAGGATAGGTTGTTACGAAAAAAAAAAACTGGATTGTCTTTTTTTATATTTCTTAGAATATAAGCCTTTTATTTTTATTTTCGTAAAAAATAAATATAGTATTATTTTATGAACAAATCTACGAACAGTTCAAACTTTTGATCTATTTAAAATTGTAAGTATAACGATATAGCTTTGACGAAGATTTACTTAAGTACTAAACAAAATAATCACAATCCGAAAGTTTCAGAATACGAAGAATGTGGATTAGAGAGATTTCAATGCAAGGGCAGAACAAAAGTCCGTTGGACTGGAGAAATATGAATCTTGAAGCAAATTGGCAATTGTGTCGACAGCCCTACTTTGGCACCCTAAATGTTTAGGGACAACAAGATCAGGCGGGCAAATATTATGTTAGCTTGGTGATAATACGATGTGGGTAGGCCACCCAATACATAGGGGCAAGCTTTTGTTTTCATAGGACTATCACTTTGTCTTCCCGTGGGAGAGGATTTCATTTCCTATCGAACAATATATTCATGAAGGGAATTAATTGTGTACAAACATTGCACAAAACAAACCAAAAATAAGTTTAATAAACCGTCATGGTACTTACCTAGCCGATCCTCTAAATGTAAATCTTTGTAGTTGGTTTCTTGGCTTGTAGGACATTTTTAATTGTATTGGTACATTGAAGGATCTTATCCAGGAAGGTAAATTTGTTTAAACCAGTTGTTACACAATTCTGAACCTCTTAATAATGTATACCATTACTTTATTGACTTCGATTAGATGTGTATATAGTAAACAATATCCCCTCGCTTTGCTCTTCTCAGTATCTCCGTATTTGGACACTCCAAAGATGTGTATAAGAATGAGCCTCCACTCGTTACGCTCCTGTCAATGTCTCGGCCCTACCGGATCTCGTAGCTATATATAAGATTTTTTTGTGAGGGGGTTCGTACCATTATGTGCAGAATTGAAATTTGTAACAAATTTATAAGTTGAATAACAGACGAGATATTAACACAAAAATGTTTAAAATGGCCGCCATTTTGACATTTTTATTTATATTTTTGAAATATGAGCACACCAGTCTTTACACCAAATTTCATTTCCCAATCTTAATGTGGCCGCTATCGTGCTTACGTACAAACGACAACGACAATGACTTCGATTTGACGTCGAAAATCACTTTGGTTTCCTGAGGACATAAACGAGAAGATCAGTTGAAAAATTGAGTTGGAATTTTTTCACTTTCACCAAACTAAATCCTTCTTATACTGGGTTAGGAATAATCAAATCGAAACCTTATTCTAGGGAGGAATTGGTTTTGCGAATTTTCGAAATCTATAATTTTGTACTTTAGAAATTTGATAACGAAGTTTCATTTAATGTTGGTTCACAGCCCCACAGTGATAAAACAACAGAATTATTAGGTACTTCAAATTACGGTACTTTCACTTTTTCATGGAATGTAAAAACCAGTTTAAAAAATGACTGCCAGCTAACTTTAATATTTCATATGGAAACCTATATTTTGTATTTTTCGATTTATATGGGACATTTAGAGACTTTTTTTTAAAATTCTTGGGTGTTTTTTTGACGTTTAAGACTTAAAGGCGCTTGAACGTTTGAAAATTTGAAGTTTGCTACATTTTTGGGAGATGATTGTTAAAAATTTAATTAAGCATAGTATAGAAAGTGTAAATGTCAATACAGGACTATAATTAAAACAAGTAATAAGGATAACTCAGAAATTAATAGTTGTTATAAGTTATAAGTTTTGTTTGTGTTAAGTGGTTTCAACTGTTGATTTTATTTGAAATTATTTTGAACTGAACTCTTAATTAAAACACTTTCTTTACCCATAATTAACTTCTTCACTCTCTATTTTAAATTGTATTTTGCACCAGATTTCTCGTTTTCTCTGTTTTTTTTTTTTTTTTTTTTTTTTTCATAATTACAGTAGGTTGGAACTAGTTTATATCCGTTCTACAAATTGTTTTCATTTTAGTCTTGGATTGGTTTTCAGATTTCGTATACTATGCATAATTAAATCTTTAACTTCAACAGAAAATCTCTTCCAAAAAATGCACGAAATGTTTGATAATTCAAGCACCTAAACTCCTACAAGAATGAGTTTTCTAAAAATACTCATGGATTAAAAGTCTTAAAATTTAGTGTGAATTCAGAAGACAACATAAAAAATAGGGGTTCATAAGAAAATTAAAAATTAACAACTATATTGGAATATGGCGGCAATTTTTGAAAGTACGTGAAAAGTAACGAATGTTTCCCCATTTGAAGTTTTGTACAGGATCAATAGTACCCTGTGGTGATCCTTAATCTATCTAGTCTTTAAATTTCATTACAAATATATTCACCGCACGCCTGGATTTTCAACTCCAGTGTTCCTCAGTGTTACAATTCCAACCTACGCACATACGAATAGGCGTACACGCACTTGTCGTCATTCTGTAACGCCTTCAAATCTTTTAGTTACATCTACTAAACTGACATTGTGGCAATTCCTGTTAACCTTAACGCCTAAACAATAAGTTAAATCCGGCTAGATGTCAACCGTACGTCAAAACTTGCAACATTTTAGGTGCGCATTGCATAAACGCAACAATCAACATAATTAAGCTCATGTTGGCAACCGTGGAACAAAACAAACATGGAGACGTGCGGTGTCAATGCAATCATTTGCATATGAAAAGGTTAGCAATTCTGTATTTACAAATACTGTTCAGAGAGGGGGCGACAAAACATCTGGTGCCACCAGTACGTCAACCGAACAAATGAAGATGTCAAGAAAACAAATACAATAACGATGCAAGGTTTTTTTTCCTTTCTATACTTGTTTGTTAGTTTTACCCGTCGAGACTATCGTATGAAGGTTTTGTAGGATTACGGGGGAATTGAAAATAAATAGAGACTTTAACGCGCGGTTTGAATGGACGCGTCAATGTGTTCTGATCTTTGAATGGATTGTCGTTTTTTGTCTGTTATTCATGGATTACTAATAGAAATCAAATTGGCTGATTTTCAAATATTCCAAGTTTTATGTCTTTCGAATATTTGGCGTTCTTGGTTCTTTTTATCAGATAACCCACGAACCGCCGTATTTTGGGGGAGATCGAGAAGAATTATATATTTCAATTTGTTTGCCCTCTTAAAGCCTTACGACAATATCTAAGGATATTCGAAGAGCATTTGATGGTTAAGGGTCTTCAATTTATGTTTAGTTCTTCTTCTTTATGTAAGGTGGCAATTACCGCCAGGTGTTTCGCATTAACCTCTCCCCACACAATCAAATGTTGCAACTTAACTTGTTAAAGTAATTTTGATCTTTGGAGTTTGTGTAGGCCTATAATATTTTACCTTATAATAGGATATCACAAAAAATTAGTTTATGCAGTACAAGTGTGAGTATTGTATAAGGGGTGGCTGAAAAGAAACTTTCACCCTCTCTCTCTTAACTTGGTTACTAATAAAAATAATTATAGGCCCTACATAGTTTGCGGCAATTCTTCTTTGTAGGGTTGTTTCTATGATCCCACTTTTTTTTTCGACTTCAGGTGTGGAAGAGTAAATACAAATTTTAAAAAGGACAAAAGGACATTCAAATGGGTGATGTATTTTCGTTGCAACAGGGAAAATGACATTTGATCGCATTAACTCAATTTTTTCCTCTATTTTAAAGAGGAAAAATCTTTAGGTCATCGTCGCTTGATAAAAAAGGAGAAAAGAATATTAAAAATAAAGACTGCTAGCCATCGAGTATCATCAGGGTCGGAAAAGAACAAGAGTGGGTCAAGACAAACCTGATAGGAAAGATCAAGGGTCCCTCGGGATTGCCAAGCCCCATACTCACCAAAGTGAGTCTCTGACGGACAGTAACTAACATGTTAGCTGCTAATGTGTTTGTATTAAGATATAGGCTATGGAATGGAAATATCTCTTCTCCCCATTTTAACTGAGAATCTTATCAGGTAAGTGAAGCTACCGCAGTAAGTCCTAATATTGTATTTTCGTCCATAGGAAATGGTGTGAATCAAAATTTAATGTATGTCTATAGTAATGTTATATCACATCTCAGCAATACTTCAAGGTATTCAGTTAACATACAGTTTGGGAATAGCTGTTGTAGGACCAAAACCAAAAATTCTAATAGAGCTTTTGCAAAAATGCAACTGAAGGTCTCACACAAAACGCTTTGGTTGTTGTCTTTCAAACAGTACCGGTAAACAGATCAAAATTCTCCAACGATTTTAATAAAACTTTGATAAATTGTAACCCAAATCTCCTTCAAAATTGGAGAGTTGTAGGAAAAACTACAAAACATTTTCATAAATTTGTTATAAAATATTTAATTCTCAAATCGGTTTAAACGACACGCTTTAAATTTTAAGTTTTAACAGTAAAAGAAATTACCTTTTGTGGAACAATTGGAAAAAAACGAAAATGTATCTTGAGAGTTGTAATTCAAAATTTGTTTTAAATGAAAAATTTACGTTAAGGGTGAGATAAAAAAGAAGCAAACTTACGATGTATTAAAATATATAAATATCATGAAACAAAGATTTCTCAGTAAAGTTTTAAAGGGCGTAACTATATTATATAATAATAGATCTCCCATGGTAGAATTGGTTACGGGAAAACCCGCGATTTCTCTTCTTTTAACGTGACATAGCCATTTTTAAGAGTTTGAAATTAAAACTATTTTTGGGTTTATGAAAGCGCGCATGTGTTAGTGGAATGTTCTTGAGTAAAAACTGTACCAGAGTTGTTACCAAACGTTAAATGTTATGACTATCAAACCACCCTTTACAATTATGTCCAGTTCGTAAAACGAGCAAATCGTTCATCCAACCAAACACACACCAATAGCTTCGTTTAACCCTACTTAATACAGATTAGATACAGATTCATTGAAAACATTTTCTTTTCGGACTTAATTTGCAAACATTTTTTTCCAAGGGGTGTTTGGAGGACAAACATAGACAAAACCACCCTCTTGAAACACACCCTCACCCTCCTGTGTTGATTATGACGTTCCCAGCTGAAATTAATGAAAGAACCACAAGCTGAAAGTGTTTGCCGACAAAAGCGAGTTCCGGAGACTTGAACGCCGTAGGAACGATCGTCAAACGATGATTTATATCTGTGTCATCTTTGTTCCCTGTGCAATTGAATTACTATCAGTTGGTTAACTCTGATACCACGACACACGCTTCGATCCCTTCAGATACCATACAACGCCATTTTGTTCAAACATGCATGACCTGGGTGACTTTGTAAATGCTCATCTGTATGAAGGAACAAACGAACGACGTTTCGTGATATGATCTACTCCCGACACCTAGTAAAATGGTAGGGTGTACGTAGAAAAACACGCTGACGTGAGAGGATACGATTTTTTATTTACCCCGGTAAGTTTGGTAATAGCAAAATTTCGACTTCCTTTCTTTTTAACCGATCTTCACGTTTTATCTCCTCAAAAAAAACTGTTAAATTTATTTTCTACATGTCGTCGTGTCGTTGTCGTCTGTGGCGGCCACAAAAATTAAGATAGGAATATAAAATTTCGTATAGGACTATAATTTGCTAATACGGAATCCTCTTGAAAGTCAGAAAAATCGGATTTTACAACGATAAAATGGCGGCCATCTTAAACAGTTTTTGTTCCTATCTGGTTTGTTATTGAACTTTATGAGTTGAGGCTCCTATGTATAACTTAACTATAAGAAAAGTGCATTTTTGATGCGTTTTGAATGCATCTGTACTATTTTGTAAATATCTTTGGCTCTATAGGTCTAAGAAAGAAATTTTAAAAAGAAAAGAAAGATAATACTCGAAAATGAAGGGTATAGTAAGGTATAGTAAAACTAAGTGTAAGATATATAACACTTCCTAACCTCAAAATATAAGAATTTCTGGATTTTAGATTTTATTTTCACTAATAAAGCAACAAATGGGGGGTAAGAATCATCAGATCTTCACGAAAATTGAACAAAATATGTATCTTTACACTAGAAATCGGTGGTCAATTTGCTTAAAAATTTGACCATAGTTGGACAATTTAGAAAAAAATTGAAATTTAATGAGAAGCGGTCGTAGACTAAACTTTTTTTTATATTGTCAGTTTTTTTGTTTCCTTTCTAGTGAATATATGCAAGAATTTGTTTATCAAGGTAAAGAATTTGTTTGTAAAGTGCCTTTTTTTTTAATACCTACCTATTTAAATATCATTCTCAATCAAAAAACAAAATGTCAATAAAATTTTGAAATTTTATAAATGAGTGATGTCAATTTTATGCACTTTACTAGCAAAGCTCCAGACCGATTTTGATATTTTTTCGGTTTCCTACTCAGTTGTTTTTACAAGAATTTGAAAGAAAAATAATTTCAAATTCCCAGTTACATCCCTTTTCATCAATTTTTGTGTAATTTTGCTTTTACGAATATTTGTGTTTTATTCTAAAGTGATATTTGATTTAAACAAAAATATATAATTAATTTCCTGAATGAAAAATAACTTGTGTTTATTGAGGCTTGTGGGAAATGTTAAATTAAATTGGTTGATCAACGAGTCTTACCCAATAGGGTAAGTTTGTTTTACACGGGTTTTATTGTCCTCGTAACTGTGTATATCACTCGTTCTTGACATAGACAAGGCTCGTAGATCTGTAGCCTATGTATTAAAATGTCGCTCATGTAAGTGTCTCGTCTCTGGACGGCCTCATAGTTGTAAATATGTGACTCCCTACGCTCGTGTTAGGGCTCGATATTACATTTTAGAAAATAATTTCGCTTGTTGGTATTATTGCAGAATATAAATATTCAAAGTTTTATGTAATTTAATGTTGACTTGAATAAGCGAAGATATCTGAACAAAAAAAACTGTTTAAAATGACCACCATTTTGACATTTCCAATTTGATTTTCCTGAATTTCTATAGGATTCTATATGAGGACACTACAAGTGGAGAAGCTTCACATGTGTAACCTAACCTAACCTAACCTTTCTTTGTTCCTATCTAAATATTTGTGGCCGCTATCGTGTTTATATAGAGACAGCAACAACGACGGACGGACGGCATTTCAAAAATATCTTTTTCGGTTTCCTGAAATCATGAAACGTACACATGATTGATGGTTGACCCTGCGCTTGTGTGTGTGAGTGGGGGAGGGGACTGTCACTGTATCTTGCCCGTGAGTCTGCGTGCGTGTGCGAGGTTGCGGGGCAGGTAGTGCCTTTCTCCAACCGCCTTCATCAAATGAACAGAGTATAAAAAATCAGGTTGAAATTTTTGACAATTACCAAACTTACAAAATAAAAAACAAATGGTTCCATTTTATTTCATTAGGGAAGATCGTTGGACATCAACAGACTCTGGACGTTTCTATACGGCAGAACGTAAAAACTAAATATTATGTAGGCTAACTATTTAAATTACAAGTGTTTACCAATATAAGGAATGTGAATGATAAATTGCCTTTTAATTCATAACACAATTTTGCAGGTTTACCAACACTCCCCCTTCCCACTGACAAACCAACACAGCGCCACAATAAGACCCTATTGGTCCATTGTGACTTGCAATAAAGGGCATATTTTTTGAAAGTTTTCAACAAACCTGTTAAAAGATACCGCCAAATATTCACCGGACAAAAGATAATTTCCAGTGAAAATACTCCGTACCCCACCAGCATCACAACAAGATGTCGGCATCCTTCTGATATCTTGCCATCATCTATCTTGAGTGATGTACTGACCACGCCTCTCTCGACACAGATGTTCGACTCCAGGACTCGCCGAGTCATCCGACACTTCGTGGTCAACTATTATAGGATTAGGGGGGAGATTTGGGGTGGTTTTTTGAATTACTTTACAAACGAGATTAAATTATTCCCTTTTGTAAATTACAACATAAGATGTAACTCTAAACTGTTAGGTTACTAGACTGACAATACAGATAAGTTTAAAGAAGACCTATTAGGTTGGCAACTCTGTATTGTTCGTTCATAAATCTCCTTAAGGCTGCTAAGTACGATGTAAAGAGCTACATCTTGTCGTTACATTGTTGGATGGGAAAAATCATCAATTCAGAGCAAATTGAATGTCTTGGGTTGTTGAACCAATACTACCCCGTACTGCAACGCCAAAAGGTTCATCTGTCTTCATTAGTCTAATGGTACACGTTAAGAAACATAAATAATTCTTTTTAACTACCCAGTATAGAGTAAGATTTGTACTCATTAAAAATGTCCACCTCCGTTTTTTGACTGATCTTCTAGAAATACGTAAAAGAGATTTGATCGGTCCGTTATCAGTACGTAGGCACGATAGCGGGCACAAAAATTAAAATGGGAACATCAAATTTGGTACAGGAGACTATAGTGTGCTCGTAGAGAACCGTACTTAAATTCAGAAAAATCGATTTATAAATGTCGCAATGGCGGACATTTAAAATATTTTTTGTTCATATCTCATAGGCCTAAATTATTCAACATATAATGCACTAAATTTCTGCATATAATGGTATCAACGCTTACAAAAACGGAAGTTATTTTCAAAAATGGAAATTCGAAACTGTAAACCTCGCCTCACTAAAAAAATGTGATGTTATTCAAAAAATTATGTAGGGATAGAACTACGGGGAAAATTTACAGGAGCCGTCAGTCAGGAAAACTGTGGGAATAGATTGATAAATAATGGCTTTATTTATTTTTGGTTAGGTTAGGTTAGCTTTGGTTTGGTTAGGTTAGGTTAGGTTAGGTTCGTTAGGTTAGGTTAGGTTTGATTAGAGCGTTTATTTTCTAAGTTTATTGCTTATGGGAGATTAATAAAATATAAACTCGGAAATAATTTTCTTTCCTTACGTAAGTGTCTATAAATATTATTTTTACGTGGATGTGTGTGTGAGAAAGTTAGGTTAGGTTAGGTTAGGTTAGGTTAGGTTAGGTTAGGTTAGGTTAGGTTAGGTTAGGTTAGGTTAGGTTAGGTTAGGTTAGGTTATGTTATGTTAGGTTAGGTTAGGTTAAGTTAGGTTAGATTAGGTTAGGTTAGGTTAGGTTAGGTTAGGTTAGGTTAGGTTAGGTTTGGTTTGGTTTGGTTAGGTTAGGTTAGGTTAGGTTAGGTTAGGTTAGGTTAGGTTAGGTTAGGTTAGGTTAGGTTAGGTTATGTTAGGTTAGGTTAGGTTAGGTTAGGTTAGGTTAGGTTAGGTTATGTTAGGTTAGGTTAGGTTAGGTTAGGTTAAGTTAGTGAGAAGGCAAAAGACATAAAACACATTTTAATTGTTTAGAAGTATTTCGACAAAAGTCAAACAAAAGTATTTCGGTCATGGGGCGTTGGTAGCGGAATGATAAATCGCTTTGTTTTTACAAAACCGATTGATACCTCTCAGAACCTAAACTACACTAATACATTTGTTTTTCTAAGAATCTGACAACACACACAAAATGGCGTCCCTCTGAGTTGAACCATTTTTCATTCGGTTTGTTAAAAGCGGTAAGCCGTGTCGGCTTCAGGTGTCGACAGAGGCGAGCGGCGAAAAACCAAAAACACGTTTCAAAAGACAAGATAAATTGCTTTTGCTCTTTTGAAAAGGACCATTTTGGGATGTGGGACAATACTGTGTGATTTTCAATGGTACATAAATATAGGGGGAGGGGGAATAGACGATGACATCTTTATATGAAAGGCTCGGTTGTGGTCTAACATCATAATCAACGAGTGGATTCCGAGATCCCATTGTTGTCCTGTGGGATAACATAACCTCACAATCATAAAGCGGAATTTAGTTTTGTTTGTGTAGAGATTATAATAAAACAAACCTGAAAGTATCGAATAAACAATCTAATTTATAACTTAAATTTAAATAAGCAGAATTGATTTTTGTTTTAAATACAGCAAGAGAGATTTTGATGAAATTAATCACGATTTTACGTATTAAATATTATTCAAGGATAAAATAAAGCAATAAAGCTTAAAGCTGCGCAAGTTGCCCGATGATACCGCAAGGCGAAACAATTGTAGCTCATTTATATTATTAAAATATTTTGAAACTTTAAGCTTTAATGTTTTATTTTATCCTTTAAAAAGGTAGTTTCAACAAGAAATATCTGCTGTTACATTAAAATTCATTAAATATTATTACCGATAACTAAATGAGTAACTCTGGTAATGCAATAAGGACATAGGGGCCATCATGGTACTTCCTCCATCCCATCAAACAACCCAATAGAAACAGATCCTCTAAATGTAATGCCAAAAAGCTGGTTTCTTCGACGCTGCAGAAAATATTAAATTGTAGGTATATATACAGAGGCTAGTCCTCAGGGTTTTCTGTATAGTTTGGTAGATTTCTTGGGAACTTTTAGTTAAATAATCAGAATGTTTTACACGTGTACTTATTGTAATTTGAAACTTTTCTGCATTGCTGTAACTTAGTTTGTATTAATTAATTTTATTTGTTAATAATAAATTAATAATAATTTATTATTTTATTATATATAGGCTATTATATTTTAAATATAGGTCTATCTCTGACAGTTTCCTCTTTTAACTACAAATAAATAGTTTGTCTTGTAAGTCAAAGGATATTCATTTATCGACAAAAAAAACTGACAACATAATTTCTTGGTATAGTTGTCTACAACACTTTAGATTAAATCAGAACATTTTTTTTTTAATTATCAGAATTTAAAAAATAAAAAAGAATGAAAAAAGTTGCTTCTAATTTAATAATAATTTATCTTACGATCCACTCTGTATTCAGTAATTAAAACATGGTAGCAAATTGCTCCAATGTTGTAGGTCGATGCACATTTCATGGCCTCCAATGTCGGCGGCTTACGTGAGGAAAATATCAATTACAAAATCGGCTAACTTACTGTGTTTAAAATTTTCATGGAACACATGCAGGAAAATAATCAAAAGAATGCCGACAAGGTATTATTCGATAATTTTAGCAAAGAGGGCATTGGCCTAATCAAGATTTCAACTTTACAAAATAAAAAACTAAACGTTTGTTTGGCCAGAAACACATCATCGTAATTCTGAAATATGTGAGTCGAGGATCTTTTACCGGAGACTTAATCCTTGAAAGGCGCCGAACTTGACTGTGACAAACAGAGACGATTTCTTCTGGTTGATTTAACTCCGTGTGTGTATGTGTGTGCCCTGTCACTATGGATTACGTCCGTCCTGGGGAATGAATATTCAACACCGCTGTTATTGGTCGCGTCAACAGCTTGCTTTCAGTTTAATTATTTTAGAAACAAAATTTAAAAATCTTCTACGCGAGGAAGACATTTGTAACTTACTTTTTACAGTGCCGACTTTGGGTATTAGAAACGTTTCCATGGCAACGCCGATATTATATCCAACAAACCTACGTATTGCAAGAATTTGCATAAATTTTATTATTTCTATAAATATACAGAGTGACTTAAAATTATCTCCAGTTCAATTTCAGTTATATCAATTTGAGACCAAATGAAGTTTATACTTAATCCCTCATTCTATGTTTATAATGTTTGACTTGTTACATACGCCCTATTGGATTTGAGTTATTTGCTATCTTAAATTTGTTTAAATTAAAATGATTACTTCCTCATTTACAGGGTGGTTGAAAGAGGTGTTACTACAAAAAAACTTTAAAACGTAGCTAACCAGAATTGTTTGAGTTAAAACTAGAGGTATTACCAAATTTTTCACTCGTCATTTTTTCAATATGGCGGCCGCTATATTTCCTTATAGGAACTCCTATTTTTTATCGCGATTTTGTATAGGCTAAATCATATTATTTTATCACTTTTTATGCTTTGGAATTTTCCGCAATTTTCAACTGTTTAGGAGCTACAGATATTTTTGTATCGAAAATTCACAAATTCGATCATTTTATAAAAACAATTTTTTCAAAGTAAAATTCAGGTGAAATTTTAACTAGAGCTAGGGAAAAGGCACAATAACACTACTGATATTTTAATTTGTTCTGTAGGGCTCAGAAATAACATTTTATCCATAGAAAAGTAAAATCATATTTTTTCTGGTAGTTGTTTAAAGCATCTACTTGTTTATACTAGTATTAACTTGTGAATAACGTATTATAAGAGAAACAAATGTATTGGTTCGTATTATACTTAATGTATTATATGTATACAAATGTATTATACTTAATAATGTATATAGTACTTAATAACATAATCGTCATTAAATCCATTAAAAGTATCACAAGGTGTAATAATAAAGAACTGGTGTAAGCAAATGGATGTTCTAGACAATTACCAGAAAATTGTTATTTTAATTTTCTACCGATAACTGTTATTTATCAGCTTAAAGAACAAATAAAAACAGTAGCTTTTTCTTTGTTATAGTTAATTTTCACTTCAATTTGACGTCAAAAATAAGAAAAATCATCTCTGGAAAATGCGTGAATTTGATCATTTTAAACATTTAAGTGCTTGTAGATCCTAAACTGTTAGAGATACAGAAAAACAATATGTTATATTTTTAAATCTCTTTAAAATGGTGGTTCCTATTATAAAATTACGAACTGGCCACCATATTAGAAAAATGGCGGATGATATAAACAATTTTGAAAATAATTCTAGTTTTAACTTAAATTATCCTATAATTACCTTTCGGTCACACATGTTTCGTAAAATGGAGAGAGTTAGTGTTCCGATGGATCAAAAATGTCGATTTCCCCGTATCGAGATCCTCTAGGTTGGGAATGTTGTCTGTCTGTCACTGTGCAGTCTCTACAGCCTAAACCGTTGGACCGATTTGAATTAAATTTGACATGTGGGTATTGTTGGTCACATATAGTTTTTTTAACTAAAAATTTGGAGGTAAAACACAAAATCTGATCTAAAGATTTTGATTAAATTTTGTTCAAGAACCAAACAAAACGAATATTTCAAAAATAGCATTTATTGTGTTATAGGCTACTTTGTTATGGTTTCCTTAGACTTATGTAGCCCTCCACGCACGAAAACTCACCGGCAGGGTTACACCTACCCCTTGTTATTATTTAATCACTATTATAGAGGATATCTACCATGGGGCGATTATAAAAAATGTAATTCCACAAAATCACCACTTTGTATGTCATTAAAAATGTAATTTTTTTGTTCCTTAAAATTTTTTGTAAAGTTAGCGTTTTGAGATATTTTACATTAAACATTTTAAATGGCCGCCATTTTTAAAATATAGTAAAGATTGTTCTGGTTTTCTGTACATGGGTAAAAAGTTACGTAACGAATACGTAAACCAAATTTGAGCTCAATATCTTTTTTTATTTCCAAAGATATTAGGTGTTTAGTACAAAAACAAAGTGGTGGATAATTCGAAGCTAAGCATTTCGGACTTATGTAAATTGGAATTTATTTCCTTCTTATTTTCATCTATAGAATTAGTGAAATTTAGGATAATCTTTTTATACACCCTGTATATTTAAACAGGAGCTGAAATTGCTTCAATTTTGCGACAAAAGTATCCTCATTGTAAATCAAACTTTACTAAAGTTGTGTTTTTATGACGGAGGATGATTGTGTTTTTTACCATTTATTCATCAAATATATTTTGTTTTACTTTTTTTTTTACAGATTTGGGTCATTTATGTTAACATTACAATAAAATTTAATCAAAATCGTTGGAATAGATTTTGAGAAAATCATAATATTTTTTTTTTCATATGCTTCGTCAGAAATTTGAGTGATCGAAATTTCATTAAAATCAGTCCACGCGTTTGTGCTATAAAGTGATATAAAGACGACAGACAAACATTATTCCCAAAAATTTGTTTTGGACTTGTGCTACCTGAAATGGATATAACTGCAAATTTTGACATCATTTGTTTTTAGGCATCATTTTTGTTCTACTTTTTAGAAAGTAAAAATGTAGGTTTATTATTACTTTTTTGACCATGTGTTTTGACCATGGTAAGTTGATGTAAAAGGATCGGTCATTAACAATGGTTTTTTGATTTTGATTTTCTGATATTTTAATATATTTATGCTTGTGTTACATACACGTCTTGGTTGTAATTGCATTTGATTTCGTCAAAATTCATTTTGTTTCAGTTCTTCTTGAACATATTATTTAAAAATCTTTTTGAAAACATCTCTTTATTACAGCTTTATGTAATTCGAACTGACAGTTTTGAGATGATACCTTTTATTTAGGTTTTAAAGACTATGAGTAAAATTTGACCAAAATCGTTGAAACCAACTTATAAAAAAAATTAAATTTTGAGCATTGATCTTGCGAAATCTACATGAAAATTTTGAGTAACGGGAATATAACTCACAATATTCAACACACTTCAAATTCAATTAAAATTAGTCCGCTCCTCTATGTAGAGATTTCTTTTTGTGCAGATATTTCAAGAACCTTAAAATTATCTGCGAAAAAACTAAAGTTTTGTACCCCCCTTCCTATCATAAAACTATCTCCACAATACATAACTCATTTGTAAAACAGTAAAACTCTTTAAGCTTCAGTTTCCTAAACACAATTTAGGATCGTGGCAAAGTTCTGCACTAATTATAAACACACCTCAAATTGTTTTATACCTTTGCTAGATTTATTTACTTGCTGGTACAATATTTACCAAATAATTTACCCACAACGAAGAAAGTGTTACCAACCCCATCTGGTGAATGTCCCTCAACTTACAAAGTCTGCAGTAAATCAATGCCAGGACGTCTTTGTCTTGTACCCAGTAGTTCTGAGGATAATGACCGTCACTAACTACTCAGAGTATTGTCTTGATTGATGGAACAAGGCTTTTGTTGGACTAAGCATGTGTCCTTAGTCCTGCTGTTTGAAGGATGTTTCGAATGGTTCACTTAAAACTGTAGCAGATGTAAGTGAATTGTCTGCTGGGTAGTTGGTATGTGGAAGCAATAATCGATATATACGTGGAAGCCTGTATTTTAGAGTAGGCGACGATGATAATTTTTATAGAGAGTTAAGGTTGGAAAACGTCAAAAAAGTAATACAATCGAATGCAGTCAACTATATGCAAAGGCTTCACTTTTATAAAAATGAAGATTTTAGAACAATACAGTATATCCAACACACAGAACACAATTCTCACAAAAATACGCCTGAGTATCAGACACGTTTCAACGACTAGGTCGTCCTTTTCAGTGACACACGAGCTACACCAATCAAACTATAACTGTTATAACACTAGCTCGTGTAACACTGAAGAGGACGACCTTGTCGTTGAAACGCGTCTGATACTTAGGCGTATTTTTTATAAGAATTGTGTTCTGTGTGTTGGTTATACTGTATAATTTTTCTCACAAGTCAAGCTCAACATTTAATATATTTTAGAACAATGGTTACTGCGGTTTTGTGAAGGCCGAAGAGAACCAGAATTAGAGACTTGGTGCTTTAGTTAAATGTGAAAATGGACGTGCATTACTTTGTAGGGGGAAGGGATTTTCTTTCTTTTTACAAACTAACGTTATTATATTGAAATAGAAATAACTAGATGATTATTAAATCAGTTGTAATAATATTTTTTAAATAATAAAAATTAGACATTAATGTAAAGAGTTAAAACATATAGAAAAAATCCTCTCTCTCACGCACACAATGAAATACTAAATAAAGCTTCTCAAATTGCTAAATCTGTCTGACAAGACTTACCTCCCGACCAAGGAGTTTGCATTTAACGATCATATGAGGTTCAGTTTTCTATTGTATTCCACATTTCTTGCACATGAATTCCTAGTGAAAATGTTCATCCTGTGAATATGTTTTCTTAGGTGGCTCTGTAATGAACTCATTCTTATATTGAACAAATGAAGAAAGGTCAAATGCAATTTGATTAGACAAGTGAAATACTTTTCCATCTCCTGTTGTGCTCTGTGCTCAAGTGCTAATTGACCAGACTATTGGCTATTCCACAGAGAGCGTCCTAATGGTTTCTATGCTGATTTAACTAATTCGACTGCATAATCATTGTCACTGATCTCAGATCTTGTTCCGCCCTTATGTGAACCGTATGTCAATCATTCTACCTTAAACGTACAAATCTTCTACCCTTCTCACGGTCAAATCTTTGTAAATTTTTGCAAGAGTAGCCTACTGTACCTTCATATGGTTATTGATCATTTATAGTGTGAAATGTTTTGTGTCTATATATTATATTATTATTATATAGTATTCCAGAATGTCCTGAACGATCCTGAAAGCAGGTCTATAGATCCTCGTCACTATCTTCAAAGGTCGAATATCTCAAAAACGGAACAAACTATTTCGATAAAAAATCGTTGAAAATCTAAATCAATCTATCAAACGTCACGAATATAATGGTTCTAGAAACAATTGTAAAATATCCAAATGAATCCGAAGTTTGGTTTTTACTTGGAGTCCAACTCAATACTATCTCATTGGCCCAGATAGGCTTTCGTAAACATATTTTTTTTTGGAATAACAAGGGCCAACAATTTGATGTTTACTATTATTTTTCGTCTAACTGTAGAATTAAAATCATTAAATTTGTATTTAATTCAGAATTATGCCAGAGTTACTCAAAAAAGTTCTTAAACCTTAAATTTAAATTATAAAACCTGACCGATATTACAATAATAATTCGAATTTGCCCCTAACCACAATCACTAGAAACTTAATAAAACACAATTATCTGATTAATTGTTCTTTATTAATTATTTCCACTTAATTACTTATTTCCAAATTAATAAAGAACAATTAATCAGATAATTGTGTTTTATTAAGTTTCTAGTGATTGTGGTTAGGGGCAAATTCGAATTATTATTGTGAATTTCACCACAGTGCTCAACAATTGTATTGTACCGAAATTGTGAAATTATATGTTTGTTTCAAAATTAAAATATCTAAAGAAGAATTACAAGCTTCAAGTCAATAACTTCATTTTTACTTTCTCCCATTTATAGGATGCCTAGAGAGATAGTTTATATGATAGGACAAACAATATTGTTTGAGTTTTTCGTGGTATTATCCTTTTAGTGGCCACTGACCCCATAAATGTGATTTTTGAAATGTCTGTTTCTGGTATGTACAGTCTATACAATTTAATTGAATGAAAGATGTTTATTTATGATTGAGTGTGTATGTTTATTTTAAGCATATATCCAGGCTTTTTTATAATTCACATTTGGAATAAACAAAAAATTGAAAATTATGCTTTTTCAATAACGGTTTTAATTATGTTAAACTTTCCTAATATAATGCCTCATAAGTATAAACAAAAAGTATAGTATGAAAAAATGCCAGTTCGTAAGTTATAAGAAGAAAAAAACTTTAAAAAATCCTTTATAGGTCGTTATATAAAATATATATTTTAAAAATCGACGAAACCACTAAATAACAAACCAAGTCTTACATACTGGGTTAAAAGTATGAGATGAAAATTTGTGTATGTTTTATGTTTGACCAATATAAATCTTTTTTTTTTTTTTTTAACACTTTTCTATTATTTTTGCAGATTGCTGGACATGAAACGTGGACACGACAGGATAAATACCTATGTAGCCTATGATTTCCTCTAATGAAAAAAATATATAAGTCGATGGAATTTTTGCGCCTTGTAAGAAATGTTAAATTGTATTAGTAGACTACCAACAGGGTAAGTTCATTTAAAACAGGTTATCGAATAAATTGTGTATATCATTACTTTCTTGACATAAACTAGGCCCCGCAGATGTGCAAAAGTCTACACTCGCTTCGCTCGTGTTAGTGTCTAAGGTCTAGCAGGTTACAGTACATATGTGAAGGAGCATCCACTCGCTACGCTCATGTTGGTAACGTGAATATACCGGATGCTGTAACTATACGAATCTCACATTTTTTGCAATAATGTCACTATTTTTCATCGTAGAGAGGTGAGGTTAGGTTAGGTTAGGTGAGGTTAGGTTAGGTGAGGTGAGGTTAGGTGAGGTTAGGTTAGGTTAAGTTAGGTTACACGTTTAATAAAACCCGAGATATGAAGGAAAAGGGATTTAAAATGACCGCAATTTTGATATTTTCAATACCATTTTAATTACAATAGGATTCTATAGTCTCCTATACTAAATTGCATGTTCTTGGGACATTTTTTGAGAGATCAGGCTTAAAAATTACATTTTTGACAATAATGACACTATGTTTCATCGTAGAGAGGTGAGGTTAGGTTAGGTTAGGTTAGGTTAGGTTAGGTTAGGTTAGGTTAGGTTAGGTTAGGTTAGGTTAGGTTAGGTGAGGTTAGTTAGGTGAGGTTAGGTTAAGTTAGGTTAGGTTAGGTGAGGTTAGGTTAGGTTAGGTTAGGTTAGGTTAGGTTAGGTGAGGTTAGGTTAGGTGAGGTTAGGTTAGGTTAGGTTAGGTTATACGTTTAATAAAACCCGAGATATGAAGGGAAAAAAGGTTTAAAATGACCACCATTTTGATATTTTCAATACCATTTTAATTACAATAGGATTCTATAGTCTCCTATACTAAATTTCATGTTCCTATCTGAATTTTTGTGGCGATGGATTGGATGGACGCTTACACACAGACGATGGGTGGACGGCGTGATGATAATCACTTCGAAACACAGATTGAAATTTTTGACGTTTACCAAACTCACCCTTCGTCTAAAAAAACAACTTATCAGTATTTATTATCTCGCGTCTTTAATAGAAACAATGCGGTAGCTTTATGACATTGGTTCGGCTGTCATATATCCTGCACAGACAGTACCTTGAGGAATGCGGATTGACCCTCCGATCGGATCGTAGATAAACACAAACCCGATGGGTGTCCACATTGAGGTTGTCATAAAGTTATACATAAAACCAGTTGTACTTGACAAAGTTAGTAGAAAGGTCGTAGCTCTATTGGTACTGCTTCTTGAAATATTATTTGAATCACGACGTCCAATATCGATTTTCACTTTTTGACTGACAACTTCCGAACTGACATGGGAAAGTTTGTGCAATGTTAGAGAAGTAACAGCGGACATAAAACAGGATTAGTTTGGGGTCGTAAAACCTTGGGTGGTAGTATCCTGTCTTGGCTACTGTGCAACACAAGAATCGATTCAGCATGGTTAGAAATCGGACTTTTGTTTACGCTTAACATTGGTGAAATCGCAAAGTATTGTTCTACTTCTATGAACACCCCCTCAATGTGCGTTGCAACTTTTACTTCTTTACAAAAAGAACCATTGTTCGTTGGAAGTCCTGAGAGTCCAGATCTACTGGCAATAAGTCAATTTCCTTAATGTCTACATTAGGATGTTTAAAAATAAGTGTTGTAAGGGAAATTAATAATTTTTACTTTGACACCTCAATTATTAAAATCAGAAATTCTTTGACGAATTAAATATAAGATGACCACATTTGCATTGCTCTTAGACTTAGGAGCTTTACGGGTTTGGGAATCTCGAAAGAACCTAGCTTAATCTACACATTATTTTATCTAGTTTCTAATTTTCCTTCAGGTCTCTCTTGACCAACTCTTGTTCTTTTCCGACCTTGACGTTATTGCAGTATACGCGGTGTCTCTATATTTTATATTTCTTCCATTTTATTAAATGATAACTGAGAGATTTTTGTCTAAAAATTATTTGTGTTATAATACTCATGGATTTGACGTTGTTGAATTCAAATTCTACAGAGCTTTAGAATTCTCTCAACAATTAGATAGATATATTTTCAAACTAATAAGATTTGACAAGGCATCCCCCGTTTTGCACCCCCTACTGCTGTAAACCCGTGACATTTTGGATTTTCCGAAGAACAGTATAAAGGTGGTAGCAATGGAGATTTTGAACCATGGAAGGTTTAACAATGGTCACCATTAGGTTCACTGTGTATGAGGTCTTTTGACGGGAGATACAATTAGCTAAGCCTACTAGATTTCATTTGTTCTCTTAAGACTCTAACCTCTTTTTACATGTATTCATCTCTTACCCAGTATACGAAGTATAGGTTAGGTTAGGTTAGGTTAGGTGAGGTGAGGTTAGGTTAGGTTAGGTTAGGTTAGGTTAGGTGAGGTTAGGTTAGGTTAAGTTAGGTTAGGTTAGGTTAGGTTAGGTTAGGTTTAGTAATCAGAAGGATTCCAACCTCCGGTTTTCACAGATCTTATCTCTCATCGCTTCAGGAAACCTGAAATGAATTTTCGACATGCCGACTCTATGTAAGCACGCTAGCGGCCACATTAATTAATATACGAAAATACAATTTCAAATAGAACACTATACTGTGCTTATACAGTATGTCCCAAAAGTCCCGATCCGGTTTAGTAACCTGAAAACCAAAAAAAATATATACCGTATTACATGTACCTTCTGGTGATAACAAACTACGTTTTTGGAAATAAGACATTTTACCTGCCCCCCCCCCCAAAATGGGGTTTGTAGGGGGCAACTCAATAATCTTAAATAGAAACACCCACCGTGTTAAAGGGCTCATTTAGTAAAATACAACTGTACAAACTAGAGGTCGATATCTTGCTCCTATCTAAAATGTCGACCGTTCAAATATTTGAAACGTCTATTTTATTTTATTTCATTCACAATTAGACGACAAATGCGGGATCAAAATGTATTAAAAACATTTGTGACAGTTGCTTATAATCATAATGACTATTATTTCATATTAAAAATAGTATGAATTCCTATTACAGGGTGTAAAGAAATGATATGTTAGTTGCTGCAACTTTAATTTTTAATATTAAAAAGCGGATTATCCCAGTTATCCAACATCAACAAATACAACCGTAAATTTCGAAAAGTGTAGGTTTTAGTAGGCCTAAACAAAAACGTAGTTAAACGTTCTTTTTAAAAGAATGAAATAGTCTACTAATCTTGGCACTTTATTGGGTATTATCAATTTTAACTTGCTCTAAACCATAATGGATTGGTATTTAATACAATTAATCATTCAAAGTTCTTACATACCCTGTACTGTGAATCTGTACAGATTATTATACAGTATTATTTTTCAAAATTCAATAATAATCTAGTAATTATGATTACAACATCAGATTTGTTTAATACATTTTGACCATTATTCTCGCCTTCTAATTAATTGTGAATGAAATAAAGTAAAATACTCGTTTCAAATATTTAAACGGCCGCCATTTTAGGTTAGATATCGACCTCTAGTTTACGAAGTTGTATTTTACTACATAAGCCCTTCAATATGAGGCGTCAATCCATGGAGTTTCTATATAAGATTATTGAGTTGCCTCCAAAAACGCCCAATTTTGGGGAACTGGTAAAAATATCCCATTTGCAAAAAGTAGTTTTTTATCATCAGAATGCACACATAAATATTTTGTTTTGTTTTCAAGTTATTGAACCGGTCTGGGAGTTTGGGCACACACGGTATATAACCCTATTGAAATTCAGAAAAATCAAAAATAAAAAGTTAAAACGTCGGTAGTTTTAAACAGTTTTCTATCCATGTGTTATTCAAGTTATAACACAGTAAATAGATAACAATTTGAAGATATCTATTCTGCATGCAACGGTATCAAGCACACATCTCTATTACAAATAGCGAAGGTGTTTGTAAACGATTTAATTTCAAAACCTGACCTTCCATTACGTTGTATAAACGGACTGGGTAGGTTCCATGATGTTGCTCATGAACTTGTTATACATAACTAATGGGTTTGTAATTCTTTGAAAAAAGTTTTTCGCGTCAGTTTTAAATCCGAATAATTCATTTTAGAGTTGTCCAAACTGTTGATCTAAATGTTACCAACAAAACAAATTAAAAATTTCAAAACTCAATGTAAAACGCATATTTACTGGTCAATATCGATTTTTCATTAATAGCTACATATCTGTGGAAAAGAAAATCGAGCAATGAGATCAATCTAAAAACTGAATGTGTTGATACTCTCAAAGTTTTAAATTTGATTGTTAAACTACAGTATTTTGAATCTCCGTATCCATGTTTACCTGTCACACATATACATTGTCACCAGCAACCTTTCCTAATATCGTACACCACATTGCTTCAGGAAGGCCACTTGGTCTTTATTTGAGTAATTGTAGTTATTAAGGTTAGTGTGCATTGTACCTCTGAAGATGTTATTGTATATAAGGTAGAATAACATAAATACAGTCTTTTTTGTTGTTAGTATTTTATTGTGGTTTTGGGGAATTTTCTTTCATTCAAAGTGTATCTTGCCTAATAAAAACTGCAATATTTTCTTAAGGTCTGATAAAAAAAAAGTTTCTGACTAAAGTTTGTTTTTTGCTAAAATGTGAATTTACTAAAAACAATATTAGTTTACATTAAACAAACTAAATTGTGTTTGCAATTAACAATAAAACGACCCTCTGGATTAGATATTATACTTTTTCTTTTCCCTTAAATTCATGCCAATATTTATCGATTATTTTTTATTGCGTTTTCGAGATATGTTTTGTGTATTTAAAGAATATAAAGGGTGTAAAATAAGCTCAGGAGCGATTAAAAACTGTTTAAAGTTGTAAAGATAGAAAACTGAAAATTCTTGACGTTAAAAAACTATTTTTTGGGCATTATAAATTAAATTATCCCTCACCCCAAATTGGGATTTGGGGGGGGGGGGAACTCAAACTTTTTTAATGTTAAGCCTCGTCGAGTAATACCTCAATTTAAATATCTTTTTTAATCGAAAATAAATGCGCAAACTAAAGGTAATCATACTCCAATCGAAAATGGCTGCCGGTCAAATATTCACGATATATAACAAGGAGATAAAATTTTCATAGCAAAACCTTTACTGTTATTTTGCTGAAGTGACTTTATACCTTGCTGTAGTGATTTTGTACATTTATTATGCCATAGAATAGATTTTAAAGTATTTGATTTTTGTTTTGTTTAACCGGCCACCATTTTAAATTGGCGTAAGTTAGCGAACTCTAATTTGTGCCGTTATTTTCTATTAAACAAAACCTTTATAAGGAGATATTACTAGATGAGGCTTTACATTTGAAATTTTTTAGTTACCCTACTTTAAACCCCATTTTGTGGTGAGGGTAAATTTACTTTATTGCGAAAAATTTGATTCTTATCTTTAAATTCTACGGTTTCTTTTTTAACTGTTAAAGTTATTTAACAGTGACGGTACTTTTTGACACTCTGTATATATATATATATATATATATATATATATATATATATATATACAGGGATAGTCAATAGTTTGGTATGCATTTGGTATCTCGGTAAATGATGACCATATTTTGTACTGTTTAATTCAACTCGTTTGATGATAACCTCAGTCCAATACAAAATTCTGTAATTCATTCCGTTTTTAATGTGAGTAGCATCGAAACACATTTTATAGTCAAGGGTTCTATAACCTGGCAGTAGCTGGAATCCCTACATTACACATTCGCTAAAAACTATGTTGTTTCCTTCAGACCCCCACCGTGGTCATTGTCTCTGAGCTTTTGTTTGGATGTAATGGATTTACAACCGAAACTATCACTGTCAAACATTGTCCACATTTGTCATTGTCCTTCGGACACAGATGTTCGTCTCCTGGAGCGTCTCACCTCCTCCGAGATGATGGTGCTACTTCAAGGATGCGTGGGAACATGATGGAAGTTAGCGTTACTAATCTTGACTAGCTTTGCTCAGTCCTTTGCCGCTTTTGGAACGGTTGTGATATACACGGAGTTCCTGTTAACGCCTCTGGTCCAGAGGGATTTAAAGTTTCCTTCCTTCAACTGGAATTCGATTCGCATTCTTGTGTTTATGTTTTTACGATGGTTTCGAGTTAAGTCTTCAAATTATCTGATTGTTGCTTAATTGCGTCTGAAGGATTAATTGCGTATTCTCTGTAGCTATTGGAACCCTGAATGCAAATATTTATTGGGAAATTTATTCGTAAATAATGAAGGAATATTTGTTTTATTAAATTCAAATTAAAACATTTTTAAAGTTTTTTGGTAGCAGAAGCTAAAGCGTCATTTGGAATGTGACTGTATATTAAAACCCATACTGTTAGTTTTATCCAATTCATAATTTCTACTTAATTCCGTCTTGGGACTTTCTTTTTCCTTAAGTACGCGTTTCGGACACTAAACCAAAACTGTTCAGAAATAAATTTACCGACTAATATTATATTTACCACAAAATGTAGTTATGCACTCAATATAATGGATAATAACCACAAATATACACATTGTTTTATCAACTTTGAACCAATAACGGCCGATTTGTAGATACCATCGAAACATTCTAAATCTACAGAGCCTTCGAAAACAGTCCAAAAAACTTTATTGAACGACCAACATAACTTCCAATCTGATTCATTGTTTGCCACTGCGATGATAATTTAATATAACGAGGAAGGGGAAAATAAAATAATGATTGCGCAGTGATCAAATTTGTTAGAACAAATTATGAGAAATCAAAATGTTGTGGTTTTTCTTATCAAAATTTTTAGTTATTAAAAAAATTTACAAAAACCTACATACGTAATTTCATTATAATCGGTCCACACGTATGGGGCTGTAGAGCATTACACCTAAGACAGATACAATTCCAAAAACCACTTTTTTTGGACTCAATCGATATATCCGCAAAAACTAAACATCGATTTTTTTGACTATCACAAACTTTCCATATATTTTGAAAATAAATTCCAGAAACACTTTTTAAGAAATGTAATAAAATTCAGTTACTCCCCAAAATCAAGACAGTAAAATTGGAAAGAGATAACGTAACATTCCAATATGGATAGATCTAAAGAAACTGCTTTCGGAAATATTACATTTAATGTATCAAATACAGTATACAATAAAACCCGTATTCGGTAGACTGCAGATCGGCAATTAGTTATAGCTTGACATTGTAGCACCTGTCTTGAGCTCAGCGAACGAGAACAGCTGTTGGACTCCACCTGTTATAAGCCCGGTTATAGAGAGATTCATCACTGTCTATATAGTAACGCTACACGAAGCACTGTTTAAGGAATTATTTCATATTATGCAAAACAGTTTTATCACAATCAATTAACTCTGCCAGAATTTTGTGACACTCAAGTGACAACGTTTTAATAAGAGAAAGTATTGATAAAGATATAATCCAATATTAATTCCTTTATGGAGTTGAACTACTAATACTTTATAAACAAGTCCTAAAACCTATCTGGACATATGGTGTGCAGCTTTGGGGCTGCGCAAAAAGAAGCAACATCAAAATTATTCAAACATATCAAAGTAAAGTAGTGAGGGGCATTGTTAATGCCCCATGGTACATACGCAATGATGATCTCCATAAGGATTTACAAATTGCTACAGTTTATGAAGAGGTTCGGCGATTTGCTAGGAAGCATTAAGAAAGATTGCATAAGCACCATAACATCGAGATGCTACAAGTTCTCGACAATTCAGTTCAAGTTCGGCGGTTGGACAGGATAAAACTGTTTGATTTGACGTAAGACAAGACTAATACGTAAACAACACAAGGACAAGTGATTTTGTAGATTGGAGTGCGTCTGCAGCCGACAAACGCTTTCATTTTATAGAAATATTGATAGATGGACTACAGTCTGTATGAAGTAACCTGTCTCCTGACCCTTCGACTACCTGGGACAGGCCCGGGCCATTCACGTCGCCCGCAGTTGTTTACCTAATTAGTCGCCTATAAGCTTCCCCACTAGCTTAAGTAACTTTTTTACCTAAATCATAATTTCCGAAATGTTATCAAATATTTGAAAAGTACATAAAAAAATAAGATCAACGATACTAAACAAGGGCAAATTTATTATTAAATTATTATTAAAAGCTTTAAACAGACTACTTCTATATTTCTTATTCCCTCTATAATCTATTGTTTGTTTTTTATCAAATTTGCCCTTGTTTAGTATCGTTGATCTTATTTTTTTATGTACTTCTCAAATTTTTGATAATATTTCGGAAATTAAGATTCGGCTAAAAAAGTTACTTAAGCTAGCGGAGAAACTAAAAGGTGACTATTAAGAAACAAAAAGGGCCTGTCCCAGGTAGTCGAAGGGTCAGGAGACAGGTTACTTCATACAGACTGTAAGTTCGATTCAATTGTAAGGGGGAAAAAATGGAGTTGAACTGGTATTTGCACCAGAACATGGTTTTGAGTAATATACACGGTGTACCAAATAATAGTGGACTGGGTATTATACAAATCAAAACGGACAAAAAAGTTTCAGGTAACATTTAGTTGAATTCTACTTCATTATCCGTTTATTTGCCATTTTGCACGATATTTGTGCTCACATTATTTTCATTTTAACAACATTTCCAGTTATGATATTTTAAACTGCTTTCCAGTTTAAAAAGAATGAAAATTAGAACTTTTACTTGCCATATTCGGAATTTTATTGAGAGATAGTCTAATTAATCTAGAAACTAAATACAGATTAACTTTAATGTAATAGCAGATATTTCTGGTTGAAACTTCATATTTAAGGATAAAATAATGCAAAAGCTTAAAGTTTTAAATATTTTAATAATATAAATGAGCTACAATTGTTTCGCCTTGCAGCATCATCGGGCAACTGATGATGCCCGATCAGTTGCCCGATGATGCCGCAAGGCGAAACAATTAATTAATTGTAGCTCATTTATATTATTAAAATATTTGAAACTTTAAGCTTTTGCATTATTTTATCCTTAAATACAGATTGTTATGTTACAGTTTATTAAAGTAGATGTGCTGGTAAAAAGCGGTTCTATTACGTACTTTTTTGTAAACTTTACAACCCCGTCATTTTTGTTACCGGTTTGCTGCACTGTGATCTACTAACAAAGACCTTTAACTTGATGTACATATCGACCTTCGTTCACATTTAAGATTTTCTTCTGACTTCCTGTGAGCCGTCCCCCATGTCGGAGAGCGCATCAAAATCATAATCCAATATAGATATGCGGATTTTCAATTTTCTAAATTAAATCATATAAAAAAATATATGGGGACGGGACTTATAATCCACCCTGTATATTAGAAATTCTCCACTCGCTTCGCTCGTGTCAGTGTCGTGATCCTAACAGGCCTTGAAGACACGACACGTGTAATATTTTTCCTAAATTTTTCACACGTTTATATAAGAGAATTGAATAACTATTTAAAAAAGTATTTTAAACAAGTTTACAATATAAACGCCGTGGGAAATTTGTGTTATAAAAATAATTTATTTAATGAACAAATAAGCATTGAATCCAAAATTATTTATTCATTTTCACATAATAAAAAACCAACAGGATACTGCAATACAGTACAACAAACACACAGAACACAATTCTCATAAAAAATACGCCTAAGTATCAGACGCGTTTCAACGACAAAGTCGTCCTCTTCAGTGATACACCAATCAAACTATAACTCCAATAATAAGGATACTGCAATGTTTATACAAATTGCAATTTATTTAATTATATGTTTTTAGTAAGTAATTAATGGGAATGTGTGTTAATATATTCAAGTTCAGAGTGTGATATCGTCTCTTACATGCCATAAAACCACCTCTTGAAAAACATTTTAAATATACCAGTGATGACGTCGTATTCTTCATAATAGTTGGAAATAGTCCAAGAGATGTAACTGTTAGTTTAAATTTTATTTGTACTTGAAATTGAGTTGGGAAACCGAAAAAAATGAGCAAAATCTGACTGGACCTTCGCTAGAAAAGTGCATTAAAGTGTATTTTCGATGCTTTTTGAGTGCATCGCTACATTGTGTTTTAAATATTTCCGGCTCTACGGGTCGTAAAAAATATTTTATAAAAATGGAAATACTTGGAAATGACAATCGAAATAGCAGATTATAGTAGACTAACATTTAGAGTAGCCTACTTCCTAACCTCAAAAAATTCGAATTTTTGGAAATAAGTATTTTTTCACTAATGCAATAAATAGGGTAAGAATTATCAGATCTTCACAAAATTGAAAAAAAATATGTGTTTTTACACTAAAAATTGGTGGTCAGTTTTGAAAAAAAATAATAAATTTACGGCCACAGTTTGCCATTTTCAAAAAAATTGAAATCATTGTAACTTAAATAATAGTGGTTTTAGAGTAAACTTCTTTTTAAAAAAAAAAATGACAGTTTTTTTACCTACTTTTAGTAAAACATATATGCAAGAATTTGTTTATCAAGGTAAAGTGCCCTTTTTTAAATAAAACAAATTTGGTTAATTTTTTTAACCTTACCAGATTTCCGTAAATATTTCATTTAAATGTCATTCACAATCAAATAAACAAATTTTCAACTAAATTTTGAAATTTCATAAATGGGCGAAATTGTAGTCTAAATCCGGCCTCGATTTACGGGAAATAATGACAAAACAGTAAAATCACAAATTTTGTTTATTATAAAAAGAGCATTTTACCTTGATAAATAAATTCTTTCATTGTTTGTATTTTTTCACTTATACAAAAATTTAGTTGTTATAAAAAAAATGATATTGGAGTAGTTTAGTGGCAAAAACAATCGAGTTGAAACAAATTTGGAAACATTATATGTTGGGTATCAAATAAAAATAGAAGTTATTCTGATTATGAACATAGGCTATGGACTATGTTTATTTGATGAAACAATTAATATCCTGGCAATAAACCAAATTTAAGGGTCGGATATAATATCTTCCACCTCCTCTAACTTGAGCACAGCGTGGCCGAGAAAACATTATTTGGATTTGAAATTACATTGCAGTGCGAAATCATATATTATAGTTTTTCTGTATGATTATTAAAACTTAATTTAACCACACAACGAGAAATGAGTTGTGTACGAGATTGAAAAGTAGTGTTTGTGAGATGTGAGACAAACAATTCAATAACCATTAAAAAGATGGATTGTATTTTTATTGATTTCTCTTTATTAGCGTTCGTAGGCAAAATCAAGAACCCTTATAATTTCATGTGTCTGTCTGTAAGTCGCAAGCAGACAAGACGATAAATCCTATATATTTCAAACTTTGATTTTTTTTTCTGTTGTACTGTCCCACATATAGAAAATATATATTGGTAAGGGAAAAAATAACTTAGAGTTGAGGGACAAAAACTATCGGGTTGAAAAAAATTGTTGAAAATATCTGTGGAGTATCAAATAAAACTAGAAGTTATTCTGATTACGAATTTGCTTATTTGAGTAAAAAATTATCACTTTGGTGGTAGGCAGGATAAAAAACGTTGACTTTATAAGAAAAACTATCCTTATATGTCTACACTACTTAGTTGTGGACAAGATTTACACTAAATATCTCTCTCTTATCTCCAATATCTCTCTCTTATCTCCAGATATTCACACACGACTATTTAAAATGTATGAAATTTCCATTAAAAAAATAAATAAATTCCAAAAAATATGCTCACATCAATGAAGTAAATTTATTAAAAAATCGACCCACATGTCTGCACAGCACAACGACGACAGGTATTTAAACATATTTAAGTTAGAACGTCACAATAATCTTATGTTTTGAGAAATTACTTTTTATCCCATCAGATTATTTTCTCTGTATGATGTAGGTGTGTTTTGAGGAAGTTAAACTAACTTCAATTGGGCTCGAAACCCAATTCTTGTACACGATGTTGATCTTCTGTATGCTTATAATTACACCAAACAGTTCCCCAATATTTTAATTCAGGTGGAAAGAAACTTTCTACTTTTATCAAACATAAATTAACTCTGGAAGTTTACAGACCGAAGTTGGGTAAACAATGGTTTAACACCTAATAAATCAACGCAGCTCTGGCTGTGGAATAAATTAAGCGATTTGATCTAGGATTCATGTGGCATATCTTACTTCTGTGCTGTGTTTAAAGTGAGGTAAATACCCGACACGCAGCTGATAGGAGACGGATTTATTTTGTTGATTAGATTTTTTGTCGGCAATGATATATATGTTTTACGCAGATTACTAAGAGATAATATTTGGTGGAACGAGTTCAAAAAGTGCCTACGTATAAGTTGTGTTATACAAAAACAGTTTTAATCTGCAGCCATTTTGAAATTTAACTGACTGTGTGTTTACTTACTCTATATTCTAAGTATGACGATGTTACTGGAATCTTACTTTGATTTAGATGGCAGTGGCACAGTCGAGAGACGATCACAGTAGGATTCGGGGGGAAATTGAAAGTGGAGCGGCGACACCTCGACACGATTTGTTTTGTGTCCTCTCACTTTATTTAGTTAATTTAATTTGGCATTTAGTTATAAGTTTCGGGAAATGGCGTTACGGGAATTGTCGGGAAGGTTTATTGAATGTCCTGCCGCGGTAATTATATATTTCAATGGGTGAGTTATAAATAGACGTTATAGACAATCACCTGTTTAAGTAGAGTTGTGTGCAGTCACTTTAAAAAAAAATAAATGTGTGTCCTCCTAAACAGTTTATTATAACTCATAAAGACCTGGTTATCTACAGTGGTTATTGGTATAAAAGGAATGAGGATATTTATACTTCAAAAGGAATGAGAATTTACGTTTATTGTATTATTTAGTTGTGTCACCAAGCAACCATAACGCATTGCGAGGGTAAGTTTGGTAACCGAAAACAATGCCCACCTCCGTTTTTTGATATTCACAGAAAAAGTGATTTTCGGCATGTCGTCGTTATCGTCTGTACGTAAGTACGATATCGGTTACACAAATAAAAATGGGAAAAAGAAATCTGTACTATAGAACCGTATAATAAAATGTCAAAATGGAGATTTATTTAAAATAGTAATTTGTTTATATTTTGTGAGTTATTCAATTTATAACGCCCAAAATTAGATAAAAGTATACAGATATCATTTCTGAATGTAGTGGTGCAAGACCAACTATTTACGGTGGCAAACAGCGAAGTTATTTTCAAAAATGTAATTTCGAATGTAACTTCCAAAAAAATGTGATAGTCATATAGTTCGAGGTCAGGCAGAAGCGAGTCACTCATACGACCGACCGTAGCGAGTGAATGCTTCAGATATGTACAGTTTTGAGGCCAGCCAGGCTTGAGTTACTGACACGAATGAAGACTCCTTTAATAGTTACGAGGCCCGTTACAAAAAAGTATTGTCGCTACACAAATACGAGTTTCAGAATACCTCTTTAAGAACTGTTTAAACAAACTTATACTGGGTAACACCCCTTGATCTACCAATAAAACTCAACAACTATTTTCAACCAATATTTAAACCCAATAACGAGTCAAATGTAACTGAAATACCATTAAAAATTAGTTTACTAAAGTAACCTCTAAAAATATTACTTACAGTGTAATATTTACGGATTATTTGGATATTTACCGTTATATATGTATGTACAAGTAATACTTGACGTTTTGAGAATATAAATCAACTCTCTTTATCAAGTGACAAATCTAGAAAACAATGAAAAAGGGCCAACATTGCCAAGTAGGTTAAGGCTACGTTGGAAGCAAAAATTAAAACTAGTGACTTAAGGAAGTAACACAGAGCTGTCGAAACAACTTTAGACTATGTACAAACGTAATCAGCAAAACCAACAGATCTACTAACACCAAGTTGAACTGAGAGTATACATTGATCAACTGAATGAAATGGGTGTGTGCCTAAGGGGTAGTTTACCTAATGATGTATTAAGGAGTACAACTTTTATACTTTCTCTTACGATTTTAGCACAACACCTTGCAGTCACTTATTTTGGTGAATTAATAAGAAAATTATTACCTTTACTGAAGGTGTATCAAAGAGAAAAACCTTTATACTTTCTCTTATGTTACATGACCTTGTAGTTATCCCTTGCTGAGAATTAACCAGAGATTTATTAGCTTTACTCAAAGGGTTATCAAGGAGAACAACTTTATACTTTCTCTTAAGATTTTAGCATATGACATTATAGTCCCTTATTGAGATGAATTAACAAAAAAATGATTAGCTTTACTCAACGATTTATCAAGGAGAACAACTTTATACTTTCTTTTAAGATTTTATCACATGACATTGTAGTCACTTATTGAGATGAATTAACTTTATACTTTCTTTTAAGATTTTAGCACATGACATTGTAGTCACTTATTGAGATGAATTAACAAGAAAATGATTAGCTTTACTCAAAGGGTTATCAAGGAGAACAACTTTATACTTTCTCTTAAGATTTTAGCACATTACAGTCACTTATTGTGGTGAATTATTTAGAAAATGATTATCTTTACTCAACGATTCATCAAGATGAAAAACCTTCATATTTTCACCAAAAGAGAGATAAAAACGTTGTATAACCCTATACTAAATCTCAATTTTCTGTCTGTACCCATTCAAAAGGTATTTCGACGGTTCCACACTGTTTTAACAACCCGTATGTTTTGTCTCGTCTTCTAATGCACGTAGAAAGAAGTAGGATCCGACATTAGGCAGCTCCTAGAGTTTGAAGAAATTCGAAATTGGAATAACACGTCTTACGAAATTCTAAATAATAACAAAACGTAATTTATGGGAATAACACGTCTTAAGACGGATTACATTAAATAATTTCTACGGGATTGTGAGAAAATAATGCGATAAATTCGGCAGTCTCGCATGCAAAATAATTTTTTCTCCCACTCTCAAATTCTTTCTCCGACTGTAGGCAGTATTGGTCGTTATAAATTAAGTCACATACACACTTGGATCAGAAGATTGTAAAGTGTGTATGAGACTAGGCGTGAGTGTGTATAAGTGTAGCCTATATGTATACTTGCACGTTTTCTTTTAAAAATTATAAGATTTCCTAAAGTAATTTCAAAATATATGACGTAGAGTTTGTGTGAGTTATTAAAATAAAATTTGAACACGATTATTGAATTTATTAACACAAAACTTGTTCAACAAATATGTCGCCATGTTCAGGATACATGAGCTACAACCAATCAAACAGTTATAGTTTGATTATCGTAGCTCATACTGATGACGGAGACATTGTCTTTGAAACGCGTTGGAGTTAATAAATTTGAGAAATCATCTTCAAATTTAATTTTAAAACAAGTCGAGCTCAACTATTTATTCACGAGTTTCTAATTGTTATGAATGATTCTTTATGATGAAAATTTATTAAATAATTTCGTGGAATTACAATTGAATTTCGTTTTATTGTTTGGATATTTAGAATTATGTTTAATGTGATTATTTTTATCTCCCCCCCACCGTGCATACATAGGGAGACAGACAGTCTTTTATGTGTGGAAGCAAACAAAAAGGTCAACTTACTGTTAACGGTTGGGCTTACAGAGAAACTTTGAAAACAAACTTAGACCTTGACTGGGAGTGGGGGGGGGTCTATTTTACTACTTTGAAACAAAAGTTTGACACGCGCCAGGCGGTAGCTAGGAGGGGTAGTGAAATATCTCTTACAATTTTAACTTTCTCTCTTTTGTCCAGTTATTGAAACACTATCCCTCCGTTAAAAAACCGTTGATCTTGGTATTAACCAATCCTTAACTTGTAATTTTATATAATATTTGTGATGTCAAATTTCCTCTATTAGTTCTTATAATTCTCTCAGAGTATATCTATAGTCTGTATGAGAGTAGTAATCCCATTGTACCCAATTTCGATCTACACCTTACTTCACTTAGATCCCTCTCGTTAATCTTTTCTACCATAGAATAAATAATTAATCACAAAGTATTAATATTATTTATAAATGTATTCTTAACCTATGAAACTTGTTTAATTTACAGAGTTTTTACTAACATTTATTTTAGTTTTTATTTAAATTTGTTTTTACTTCGAATTGTAATTTAATTGATCTTAATTTGTATTTTATGTTTTTAAATTGTGTTCAGCTTTGTTTTATTTTAGTGTAAAATCAGTAATTTGTTATGTATTTGGAGTTAAATGGAGGAGAGGACATGGTGGTCCTAACTTTTCACTTTTATAATTCATTTTCTATTTTATCCGGGCCCTCCTGACCTCTTTTGTTGTTTTTCAATCCTGGCTATAGAATATTCGTGGTGTAGAGGTATTTATTTTACCTTTAAGCGTTGAGAGACCGAGAGGTTTTTCGTTTTTAAACAATAAAAAAAAAGTTCTTTTAACTCACAAAATATTTAAATTGCTTAACATAGCAAGGTCGAAAATTTAAATTTTGTGAATTTAAGTCATTTTTATTTCTTTACATATAAGTATAAAGAAGTGTGTAGGATCAAAAAGTAGACTGAATTTTTCGCTACTATATCCTTTTGAGCTCCTACCTCTAAAAAAACAAAATGTGGTTATTGATGTCTCTCTGCCTATCGTCTGTGCTATACTCACAGACCAAACGAGTGAACAGAACATGTTTTGTGACGTGAAATGATTGTTAGGAAAACATTGTTCAATTACATCTTGAGAGACCTTACATTAAATCCAAAATATTTGACATTAAAAATATCTAATGGGCGCCATTTTGAAGATATACAAAATAACGGGTTTTTGGTACAGAGATAAAAGTTTACGCAACAAATATGTACTTCAAATTTGAGCTCAATATCTTTTATATTTCTAAGGATATTACGTGTTCAGTAAAAAAAATAAAAAAAAAAAATGGCGGATAATTCCAAAACAATATCAATATGACTGTTTATTGGAATTTTGAACTTATTTTCATCATAGAAACGCGTGATGAAATTTGGGACATAATGTTTAGACACTCTGTATATATATAACAGGAATTAAAATTACCAGACAATTAGGCTACAATAGTTTTATTATACACATCTATGTTAAAATATATAATGATACATCAACACTTTTGTCAAAATAAAGTTAATAACACTTTTCAAAATGATACAATTTTGTATTGGCTGAGTCTAACCTAGCTTTTTGTTGAATTATTAAAACTGATGGACCTAATCAGCTGTTATAATCGGTTGCTATGGTAACTAAATAGTTTTAACTAATTATATAAAGTATTTATATTTTGTATAGTTCTTGTAAACATGTGTTCAATACATATGAAAACTAAAAAGGAGACAAAACACTTTCACCAAAGCTGTTTCACACAGTAGCTTCCCTACTAGTAGACCTACTATTACCATGAAATCCTGCATTACCCTCATAACAATGGCAAGATAGTAGCATTTTTGTAAATAGTTTACATTAAACCGTGTAAAGTTTCGGACAATGAGCCATCATTAGGTGCATTGTGTTACTGTTAGCGTGGGTGGTAATGGATGATGAATGATGGATAACGGATTGTACTGTTAACAGATGTTTACGACGAAATTGTAACACACGGGGTGTCAACAGTTCGTATCGTTCCATATGGAATTTATATATATTTAAGTGTAGGCTGGAGTGAATAGAATTTTTATAGATAACGAAAGTTCTTCCAACTGATAATTTCTCTCTTAAATGCTTAAATTAATTCATTCGCTATTGAAAATAATATAATGTATATAGTGTTTTTAACTTATGTTTACGTTTTATGGCCTCACGAAACGGAAAAAAAGTGATTTTTGACATCCCGACTTTTGTCGTTGCCGTTTGTACGTAAGGACGATATTAGTCACGAAATGCCCCGAACGTAAAAAATAGAAGCGCCTTTACATATGTTCTATTTGGAACCCAACAAGAGCGATGATAGTGGAACCTTTTTATCACTCATCTACGAGGCTCAAGAATTTAGTGATATACACAATTACGAGGTTCCGGAAACCTTAGTAGGCTAACAACTGTTTTAAACAAACTTACCTTACTGGATAATACCTATTGATGTGCATTACAATTTAACAATTCTTACATTAAATATAGAGGTATTAGTATGATCAGTCTTATTAAGTACCACGATGTCGACCATCAACTTGTTTGTTTTTTCGATAGCGTTACAATTTTATTATTCAGGTTCTTTGTGCGTGGAAACCAAAAAATTAAAAAATCTATAAAATATACGAACAAATGGCCCGGTTTATTGAAACCAGCTGACCTTGAAATTTTCTGAGACCTTTCTTACCTTAACGGAAAGATCAATCAAGAAGGGATTTTCTGAAATTCGATTCCTAATGGTGCTAAATGAGTTACCATTTTCAATGTCTCTTTGGCCTGATGAGAAATAGATTTGGTTTTTGCAATCATAGATTACCCATTCAAATAAACAAAAAATAAACAATTTTTACATTTTTAGAGTAGTCTGATAATTTTAATATAGGAATAAGTTAAACTAAAATTAGTGACACGTCTAACTTTTTTGCTGCACCCTGTAATTAGGAGAGCTTTTAGAAATGTGATTTTATATGGAATCCTGTAACAAAAATACAGGTTTATAATTGAAATTGTTAATTTGCACCCTTGGGTAGTTCTTTTTGGGATTTGTGAAATTTGGCTTTACATGAGATAATTCAATTTCATCAAATCCTTAAGCCAATACTTTTTTTCCAGCTGTTATTCATTTGAAAGTTATTTATAATTCTAGAAATTTTTGGTTATCATTATTATTTAAAACATTTTTTAAAAAATTTATTTTACTTTTTTATTTATTATTATCTTAATTTCTTTGTTTCTTTTATTTACAAAAACAATATTTACAGAAATATAATTACAATTTATTAAGTTGATACAGTTTATAAATTAAACTTCATTTACATATAATTTTTGAATTGTAAAAATAAAATGAATGGATATATCTCATTTTTATTGTATCACAACTAGTAGGCTACATTTAATTAAAACACTTTTGTAACAAGAACTTTCTTAAAAAAAAAAAAAAAATGGGTATAAATTTTGGCAAATAAATAAAAATCGGGGTGGATTTTAAAACGATACTGAACACTGTTTTAGTAAATACAAATATTTAGGGATTTCCTTGAACTTTAAAAAAAAAAGAAAGAACAAATTCTATTTAATTAAAAACCTATCAATGATACATGAACTTTCACAATTATCCATACCAAAAGCGCAAAAAATTAACATTCTAAGAAATATAATACACTTTTATAATATGATACAAAAATGTTAATGACAGCGGCTAAGGTAATTTATTTAAAATTTTATTATTATTATTATTTTTTTTTTGTATAAATGTATTTATTACAATGTGTTAAATATATTGGATACGAAATATGAACAACTAGTTGCTGAAACTAACGCATCAAGTGGAGATTAAAAATAAATAAACGCTGTAACGTTCATCCCAAACAAGTTCTTAAGTAATAAAAATGTTTCAATTTAAATTACGCGAAGACTTTGAATTTCTGCGCAAGTGAGAAATGTTTTTGTTTAAAATATCCAAGCATTATTTAATTTGTTGAAACGTATCCAAGAATTTTACATAACAATGTAGCCCAAATAATATAAAATTTGCAATACATTCCTTTACGTTACACCACTATTGCATGCTTTAGAATATAAAGACTTTAATAGTGGGATAGAAAAGAGGTCGTTAGGTGAATAACATAATGTTTTTTAAAAAAATACTGTTTTTTATACATTGTACTTTATCACGTATAGAGAATGACATACAATAGGATAAAAATCAATGTTGTTTTTAACAAAAACATCTGTTTGAACTCACCTTTATCCAAAAACTGTTTTTGGGAATATTGTATTTTTGTCTTTATAAACTGCTCTTCCAACCAAAAGAATAGACTGATTTGATAAAATTTCTTACATGAGATATTTTGGCAATATATCGAGGGTTAAAAATAATCCGTTAACCTAAAACTTGGGATTAGCTGTCATAAATCCAACCCAGTGTGAACATCGGCTTTATAATTTTAATTTTGTAAAAATATAGCCTTTAGGGACCGAAACGAAAAGAATTAAAACTTTGTGAAACACCCTGTATAGAAATGTATTTTTTAAATAACTGAAAACCGTTGATAAGTCGGGAGCCAAACGGTTATAAAAAATATTTAGGCAAAGAAATAACCAAAATTTCATATATTCAATCTACTTTGCACAGCTGTATGTAGACATACTTTTGAGAGATAGTAACTTTTGGTTTTGTGGATATTTGTGTGAAATAGTGCGATGCTTTTGTACCGTTTATTCTGTAATCTGTCTCCTATGAACATTTTAAACTCTAAACTTCAGTATTGTTAGAAAATACTCCTGAATTTTACTTTTAGGTTAAACCGATTTACGTTTGTGTATGGAAAATGATAAGTAATAGTGCAATATATTGAACACAAATAACCATTATAAAGCTTTAAATATTTGATTGTAACCCTCAATAGTAATACAATACCGCGTGTTTCCACAAAAAGCAAACATGTCAATAATTCCATGACAAGTCAATATTTATTGACCGTCATAAACTTAACGCCCCGACGCCGACGTCAGTTTTCATTACAAACTAAGCATTTACGTAATTTGATCTGCGAGCAGAGCGTACAATGGAGCGGAGTGAAATGTAAACAATGACGCTTTGTGGACTGGCGTGATACACGGAAAGGTGTGTTTTATTACAACCTTATGTGTGTTTAAGGTGCCGCTTTTTTGAGGGAGAGAAGGTGGGACAGGAAATGAGATAAAATGGGCGGAGTTTGATCCACCAATCGCACTACAGGAGGTGGTCTGAGGTTGCGCACAAACAGGTTTCATCTTGACATGTGTTTTTTTTAATCGAGACTGAGAGTTGGTGTTGTTTTTTTTAAAAAGGCGAGGAAATATTTAGTTTTACATGCTTCTATTTGTCTGCCAGCAAAGTTGTCTGTTAGCGGACATGTTACTTTAATTCAGTTAAATTGAAAGATTTTAAAATGAAATTAGTCTAGTCTATGATTTAAATTGAAATTTATTTCATATTCACTGGTAATTGAAAGATTAAGAACAAAATATAAAACTAAAAAAAAAAAAAAAAAAATGATAAAAATAAAAATTGCATACTAAAATACAAAACAATAACTATAAAACATATACAGGTACAAAAACAAATAAAAAATTATAAGATAGAAATAAATTTAAATAACAAAATATATAAAAGAGAAGACATACAGTACACCAATTAAAATATAAGTAAATTAAAACACCAAACAATAAATATAGAACAACAAAAATGCAATAATACATTACAAATTACAATTAAATAAACACAAGACATAAAACAATAACAGCTTATAACATTTAACAAAAATTAAATTACAACTAAAAACACAATTAGTTATAAAACCACAACGAACATAATATTAAACTAAAGTACAAGATATATATTTACAACAACATTTAAACAAATAAACAATAAAATAAGAAACTATATTAAAAAAAACATAAAATGTAAAATTATAAATAGACTACAAGTAGGCGTAAATTATAACTGAAATATAAAACAGCACAAACGCTGTACTGAAATGTAAAAAATACAATTAGAAAAACACAATGAAAAATAATATTCATATAAAATTAATAAAATACAAACAAATTAAAGCAAGACAAACGAAAATTTATAATAAATTGAGCTCGACTTGTGAGATGTAAAACATATTATAAGAAATATTAAATGAAATAACAAAATACAAGAATATTCACAACATTAACTAAAAATTACTCTAAACGAGAAAATTAAAACAATAGTACTATATATACAAAAAACGGTATATTGAAATAAAAATTAAAAACAAATAATATAATCCAAAAAAATACAAATAAATTTAAAATATAATCAATGAACAACATAACAAACAACAACAAATACAATACCCTATAAAGTTAAAATGTATACTCTACTAGTAAGTTAAAATTAACGACATAATAAAATGCACAACAATAACAAATTTAAAATGAAATCAAAAAACAATATAGAAAACTACAACAAATCAAATAAAATTAAAATGTATACTCTACAAGTAAGTTAAAATAATAATAAAATACATAAAAATATTAAATTAACAATAAATTTAAAATGCAATAAAAGAACAACATAAGATATTGCAACAAATACCTACAATAAAATAAAATAAAATAAAAATAAAATTACAAAAAAATAAATAGGCCTACTCTACAAGTTAAAAGTAATAACATAATAAAATACATAACAATAACAAATTAAAATTACAATAATAAAACAACATAAGAAACTACAACAAATACAAAAAAATAAAATTTAATACTCTACAAGTAAGTTAAAATTAGTAACATAATAAAATAATTAACAATAACAAATTCAAAATAAATTTAAAATACAATCAAAGAACAACATAAGAAACTACAACAAATATAATTAAATTAAAATTTATACTCTAAACGTAAGTTAAAATTAATAACATTATACAAGAAATAACGATAACAAATTCAAAATAAATTTAAAATACAATCAAAGAACAACATAAGAAACTACAACAAATACAATAATAAAATTAAAATGTAGCCTATAGGTTATTCTACAAGTAAGTTAAAATTAATAACACAATAAAATGGGCTTACATGACAAAAACATATTTAAAATTCAATCAAAGAACAAGATAAGAAACTAAAACCAATAAAACATAAAAAAACTATACTCTACAAGTAAGTTAAAATTAATAACATAACAAAATACATAAAAATAACAAATTTAAAATACAACAGTGCAGAAAAAATTTTCACCAAATATTACTACACTAAATAAAGTTACTAATAATTTTAAAAATTGAATACTGTACAATAGAAACAACAAACACATTATTAATTTTTAAAATGCAATTAAACTGAAACAAAAAACATAATGTAAAACAAAACAAACACAATATTTAATTATGATTAAAAGTAAATTAACTAACACAAGTAAAGTATAGATTAACATAAAAATGAAAACAATTAAACAAAACTTTACTTTTTTTAAACAATTAAACTTAAAAAAAAAGAGAACAAACCCACGTTAAATTGAAATTAACAATAGTTCAGGACAATTAAAATTAATAAAATTGTCTAAAATAATAGAAATTATTTTATCAATTATATATATGTTTTTTTCACTTTTATCTTTTTCCCTCTTATCTTGTACTTTCTATGATTAGTCTTAAAGAAGTCTAATTTATAAATTTTAATCTTATTACTTATTTATTTATATTGTTCTGTAAGACTAATGCAATTATTCAACACATTTGTTTATTATTTTTTTTGCAAGTGGTTTTCAGCCATCATTAGAGATACGTGAACGAATTTCAGCCTCCTTTAAAGTTCCTGATGTTATTTAATATAGCCTTTTATATATTTATTTAATTTATTTACCAAATAATAATATTGTAAAATAAAAGTTAATACACAATGGAATGATCATTGTAATACCTCACAGATCAGCTGATTTCCAATCAAATGTTCACTATTGTTAACTGATTTGTAACTTTGGAGCAAAAAAATATATAATATGTCCAGAACCTAATAGCACTAAATAAAGCTTACATAGAAATTAGTTTTAAGCATTTACTAGTAGCCTAACAAAATTTGAAACATCTGTTCCACACAATTAGATTATGAATAAACCAAGAAAAATATATTAACTAGAGTTGTAGCCTATATTAAACTAATTAGTTAATTTTTAATCAAATACTAGTAAATCATTTTATAAAAATCATCGATTGTGATAAATTCAGAGATTAATTGGCTAGCACTTTTGTGGTGAGATTCCGAGCTCAAGTTCCATGACTAAACAAAGTAAGGTACTGTGCATTCTTGTTGTGAAAGTTAGAACTACAGCGACGGGAAATCTATTACTGATCACCAAGGTATTTGTAAGGTAACTCCCATCCTTCACCTTGCACGCCACATCTACCAAACCTGGGCTCCTGCATGATCTGTCGCGAGGTTTTACCTGACTGGACTTTGTCAAGTAAGGTCTTTACCTCGCCCTTCGCGCGGATACATAACGTTCTGCTTTCTTCCACATTTACAATCTCGATACGCCCATGGAAAGAACTTCTCAGCTTGGTACATGGAAAACCTTTCCTGTTTCCTTGTCCCACGCAATAGGGGTAGACTACTAACAGGAAGGAAGGTGGTTTTTAGGGAGTAAGAATCTCATACTATTGGGAAGAGCAGATTTCCCCCTTCGTCTTTTTTTCCACCTATCCTGCGAATTTTTTATTTTTTTAAAAAAAAACCTGAATGAACAATAGGCCTATACTCTTAAAGGACTTTTACACTTCAAGATTACTATTTGAGAGATTCCTAAAATTAAGTTAGAAACCAAGAAACGTAAATAATTTCATTCTTTCCGTTTCTTCGTTAAACAAACCTGTACATTGTAATGTACAAACAGTGAAAACAGTATTGAAATGTGGGCCAGAATAAACTACACGCTTTTGGTAGGGGAACATATTAAAATTTTTAATTGTTACTTGTATAACCTAGAAGGAAAGATTTTTCTCTTCTCATGGGAAGATGTCCGATTGACCAGTCTTTAAGAAAACTGTTTTTACAATAATGCCACTTTCAAGGGAAGATTTTAATGAATATTTGAATGGGAGGGATTTTGCATGCCTTAGGTTTCGTAGGTATAGAGGGGTTTTAATAAGAGAATTTAATTATTATAAATAATAATATTTGTTTTTATTTCTTGTAGGCTATTGTAGTGTAAATGTGTATCAATGTCGTAAATATTGTTCTTTCTATAAAATTTTAGTAAATATTATAAATAATCGATAAACCTGTGAAGTTGAAATTAAAATATAAGAGAAAAGACGCTTAATTTTTATTTCGTTTTTCTATGGAGTATTAGGCCTAAATACAATTTTTGTTAAATGAAATTGATAAACTTTTAAAGTATGAACTGTGATTTAATGTATGTGCTTCTTTTAACATTAAATAAGAAATATATTTAACCTAACCGACAGGCTGTCCTAATATTAATTTTAAATAAATACTGTATATATAAAGATTAAATATACCATTATTATATTATTATTTTTATTGTCACATATTATAATTCTGTCACATGTTTGGAGACGAAAAACTTCTCGCACATCATCGCCTTATTAAAAAACGACGAAAAGACGATAAAATGAAGACTCCTTGTCTTCGAGTAGTCTAATAGCGTCAGGGTCAAAAAAGAACAAGAGTTGGTCAAGAGAGACCTGATAGAAAAGATAAGAAAGAGGGAACAAATCTAAATAAAAATTAGTAGATCCAGCAAAGATACCTCGGATTTGCCACGTCCGTTCTCACTATAGAGAGCTTCTGAAGGTTGTGATTTTACGTAATGTTCATTATTTTGAAATCTACACGTCTTTTCATATATAACACGATTTTAAAGTAACTTATACAAATCTACGAGGCTCGTAGAGCCTAATCGTTTTCAAAAAACCTGTGTAACAACAGTTTTAAACTCTATTGGATAAGTTCTCTTGATCTACCAGTACAATTTAACATCTCCTATCAGTTATAGTTTGATTGGTGTAGCTCGTGTATCACTAAAGAGGACGACCTTGTCGTTGAAACGCGTCTGATACTTAGGCGTATTTTTTGTGAGAATTGTGTTCTGTGTGTTTGTTATACTGTATTTCCTATTAAATGAAATAATTTTTGGGCATTACACTTACCGAATCTGTTTATACTACATTGTATGATGGGTCTGTGCCAGATGTCAATTTGTTAATATATTTAGCAAAAAGGTTGCACTTAAAGTCCTACAATATCTACATTCAGTTATTATTTCCAAATTGAAGATGACAATAAAAATTCTCCATGATACAAACCGGATATTACGACTTACATGTCTATAAACCTAACCTAACCTCTTCAGTATGTTTCCCTTCCAAACCGCAGCACAGCGCTGCGCTACCAATGTTATTTTCTCTACTTAAAACAATATGGTGGGGAGACTAACTTGTAGGTCTCGCTTTATGACTTGTGATACGAAGCGTAATTAAACAAACCATTAAACCATAGAGACCATAAAACCAACAGACCAGGTGTCTCAACACACTGCCAAGCTACCGGTGAACACAGCTCTAATGAGAGGAGATTTAAACAACGTAACAGCGTAAAACAAAGTTTTTGTAACTCTGTGAGATAGCGATTTGTGTTTTGAGCGTTATTTCAAATGTTAGATGTAAAAAGAAACTAAAAACATATTAAAAAAAAATTAATTTGTTTAAATCCGACAACTGCGAAAAAAGTGTATCAAGTATGAAATTAAAGAATTCAAACGATGCCGGTTGGATGTTATTCCAACTACGGTTTTAAAAGCTTCTTTTCGTATTATTTCAAAACCATTCTGTTCTTATTAATCAGTATTTTATGGTAACCTTCAAAAATATTAACATATTCTTTAATAAAACCCATTAAATAGGTTAATATTTTACCATTACAGATAGTGCTACAAAGCTTTGCACATTGTTAATGGACACCAAAACCTATTTTAGTACGTATTCAGTGGACCGCAACCTCATCAAGGGGACCGCCCACGAGGAGTAAGTAGGAAATCTCAAATGAGAGCATAGGTAGTTGTACATCGAATTAAAGACCTTTATGAGTAGAATACAATGCCGCAAACCCGACCTCAAAAGGTTCATCTTAGCTAAATTAGCTTGGGTTTAAATTTCATATTAGTTACAAAGTCAGTTTGTTGAAAACAGCTTTATAATGTTTACTAGGTAGAGGTTATGAAATGAAACCTTTGCTAATCAATATCTGGCTTAAAAATCTATTTTTTAAACTGCTCACTGGCTCTTTACCTCCAATGGGGGACAACCCTCAAGGAGTAATTTTTCAACTCAAAACAAATGAAGCGAAAAACTGTTTTAGTCTGTCTTCATAACGAGTAGAATGCCACTAATAACAACTAAAATAGCATGGGTTAAATAAAGTTCATATTACATCAAACAAGGAAAAAGATTAACCATGATAGGCCTAAAAGAGAAAGTTGTTTGTTATTGATAGTGGGTATTCCCGCAAACAGGAAACATACTTGTTTTAGATGCAACAATCATCAATTGCTCTAGTTTTGCATGTTAATGAATAATCAAATTGTCATGGAGTTTATTACATTTTCATAATAATTGCAAATTTAAGCATCTTTGAACTGTTGCCATTTCTCTCTCGGTTGTCCGTTAGAGTTTGGATTTGTGGCATTGTACTCTACTAATGAAGATCTTTAATTTGATGTACATTTCAACCTGATCTTAAATTTAAGATTTCCTTTTGACTCCTTGAGGGCCATCCCCATTGGAGGTAAAGAACCATGAGCTGTCTAAAACATAGGCTTTTAAGCCAAATATTGATTTGCAAAGTTTTCATTTTATAACCTCAACCTAGTAAACATTATTAAGGTCTTTTAAACATACCTGACGTTGTAGCTAATATGAATTTTAAACCCACGCTATTTTAGCTAGGGTGAACCTTTTGAGGTCGGGTTTGCGGTATTGTGTTCTACACATAAAGGCCTTTAATTCGATGTACAATTCGATCTATGAACTCATTTAAGATTTCCTACTTACTCTTTGTGGACCGTCCCCCTGAATACGCAATAAAATATGTTTTGGTGTCCATTAACAATGTGCAAAGCAAGCTTTGAAGCTCTATCTGTAATGGTTAAAACATTATTAAGCAGTCCTGGGACTTATTTAACACACTGTATAACTAATTACCCTCCTGTAGCACAAATAGTATAATTATTGTGTTGTCTAAGTTTTTGAACGAACTTATCTACATTTAATATTTTAACATGGAGTCAATTTGGATTTCGGAAAGGGTTCTTTACAGAATCTCCCTTATCTCCTAGAATCTTTAGAGTTCACTAATAACTCTTTAGTTTCGTAGGAAACACTAGGAATCATCGGATGTAGATTTTAAATTTATATAAAAGTAACTAAGTATTGAAGCATATTTCACAAATTTTGTTTGAAATATTTTTCTCAAAAAATGGTTTATTCAAATTTGAAAATTACCGACCAGTTTTTCTGGTTAACAAACTTGTTGAATAGACAAAGCGTGACCATCCCGAGGGACCTAAATCAATAGTTTTCACGTAGCCATGATTAAAATCCTTTTGTCTACAGTTGTTGACAAAGTGGCATTTTGATCATTTAAATTAGTTTGTAAAACAGCTGATTTCTCAACAGTTTCACTTTGCCCACTTCTTTGCTCACTCCGAATGGCAACCGAGCAAAACGAAATTTAGGTTAAGTTTATTTGAATTAATTTATAATATACAGGACATGTCCCGTATGTATGTTAGATTAATTCTTATATGTAAAATAACATAAATAAACAACAAAACAACGTTTTAAAGTTGATAAAGGAAGCAATTATTCGTAAAGATGATTGACAGTGTATGTACACGGAGAGTATTTTTCGTTTGCCGAGTTTTGATGTTGGCAATCCCTTTTCCTCAACAATACACCTAAGTTATTTGTAATATTCATAAATAACCTCAGTTTTGACGTGGTTATTGTGTTAAATTAATGTTTTATTAAATTGTGTTACTGCTGAAGTATGTTTTTTTATTTGTCACAAAATAACAACTGTAGACAAAGTATAATGTGCAATTCGTGAGCAAAGTGTCTTTTTTAAACTCGAGAAAATTTCGATAAAACTCGACATTTTTCTCTTGTTTAAAAAAGTGCCACTTTGCTCAATAGTTGCACAAATAACTATTCTTAAATTGTTTCTATTTGGTCTGTTAAATTTAAAAGAACCTAACCTAACCTAACCTAACCTAACCTAACCTAACCTAACCTAACCTAACCTAACTCTTGTTATACTTCGACTCTGAGGTTATTAGTGTATTCGAGGGCAATGAGTTTTTATTTTATTTTATTCATATTTTTATTTTTGTATAAGGGAGGTTTTTTCTTTAAAAAAAATGTGAATAAACAATTTGAGTATAATCGAATCAAATTGCAATCTCTATGTAGTTTAGGAAAACATATATATTTTTATACGTTCTATTTAGAGTGAATAAAAATAGGTACTAAATACCTCCAATGAATGAGGATCTGTGGATATTTCGTAGTATCAGTTGTTGATCTTTTCAATGAGTATAAAATTTCTGTATTAGAAAAACGTTATTCTAGTGCGATTTTTTTTTAGCACCACAGGGCTCCTTATTGGGACTAATGCTGTTTAAAACATGACCGAGCGAAGCAGTTAGCGGCAGTGCTTCGACATTACATTACCGGAACTTTACCGGAAGTCGTAATCCAACATATGGAGTGGAGAACACGCCCTAACAACCATTGTACTTGGAACTCCATTCATGGAGCCAACACGTTTCAATTGGGTGTAGGCTCTTTTTGTTTTACTTGAGGTAATTTCAAGGTGAAATAATGAGTAGATTTTGTTTTATCTGTTTTGGAATCTAAAAGGTAAAATCGTAATCCTTTTGGAATATTCCTCATTTTATTGATAGTTTATAAATTAGATCTGAAGTAATGATATTTGGCTTCAGCTTGTTAATGTATTTTAAAATACGTTGAGAAACTATAAAAAGAACCGTTAAAATCTGTGTAAAATTGTATTCGTACGGTTTGATGGGTGTCCTTGATACAAAATAACTGTTTTAATTGGTAACTGTCGTTATACAGGTAGACGTTACCCAGTAAAGAGTAACAAGACGTTATTCTTGATAAAAAAGTACTTTTGTTTTTTGATGGATTTTGAAGAAACTCGATTTTATACAATCAGAGTAACGAGACAACATTTTTTACAATCAGAAAAAATAAAATCTCAAATTTAAAATGTTTTTCTTATGGTAATAATTTAAAAAAAGTAAAACTAGAAAATCGGTGCTCGATTTTTCTTTAGAGTGTCATCAATCATGAATATATCGAGTGTTATCAAAATATAGAACTGCAATTTTTGTTATTGTTGTGTTTTCTTTTGTTTATTAGACCTATTAGTCCAGGCGGCTTAGAAAAACCACATGTTTTCATGAAGTCTAGCTTTCCTAATGTTTTTTTAAAGGTCTTTTGGGTAGAAAATACAATTAGTCTTGAAGATATCGATGAAGAAGAAGATAATGGCGAAGACTCAAACCATTTTTTGTCATAAAAATATGCGAGTTTTGACGAAATCTAGCCAATATCTTGGGTTATTTGCGGGGGGAGGGATGTAAAACCCTTTAAAATGTTTGGTTTTTGATTACAATCAAATGAGACATATAACGTAAATTATAATCTGGTATAAGCCGAGAGATATGTAAAAACACCAAAACCGTGATTTTTGTAAGAAAATCTGTCAATTTCTCGGTTTCTACTCAACCAAATTCAATTTTGCAAGGTGTAAATTTTCGTCTATGTATTTAGAAACTATTTTGATATGTTGGTAAGATGTCTAATATGTAACTTTTTTCAATTTTGAAATTTACCCTAACTTCCCTTCTAAAAATATATATAAATCTTTCTAACATCGCATTTTTTATGGTTGGATCTTTAAATGATATACAAATAGAAGATTTTACCGCAGAGAAGGGGTCAAAAATATTATTGCTGTTAAAAATTGCATTAATTTGTCTTTTTAACACAAAAGTTGGGCAAAATAGCTAATATTGTGTTCATTTTTGCCAAAAAGTTCTATAGCCTCTCAAAATGTTCGTCTAAGTTTTTCCAATAAAAGGAAACCAATAACATAAAAATCGGTCAAAACAAAACAAGATATACACACATAAACTATTAAAACAGCGTAAAGGGTAAGTTTTTCTAATTTTTGACCCTAACGCGGCGTCGGAAATTTGTGCGCATTATTTTTATAATATTCTACGTAAAGCTCGACTTGTTTTTTCTAAGCCGCCTTGGCTGTATTCTATTTGGGTCCAAAACTAAACATAGAAGACTTTGTTTTAACTAATTCAAATGTTGTTTTTTCGTTCGTTTAAAAACAAAGATTTTAAATCTGCCTTCGTATTGTACCATTGAACTACTTCGTTTCTGCAGACCTTATTGTCATCTTGGATTCAGTCCTTTTCAGTTATGAGTATTAACAGTTTTGAATAACTACATTTGTGTATCAAATCATTGCAATATCTAGATTCATCAGAATATCGATGTCTGAGTTTCATGTTGGCATGAACAGTTGAACCCGTTGGTGTAATTTACGATTCAGTGTCCTTTGATTTCTTTCACTGGTATTTTCTAGTCGACGGTTTTCAAACGGTTTTCCTACGACCGGCATTTTGTTTTATACTGTGTTAGAATATCTAAACTCCCACGTAACTGTCACACATTAACAATAAGCCATATAAACCATCAAATCATGCGAGATGTGAGCAATAAATCATAAATAAAGTAAGCGCTATACAATAATGTACAGTACAGTCGATAACTTTTACAAAATTGAAAATTCAGATCCAATTGTGACACATTAACGCTTTAGTTTTACGAAATGTAAGCAATCAATCACAATACAACTTGAATCCCTACAATTAAAGTAAGCACTATATAAGTTAACCTTAAAATAATTTAAAACAATTGTAATAAATGCTCAAAGAAAACAACAAAATAAAAAGTATTTGATAATTTAAATAGTTTAACTTTTCGGAATCTAAACACTCAATCACATCACAACGTGAATCCCTACAATTAAAGTAAGCACTATATAAGTTAACCTTAAAATAATTTAAAACAATTGTAATAAATGCTCAAAGAAAACAACAAAATAAAAAGTATTTGATAATTTAAATAGTTTAACTTTTCGTAATCTAAACACTCAATCACATCACAACGTGAATCCCTACAAATAAAGTAAGCACTATATAAGTTAACCTAAACATAATTTAAAACAACTGTAATAAATGCTCAAAGAAAACAACAAAATACAACGTATTTGAGAATTTAAATAGTTTAATTTTTCGGAATCTAAACACTCAATCACATCACAACGTGAATCCCTACAAATAAAGTAAGCACTATATAAGTTACCCTAAAAATAATTTAAAACAACTATAATAAATGCTCAAAGAAAACAACAAAATAAAACGTATTTGAGAATTTAAAAATAGTTTAATTTTTTGGCATCCAAGCATTCATTCACATCACAACGTGAATCCCTACAAATAAAGTAAGCACTATATAAGTTAACCTAAAAATAATTTAAAACAACTTTAATAAATGGTCAAATAAAACAACAAAATAAAACGTATTTGAGAATTTAAATAGTTTAATTTTTTGGAATCCAAGCAATCAATCACAATTGAAGGCGAATCCCCACAAATAAAGTAAACACTATATAAGTTATCCTTAAAATAATTTAAAATAACTGTAATAAATGCTCAAATTAAACAACAAAATAAAACGTATTTGAAAATTTAAATAGTTTAATTTTTTTGGAATCTAAGCAATCAATCACAACACAACGTGGATTCCTACAAATAAAGTAAGCACTATATAAGTTATCCTTAAAATAATTTAAAATAACTGTAATAAATGCTCAAATTAAACAACAAAATAAAACGTATTTGAAAATTTAAATAGTTTAATTTTTTTGGAATCTAAGCAATCAATCACAACACAACGTGGATTCCTACAAATAAAGTAAACACTATATAAGTTATCCTTAAAATAATTTAAAATAACTGTAATAAATGCTCAAATTAAACAACAAAATAAAACGTATTTGAGAATTTAAATAGTTAAATTTTTTGGATTCCAAGCATTCAACCACAATACAACGTGAATCCCTACAAATAAAGTAAGCACTATATAAAGGCATCCTTAAAATAACTTAAAACAACTTTAATAAATGGTCAAATAAAACAACAAAATAAAAAGTATTTCAGAATTTAAATAGTTTAATTTTTCGTAGTCCATTCAATCAATCACAATAGAAGGCGAATCCGCACAAATAAAGTAAACACTATATTTTAACCTACAAATAATTAAAACAGCTGTTATAAATTCTCAAACAAAATAATTAACAATTTATAACACCTGATTAAATTTATTTTTGTTGTGAAACATGTTATTTACCTTTTATTTAGGTATTTTATTTAGGTATGTTATTTAAATGTTAAATTTGGCATTAAGTGTTTCCAAAGAAAATGAATAGATTTCGACAAATTTCCAGATAACACTGTTTTATTTGACATCTAAATCATGAAAGTCGGCCTTACAGTAAAGAAATACTTGATTGGTCCTATATTAATAATCGGAAAATAAAATGTGAAATGTTTTAAAAAGTAGAAACGTTTTCTAGTCTTTCAATTAAAAAAAAATGTTTAATTTTTATTTAGCTCAGATTAACAGATAGACAAAATAGCGGTTTGACGTGAAAACGTCTTTATATTTACTGGGCAATACAGAAAATACTCATAGTATTCAGTCTAAATATACGAGTTTTACTACTTCACTGTTTTATGGCGCGTCGCCATTTTGTGATCGTTTCCCCGTCTCTGATAACTTTAACACAGTATAACTTCTGACTCAGTGAAGTTACGACCCTCGTTGTGGTGTCAATCGACAGTTCTGATCGTATTCTATAGATTTAGTTCATATTAAGATGAAATTTCATTGAATTGTTGTTGAAAATAAACGAATATTCACATAATATCGAGTCATACTTGTGGAAAAGTCAAGGCGAAATGCATAAATCGTATACGGTTGGGAAGAGTAGGCTATTTCAACAGCAATCCAGTGATGCTTCAAAGCCTTTATGAGAGAGTAAAGCGGTGTTGGGAACGATAGAAACCGACAAGGTTGTAGCATTGCGTGTCAGCGATGGCGTCAGACATCTACCGCAGCGGGGGTCTTGCGTGTCAACGATCGCGTGAGTACATCTACCGCAGCGGCGAATTTGCGCGGCAGCGATGGCGTCAGACATCTACCGCAGCGGCAGCCTTACGCGTAAACAATGGCTTCAGACATCTACCGCAGTGGAGGCCTTTCGCGTCTGAAATGGCTACAGTACATCTACCGCAGCGGCTGCCTTGAGTGTCAGCGTTAGCGTCAGTACATCTACTGCAGCGGCTGCCTTGAGTGTCAGCGATAGCGTCAGTACATCTACCGCAGCGGGGGTCTTGCGCGTCAACGATGACGTCACTACATCTACCGCAGCACGGTCTTGCGCGTCAACAATGGCGTCAGTAAATCTACTGCAATGGCGGCTTTGCGCGTCAGTGATGGCGTCAGTAAATCTACCGCAGTGGTGGCTTTGCGCGTCAACCATGGCGTCAGACATCTACCACAGCTGCGGATTTGCGCGTCAGTGATGGCGTCAGTACATCTACCGCAGCGGGGGTCTTGCGCTTCAACTATGATGCCATGCAAGTAGATAATGAAATCGCTTCTACGTCAATGCCACAAAGTATGGACATCAGTTTTGTACGATCACCGACCATGGAGACATTGGGCGGCAGCTAGTGCGCGTTTTACAAAATATGTTTATCAACAATCCGTTAGACCACAAGTCCAACGCATTTATTGTTGAACATTGTACACGTATTGTCGTTATCTGACCGCACTCGAGACAACTAAAGGCTAAATATTTTAAAAATATTGTGAAAGAAAATAAACTGCGCATAAATATTGCACAAACTTTCTCATTTACCTATCCTAAAAATCAAATACAAACGACCCAAGAGCAATTTTCACCAAAAGTGTCAATTCAGTAGACTACTTGTCAATCAAAAAGTAAAAATGAACAATGATCGGAATGTTTTAAAAATATATATAAACAAATAAATCTTAAATTTGCTTCACTTTTACTAAAAACACGTTCTATCTTATAGCATTCATAGTTGTGTAAACGCAACTGAATTACAAAACTCCTGATTAAATCTTTAAGTCAACTAAGACAATAATTAATCCGGTCATCGAGAAGTTAGGCTTCAAATACCGCGTATTAATTGCATGGTTTCCACTCAACCAATGACCTTTATCAAACTCAATTGTTGAGATTTGCTTTTTACAAAAGATGCCATTGTTGAAACTCAAAGAACAATTTCCATCTGTTAATGATCACTGGTTAAAGTTTAGTGAACGGCCGCAATTAATTGACATAAAGATAATAACAAAGCATTTTGAACGTTTCACCGCTAGAGATCGCGATGGATCATTTGTATGTGTGTTTAAACAATCGGCTGTCATGGACTAGTTTGATTGACGCGTGGGCGTGGCTTAATGTCAGGGAATTTCTTAACACAGTTAGAAATGCCGATTGTAATAAAGTAGATTTTAGAGAAGATGAGAATTTATCTGTGTAGACGTTCTGAAAAAGACTTGTCAAATTATATGGTACTGTTATCGGTTGTCATGGTAACCAAATTAGGTATCATCTTCGCTCGGCTGTAGTCAGTGAATAATTAATCTAAATATATAGGTAGCGGTAACATTAATTAGTCAAATTAAATAAAACTGCGCAAGACATGTCCTGTATAAAGTTCTAAGTGTTAAAGAGAAAGAGAGAATCAGATGTGAACTTGGAAAGAAAAGAAACAATACAGTTCCTTGAGGAATAGACTACTACTTCTTTAAAGCCAACAATGTATAAAAAAGGTGAATCCTGTATTAAAACGATACATCATATGATTACTATTACAGCTTAGGGTTTGTAGGCATATAGGGACAAATATTTTTATAAAGTCGAAGTCTTTTAAGAGGCCTAGCACCAACATTCGTCAAATAAACCACATATTCGTAATCAGAACAACTTCTAGTTTTATTTGATACCACACACATAATATTTCCAAAAATAAAATTAGAAATCAAATGGATTAAGATTAAGGGACTTAGGTGGCCATTACATCTCCTCTTTGCGACCTATCCAATGGTTAGGAAACTGTTAATTTAAAATCCTCTAGCATTGTTACCTGTTTTAATAATAAAGTTAAGGAGAGGGTAAAGTCTCGTTCGAGTTTTACTATCTGTGTAGGGTCAGAAACGACAGACATCACTTACTCTCTATGTTTTGACGGAGCTGTTGCAGGCTTCTTGTAACCGGTATAAAGCACTTTTCTTTTAACAGTCCCCCTAGATACGCATCACAAAGCGTGAGGTCAGGACAGGGATGGATAGGGAAATTATGTTCCTCGATACACGAGCCCTCCAGGAAGAAGTTCCTCCAACAGCTGTTTGTTTGACCCGCATTCGCAGTTGCTCCATCTTGCTGGAATATCTGTTTCTCAATTCGAGACCATGAAGGTCGCAAAACAACTGCAAATCAGCTTGAAAACGATTGCTCACTTGTTCTCTGTACACTGATGCAGTAATTGCGATTGCCTACCTGTTGGTATCTTCAATAATGCATGGTCCAATGACACCATATTTCGAAACTGCAGCCCACACTGTCAATTTTTCTGAATGTATGTCTTTGGGCATATTCATCTGGATTCTTCCAACCCGAAAAACGCATATTTTGTTTGTTACATGACCACTAAGCTAAACATGGTACATCTGACCACCATGTTGGAAAAATTGTCCAAGTAATTTGGATTGTCAAACAGATTACCTAACACTGAGCCACAGTAACGTACACGTTGAAGGAAATCATGAGGTTCCATTTCATGAAAGATCTGTATTCGATAAGAGCGTGCACCAATTTCTATAATCATGCGGGGTATACTTCTTGAATCAAAGTGTAGCTCTTTAGACATGCGCCGAATGTTGTTATGAGACTGTAACGCTTTATCAAACACTTGACCAACATTTTCATTTGTCCTCGTGCTTCTAGAACGCCTTAAAATGTGATTCTTAACAGACCTTTTGGTTCTAAAGATTCCAACCAAACTTAAGATGGTTTTGTTTGGAAGTCCCTGTCTTTGATAATGTGTTAAAACTTTACCTTTACAATAATTACCAAGGATGGCCCACCACTCCGACCGTCACCGTAACTACGGAAGTAATGTTCCACACAAAAGCCACGTTCTTCTTCACTATATTGCGGCATTTTTCTCTTGCGGCATGCAACTACACAGTTCCTTGTCTGAATGCGATAACAATGGTTTCAATAAATTAACAAATGTAATTTAACAGCTGTTTATATGAAAATTAGAAAACAGCTGTTAAACGCTAATAATTCAGTTACCTTATTTCCCCACCACTCTATATACAATTATTCGGTGAAATTGTAAATTGTGTTATTACGTAACATTGTATTCAAGAGTTCAGAATAAAAACATACAGGTTTTGTCATGGTCAAACGCCCATTGCATTTCTTACATACTTGAACAACATTTATGTCTTATCATTAAACGGCTTAGCGTAACCTAGATATATTTCTATAAAGTAGTAAATTCATATTGTATAGTAGCATTAATTAGGGTTGGTACAGTACTCCAGCTCGTGACAATATGAGAAAACACTTTATTTATAAGTCGGTTGCATTCGTTTCCTACAGTCGCTTTACAAAGTTGAGTTTATTTGCAAAACATTTTATCGTTTTCGCACTTATTTGTTCTTTGATGTTTTTCTTACACTTCAGGTTGTCATGGCAACAATAGCAACAATAGTGTTCTAATCTCGATGGTTGTTTCTAAGTTACAAAAAAGTTAATAATAATTGCGCTGAATAATTTAAATTGGAAATAGAAAATGGGTTGAAAGTAAACTAACGAGAAATGTGTCATTAAACTTACTACTTTCGGTGCAAATGAAAAAATGTTCACAAAATATCCGAAAATATGTTGTAATCTCTGAAAAATTATAAGTAATGAATCTAGGTACCCTATTGTCTTTTTATTGTATACAGGGATGTAACGCTTTCAGCTTATTTTGTGACGGCAACGTTACATTAGGGCTTTAAAATTTTGGAATGCAATACTGATTTTGGCCCATGCTCATTTAGAGGTCTAAACACTAACTCCAGAGCTGCCCATGCACCATATAGTACCCAACGTTGAAGAGATTAATTTAATTAATATTACATTACTGAATTAAAGCTAATTACTAATTAAACACACACAACTTAATTAATATTTGTGTGTTGGGGATTGGGCCTCCGGAAAAACCCAACGATCCCAATTATTTAACCAGCCACGGTTAATTTTTAAATTAAATATTAAAACCAAAAATACTTGACTCTATTTCACATTACGACTGTCTACGTGTAGGGATTGTTCACTTCTCCCTGGTTGACTAGCGTGGTCTAGTCAACATAGCTGCAGTTTCGATCAGCTGTTCGTTGACGTAAGGCAAAGCGGATAAGTAGGTAAGCTCAATTATAGGTCCTGAACTCAGTGATATCACCACAGAGATAACCTCTCGTAGATCATGTAGGAACCTTGTTAGTTCGTTTAATATGCTACTCCTCTGTATGCACTTCTTTTTCTGTTGCTGCCATAAGCAAGCATACGAAGGTGTGCTTTATGGAACCGCGTGCTGATTGTAACAGAGAAAGTATTTAAGACTTGCATGCGGGATCTTCTTCTGGACTACATGCATCGCGTTGCACTTGGAGCTTAAAGAAAGGATGTGTTGGCATTACAGGAGAGGTTTAAGATTTGTTGTGAGTTAGGGACAGCGATAGTCTGTATTTATCAGATGTTGTGTTGTATCTGCCAAGTGAAGATATTAGTCTAGTATAGGGTGTGAATGAGGCACCTTGTGAAGGTTTACTGCGATGTTGAATGTGTCGTTTGAGAAAAAGCAAATTTAAGTTTTTGTGACTAGTTGTTTGTAAAACTGCGCAAAGAGAATCTAAAATCTCCTTGATACTAGTCCGCAATGGAATTTAAAATGTGTTTCTTTTCGGCCTCGCCATTAACTTAAAAGAGTTCATTTTCATTTTGAGCGAAATCCGTTTCCTTAGCTATTAAAAATAACACGTATTAAGAACGCGAAAACACGAAATTCAATTACAAAACACAAAATACATTTGATTGATATTCTTATTTAAATAAACATTATATTAATATTTCAACTATTTGACAGGTGTACCAACCTAATAGCCAACAGTCGGTTTCAAAGTACCTCTTGATATTTGCATACAGCTGATTTCCTTGCTGTCAACTCGCGCCGGCGCATTCGACAAGTTGTAGTCCTAGGCTGCCAAATCAACAACAGCTGATCATAAGTCTTCGGAAATTATTTTTTAAACTTGTTTTGAGTTTTGTAATCAATTTTATTTTAACGGAACTTATTACTTCCTTATTTGTTATTAAATATTGTTAAGTATAATAAATAATAGGGTTTGCATTAAATTTTAAAATGTCCCAGATATGTTTTATTCAGAAATTCGTTCCAGAGTAAAAACAGAACTGGACGGGTAGCCACTGAGCTGATGGAAGTGAAACTTTTTAAGTATATATTTTATTCATCATTATTGGTTGAAATAAGTAATATACATAAATATAAATATAATAAAATATATTATAATTTATGTGAATAGAAATAATATAATCTGAAAAGTAATTTAAAATTATTTTATTACATAGTTTAACGCGCGTACGTGCGTGTCTGCGCTGGCCTAAATGTCTAATATAAGTACCGGGCGTTTCAAAAGTGACAAATTAAATTAATTGATATTTATTTACTTTAACTCTATACTATCTACAAAAAGTCAAATTGTAACAAAATTATGTACTATTTGACATGTAACCTGCTCCAGGGCAAACATGCGTTGATGGGCGGTATCAACCAAGTTATCGATACTGATTCCTGCTACTTCTTAAACAATTGATGCCTTCAGTTCTTGAATAGTTGTTGTTTTTAAGAGATAAACGTCCTTCAGAGGCCCAGAGTCCACGTCAGGACATCTCGGAGGCCAAGACACTGTTCAGTGTCTTCCAATATGTTGTATTAAAACCGTTTTGGTCTGATTGTAACTATGTGGAGGTGCTTCATCAAGCAAGAAGGTTATGTTCTCAATACCATGGGCTGGTATCACGTTATTATATATCTAAGTAACGTTGTCCCGTCATTTGAGACGGTTTTTGTTACTCCATTTTGAACTTCAAAAAATACTGACCAATAATTAAATTGGAGGAGAAATCTAACCAGAAATTCAACTCATGTAATCCTCGTTCAGCTATTGTGAGTGTTTACACAGCCATTCAGAAGATAGAGCGATCGGTCCAGTTGATCTTACCAAGCCATCCTTCACTTAACGAAATTTCGGCTAATGATAACAAAGAAAATTAATTATCAATATCTTTCAATTTGAACTTCATTTGGATTTTATAAGGGTACATTCTTAATTGCCATTTAAGGATAGCCCATACGGTTGTATTATTCAAACCAAGATGTTTGCTAATTTTCTTAACAATACTTTCACCATTGACTGTTATTAAAAATTTTTTTCCATACGAGACTACGACAACCGCAAAATCATCGTTAATTACTGAAGGCCTTCTTGATTTTTGTTACTTTTTACAAAACAGTGGTTTCAAAATTCAGCACAAGTTTTCTATAGTTAGATTAATTCACATGGGACATCCCTCAAGGAGGCACGAAATGTCTTAAAATCCTGCTGTAAAGACGTTCGTACTGAATTAGTCCGATAGGCTGCGTCTTTGTGTTTGTAACTACATAATAAAAAATAAAAAACTGCAATATAAAACTAAAGTGTAGGTTAGATTAGGTTATTCCATATCATTTAACGTTAAAAATATATAAATGTTTTGTTTAAAATCACAAAATTGCGGGCAGATAGAAAACTAAGAATTTTAGTAAATATGTTTGTATACATTTATATTTATTTTAGTGTGGGGAATAAGCTCCTGAAGTTTAAGAAACAC